>JBAMHX010000020.1:7929454-7941524 GCA_037177515.1 Pseudomugil tenellus
TACAAATAAGACATTACCTTAAAAGTCATCCAGAGAGGGAAAAAATTAAAGCATTCCCTGAACAATATTTTATAAAACTTCCCAACTAAGAAACGTGTTTCATTAATATAAAAGATGTTGATGGGAGATTTAGGAGAAAACACATTTAATGTTAAAGGGAACCGGAACTAAATGTAATAATTGAAGATAAAACAGATATGTGTGTGTGTGATCTGTCATACAGGCATCAATAGTAATATGTTGAAAGAACTTGATTGGAAGACAAAATTAAGATATTTTAGGACCCCTTTGTTAATTTCAAAGTTTTATAAAAACATATAACAGCTCTGCTGGAGAAATTGCAGTACGACGGCAGATCACTCGCATATCTTCTGGGACTGCTCACCGATACAGAAATATTGGGACAACATTAAGATTGAGGTAAATCGAATATTGCATGTTCACATCCCCAAAGATCCTGTAATATTTATTTTAGGAGCACCACCGGAAGCAGTTACACATATTTGATCTTTATCAATACTACGTATCCTTCTGTTAATTGAAAAAAATTGTGACTGTAAATTGGAGGAAACTATTTACTCCAACCAGAACATAATAGTTGAATAGACTGAAACAAGTTTACACAATGGAACAACTGACTGCAAAACTCCAAATGAAAACATATCTTTTTATAAACTATGAACTCCACTAATTCAACATTTGAATATTTGACTCTGTCAAAATACTCAATGTCAAGGACTGTTCTGATGTATGTTTGCTTTATTTTTGTTGATAAATTTTCAATAAAAGTTAAAAAAAAGAAAGATATACTGAAAAATTAAATATTAAAAAGAAAGCATGGCAGGAAATTACCCTGAAAAAATATATACGTTTTTAATGTCCTTTGCTAATAAAATAAAGACGTTCAAGCTTAAGTGCTTTGGCCCAAACTTGTGTATCAATCTCAATCTAAATAATCTCATAACTGTTATGCTGACATGATAATAGAAAGCACAAAACTTCCCGTAAGCTTACAAAATTTTTATTTATGCTCATTTATGGGAATTAGTATCCCATAGAGGTCCTTGGATGCATTTATTCAGACAAAATAAAATCTAGGTACACTTGTTCAGATGAGATGAAAGAAATTTAAACACAAAGTAATAAGAAAAGATTATTGAAACTTTCCCAATTAAAAATGTAATTAATAAAAGTACAGCTGCCGTTTCATGGTGTAGAACTTTAAGATAAGATTAATGTCACATTTATGACACCCACACAGTGATGTTGACCTTCTGCAAAGCTCACCATGTATATTATCTTAGCTTAGCATTGCAGATAGCTTACATGCTAAGTCACAAAAGCAATGTACCTGAAGCTAATGATTGTTTATCCAATTATTGATCAACAGAGATCATACCATGATTGAAGAAAGAAGCGCTAACAGAAGTGATTAAAATAAATTAATCTTGTTAAAAAAATCCAAGCTGTTTCTCAGCATAGTTTTCTGTAAGAGCAATTATAAAAACACTATCGTATTGCTCTGCAGACCTCGTACATGCAAAGAGAAAATAAACTCTCAAACCCAAAAAGCATTTTTTCTCATTGCAGAAATTTCTACTTAACCTAAATCAATTCATATAAATACATACATACATGAAAGAAGTCCAGTGTTCCGACTTTCCGTTCCCTAATAGTATCAATAGATTGATACTAGCAACACAGGCAGTCTTTAAAAAGTATCGTAGATGTGCAGCGACGGTGTTGTGTGCTGAAGCTGATACCCAGTGTAAAGAAGTAACGAGAGATTATCTGTCTCAAATCCCACTCAGTCAGCACTTTGAGAGGAAAGAGAGAGGATAGGCCGCGGATGCTGTTGTGATCAAGCCATACCATAAGGCTGCTGTGTCACTGCATTCCTGCATATCTTAACATGATTCTGCAAGGAAGCCCAAAAACACACACGCCGATATTCCTGCATGCACCAGTACTAAATGAAACTTCTAACCAAGCACCTGAAAAACCAAGCATGACTGAAAAAAATCTATTTGCTTTTAAAAACCTCAACATCTGTGATTTCACCAATTGTAGTTGCCTGAAATAGTCTTTTTACTGTTTCTCTTAGAAAAAATGTCTCATTGACAAACGGAGTTCTGCAGCAACAGCAAGATGCTCATCAGAGTTCACATCAAGTTATAGGAAGGAGATGGTATGAATCTTAGAGAACTGATCACCGTCTCATTCATAATAAGCAATATTTATGCCAAAACAAAATGTCAAAGTTCACAACTGCATTTACGAATGAGAGCCTGACAACAGCTCAGAGTGTGTATGACATAATCTATACCTGTAATTACTCACCTAAAAGAATTAAATGGTTAAACTACTCCATCTTATTTTGTTTTTCAGATAACAAAGCTTATCAGGCACAGTGAAACTTTACACTTACTGTCCACGTGTCATGGTAGTACCTAGAAGATTAATACTTTTTATATGGAGCAGTTTATGGCGGATTGACCTTCTGATCTCTCATCTTTATAAGGTTGCAAGCAAATACAAAAAAGTCCAGCACTTAAGTTTTGCAACTATAACCACAAGCTACTGTTTTCACCATTAATCCAGTTTTCATTGATTTTCGAGCTAGCTGATGCTAAGCTAGTGTGGAAACATGAATGGTTTCTTACATCAGATCTGTTTCTTACACCAGTTTCTTACATCAAGCTTTTGTTTCCTCAATACAAAATCTTCCCACAAAAAAAAGAAAGAGCCGTAAATCTGTTGTCCAAATAGTTAAACTTGACAGATGCAACGAATCTTTGCTCAAGTTCTTTCCATACAACAAACTCTGACCTGACATCAGCCCAATAAGCAGAGAAGAAAACTTCACAATAAGAAATAAATGCTGTTATAAAATGCTATTGTCATTAAGACAGAGTTTGTGTCTCTCAAATTCCCATTGGAAGAACTCTACTGCTGACATAAGGGGGTAACTATCTAGAACTAGTGACATATTAAAAGTATTAGACAATAATTATTACCTTTGACTAATATCCAAGAAAAAATAAATCATAAATTTTTTAACAAAGTAAAAGAACAACTTGAAAACGCAAGAACTGTCAAACATTAACCACTTGCAGAGTTCTCAGAAGTTCAGCAGAAAAACGAAAGTTGGCTCAAATAGGCTCGGAAAGTCTGAATTTGCATTATTTAAGAGGAAGAATAATAACCAACTAGCAACAATAAGAGCAATATTAAATACCAGACTGACAAATGCAAAAAAAATAAAATAAAATAAATAAATCACATTCAGAACCCATGTGTGAGATAAGCTCCTCTCTGTCCAACATAAACATACTCACCTTAAAAGCATACAAAAAGTCCATCAAATGACATGCGGATGTCTCTGAGCAGGCAAACGCTGGAAAGCAATGCTGGTTATATGTGTTCTTCCACTGTTAGAGCATAAAAGCAACAAACGGTGAGCAGTTTTACGTTGCTCTGATTCCCATTTCAGTTAGCCCTCGTCACATGACCCTGGTAGCTCCTCAGAATAGGAAGTAGATATTTCTTCAACATTCAACAGCTCACATCCAAACACACACACACAAAGCGCACATCATGGAAGTGGTAATAATTAACCTTGAGGAGCTGGAACTGGGAGGACAGCCAATCCCTTTTACACACTGTCATAGAGCAAACATTTTTATCTATAGGGAGTTTCTTGATCATAAACTACTCGCTGGAGAGCCTTAGACAGATTCTGGTCCATGACACAAATAACACCCCTGCCTGTCGCCTTCTTCATCAAATACAAACAGCTGCAAAAACCACTGATTGCAGTCAAAATAATATTTTCATGGGGAAAAATTGTTTTACTGTGGTTGGACTGGGAAGAAAGCTACAAAACTAAATGTGTTATAAGCCTTTATCTCAACACAACAAATTCCACAAAGGAACATACTGTCTTAAAGTATCATGATAAACGAATGATACATGTGTTAATTCAAGTTCAATTAAACTGCAGTACTTGACTCCATTAGTACAATGGGAAGTGGACCCAAAGCAGCCAATGCATTTCCCAGGCGGCGCCTTTTCTCTTTGATAAGTATTTAGTTTGTGTTTTCACCTCTCTGCCCTTTTCTCCCTCTTTCTCTGCACAAGCAAGTAAGATTTTACAACTGAATGTTTCAGATCTGTGATTACGTGTAAATATCCTCTAACTTATCCAACTCTCATGCCCTCATCCTAAAAGATAAAGTATAATTACCTTTAGAAGTTCCTTATGTTATATGAGTTTTATCCTCAGCTTATCCTAATATCCTATCCTAATATTATATAGTATTGTTTAGGGTTAAAGCTGTTAAGGAACTAAGGTTGCAGCTTTAAAAACTATTTTTGCGTGAAGCGCTCCGAGTTGCAGTTGAGGTGCTTTATAAATAAAACCATTTAACAGAAATATACAGAAACTAATGAGACTAGCACAAACAAGTGAGATTAAACTTCAAACAACGTTTGACATCTGGAGAGGACACTCCAGATTTTTCATGCAGGTAGTTTCAGGAATTGTCAGCAAAGTTATGCAATTGTGCAACATGTGAGAGGAAGGATCTCTCAGAATGCAGACAAAAATGCAAAGCTGGCATTTCCTACACTGGGGCAGTGGTGAAGAAAAAACAGTTTGGGTGATAAAAGAAATGACTCAGCAAGTTCAGTTCAAGGAAAACTGGACTGAAAACAGGTGGCCTCTTTGACTAGTCAGTTGGAAAAAAGACGTCTTGTATTTACTGCTGGTGTAGTCACAATTTCCACACACCTGCACGTTGGCAAGCCATCAGAAACGCTGCTCTGACAACTGCATGAAACCCTTTAGTAAAACAGCATGTTGTGAAACATACTATAAATCAATAAATATCAGGACTCATAAAATTCCTGGAATGCAATCAAACGAGTAATCTTGGGATTTTCTACCCTTAAACTAATGAAATCTTGCAATATGAAACTACTAGAGGTGGATTCTCCCTTAAAGCTGGTTATATTTACCTCTGTACCATCTTAATCATGAGAAGAGCTTGTTGAGAACCTCTTCAGAAAAGGAATGTTGTTTTCTCTGGCTGCTGACCAGATGCTCCAGAGCTTTGCCACTCATATTTATCACATCTTCCAAACCAGCAGACATGCAATTAGCTTTTTATTATGGGACAATATCATTTTACTGTTTCCAACGGTGGCAACTGTTCAATCTAAAAGCAGAAGGAACGACTTTTATTTGTGGACTTGTCACTCTCCAGTATTCTAATAAGAGGGAAAAGCAATTTTTGTGAATATTTAAGCAATGCTGAGTCATGTTTTTATTCCTTTCCAGTCAGAACAGCTATAATTTGATGTGACTGGATTTGTATACAAACAGTGGTAGAAACAAGAGTACCGACCAAGATACACACTTCAAAGCTCAAAGAGCACAGATGAAGCTGATGCAGCACAAATCCTACATAGACTGAAAGAGTCTATGAAGCTTCACTGTCATGCAAGACCGAATCATAAACCGTTAACTGGAAATTGCTTCAGTGGTATTTAATGGGCTTTGTTACCAGGAAAACCATCTATCTCCGTTTTATCGTATGGCTGCTTGGGGCAGAGTCTCACCGGACTTGTGTTTTTCTACAAGCGGTCATGTGGACTTACAGCCTGAATTACCGATGCCACAGCATTTGTAATCTGGTTGGGTGTGCTGGGGTTGCTCATGGCTCTGCAGGTGGAGTCGCTGCTGGACAGGCGCTGAAAAGCTGGTTTGGACCGGTGTGGCTTTAGCCCTTCTCTTTCTCACTGGGACTCAGACAGCTTTTGGGCAGCATAACCTGGAGGCAGAGACAGATCAGGGACTTAGTTCACGTGAACATGGAGACTTTAAACTGCTGTGTGAACAGAAAATAGGCAGCATGAGAACAAACTCTGATTATTACGTGAAGCCAGAAGGATGAGGACAGTAATATATTCAGACATATCTGGAATTAAAGTGAGGTTTAAGTTATTTCTTTATGTGTTTTCACTCTTTTATGAAGAACACCTTATGTCAATAAGGCCTTTTTTTCCCCTGTACTTAAAAAAAACAATGTCATGTAACATATATCTATATTGTGCATAATGCCTGCAAGTGGCAAATTTGGTCCACCTTAAAACACAGAATGAAAACCTGACTTACATTTTCTAGTTTCTATCACAGACCTTTTTTAACTGAGGGTTGCCTCTCAACCAGAGGGGTTATTTTGCTTCTACGCATATTTAACAACTAACATGTACAAGTACAGATGCATATGGAGCCTGCATCAATACACCGGAGTTCATCCAGGCAATTCCAGTCTAAATGAGTAGTAAGTACATCAGCCAGTACAACACAGCCCTAAGAGAGCACATCACGCTAGTGGTGATAACGTAGACTGAAATTAGCTTAATGCATCCAGTGTTTTGTTCCAAACAGAGGAAAAAACCACAGTGACCACTAAAAATATTAAAGACCTTTAGAAGCAGTGTTTTATGCTGCTATAATAACCTGGTGCTTCCAATGTGGTGGATGTTATCTGCAAGTTAAAAAGCTCATTTTAAGGCATTATAAATAAAAATCTTTTCTCATTTTTAGGCAATACTACAAAAAGTAAATGCATCTATATCAAGACACTGCAAGAGTGATATAATACAAAACATAAAAAGTGCAATGATCACAATTTTAAAAGCCAGAGAGATGATTGTCCTGGACAATTACGAGATAACAGTTCAGCTAATTACATGATCGCCAGCTTTATGAAAGTGAATCTAAAGGCAAACGTTGATGGGGCAAGAAATAAACATGATTCCAATACGTGATTCATGCTACATCATTTAAAATCTTGGACCTCAGAAGCAACTTAACATGATGATAAAAACAATAATACATGCGTGTATTTGCTCGATAAAGTGCATACCAAACCAAATATTTAATTTAAGTGATTCTTAATATCAAGCCCTACAGCACTTCTCTAATACCTTGTAAGGTCATTAACCGTTTAGTCAGATAAGCAGCAGATAACAGTGCTACTGTGCAGAGGCTTCTCTGATAAGAAGAAACTCGTGCCGCCGTCAATCTCCACCTCTGTGCCTCCCAATTCTTTGTTAAAGTGTCTTACTGGCAACAATATTACTAACAAAATAAGTTTTCTTTTCATCTAAAAGGCAAGGAGTGATGTTCTGCGTTTCATTTTACAGTCTTTAGCACTTTGAAATGATGCTCTGCCAGAACCAGCCTTGCCTCCTGACAGCAGCTATCAAATGAGCGATAAGCCTCCCTGATGCCTGAGTATAATCATATCAACGACCTTGTTGACAGCAAGGGATTAATAGAGGTGTTTCATTAAAGTGCAACAAGAGTTTAAATTCAAAGCAGCAATGTAGGAGCTGAACAAAGGGCACGTCCTGCCAGAAAACCTGAAAAACAATACACCACTCTCTGGCAAACTACAAATCACTGCAACAAATGCTAGCTACACACATACTGAGACTTTCCAGTTTGTGCAGTAATACTGAGATTAGATCGATTGGGTGAGTTTAAAGATCACTTTCTCAGTAAACCTAGAACCCACCACCGTGGAAGAAGCAGGGCTGGCTACACAGGGATATAGTTACTGAACCCTGAGATCCTGGGTAAAAACCATGGGAACCAGTTTATCTACCTCAGGGCATGTTTTTAATAATACCACTAGGATAACAATATGGATAAGAAAGAGAACATAACACTAAAAGCAACTGTCTTTTCAAGTTGCTTAGAAAAAAAACACCTGGATTTGAATGATCAAAATGTTTTCTGCCTGTCATCAGATTCAATCGGGCTATCAAAAAGGAACTGGCAGTCTCTTATGCAACAACTAAAGGCATCACAAGGACATGGAAGAGCTGACACTGCAAGAGGAAGTGAGGACGAGTTTTTCATCGTCCTTTTTTGAGGAATTGGTAGCTCTGTACCTTGCAAAGTACTCCTAAAATGCAATATCCAACTTTTCCAAGATGGATTTAGTCACATTTTAAAATGTGTACACACAAGGCTTTGGGAGGAAGTAGGTATGAAAACAGGAAGATGGTAACTGCAATGGACTGACGCCCTTCAGAGGAGCTGAGCCGTCTGGATTTCTGCAAGCATCGATAACATTAGACCTTAAAGAAAATGTGAGGGAACAGAAGGACCAAACGTTTGCTGTAAAGCTAGCCCGAGTTAATGAGAAATTTCTGGTTGTACTTTGAGACGTCATACGTTAACTCAGCGTAACAAGCTAATTTCTTCGGTCCCCCCTACTCAGCATGTAAACACTAACGGCAAAGTATAGGGCCAGGTCATGTGGGCGGTGATATATTTGCAGAAAGAGGCTCTGTCATCACTTTAATGTGTTGTACATTTTGTAGCATTAGTGTGTACAGATTTAGACATTTATTTATACAACCTAACACTGCCAGAGTCCAGAACAATTAGCTTTGGCAACATTAAGTACAGACAGTCCCTGCAGCAGATGGTACAGCTCCCTGAGACTCCTGAGCTCCTGATTAAATGACGATACATACTAGGGTAAGTTTTCTAAGACTGGAATAAGCTACCTGCCAAACGTAAGGAAAACAAAATGCAAGGACACCTGCAACCATACAAGTCATATTTCTGTTAGAAGCTAAGGTGGTCTGGCCCAGTAGCTGTTCCTCATGATGTTAATGACTCAGAAGTATTGATCATTGTTTCCTGGAGGTATTGGCTTCTTCATCGTTATATATAAACTACCTTTATTAGGGTTTGGCAAATTGAATTAGTTTATCTTTTTAATATTAATAAGCAGTATAAGATATGTCAAAACTTTAAAAAAGTACATTTCTTTATGTATTCACTACTATCCCGTCCCTTCCCATTCAAGCTCAAGCAGCATCATCTCTCTAACCAGCTGACTGAACAGGCAAGAATTGCTAAAGCTTGATTGCATCTATAAATGTGAAGACATTAGCACATAAAGGAACACATAGCACATTAGTAATCAGAAAAGGGCTTTAATCTCCACCCCAAAAATACCACTGTGTGCAGAACCTCCTGCCTACAGGTCCATTTCGGGTCTTGAAATATATCCCCTGAAGTTTAACCCCTGATTCCAGAGATAGAAAAGAAGAGGGCCAAGTGTAAGGACTGAAAAAGTCCTTGGCTCGTGAGAAAGGTTACTGTAGCTTAAATGCAGCTGTTAATATTCTTTAAGTGATGACTCATGTCCTCCAAAAGATAATGTGTGGACCTGTCAAAAGTTTGCTATTAAAAGTCTTCTGTTGATAAAAACCCTGCTCACTTTATATAAATGTTAGCTACCTAGAGGGGAAAGGAGGACAGGAGGCATTAGACCAACTCATTAGACATTCAAGACCATGTGTAGAGGGCATGATTCAGCACAAGATTCAGTGACCGTCTAAATAAAAGTAGACTGATCAATCACAAAGATGTTTACTCTGAGACATTTTTTAAAGACATGCATGTTCTGCTGATAGGAAATCCTCATTTCTGTTATAGAAAAACAAAATTATTTTTTTCTCATCATGGTGATAAGAAAAAAAACAGTTAGATGGACAGTCGGAGGACAGAAGTCGCCAACCAGATTTGAACTCATGGCAAAAACTTGCACGTGTCTTTAACCAGTGTTCAGCCAAGACGCTCCATCTGGGCGCAGCTTCAGTCCGCAGTTTGGCTTGTGAGACCTGACCGCAGACGGTATGTGCATCTACATATTCTATCAAAGCAGCATAATTAAAGAACAGTTCAATAAAAAGCACAAAGTGCCAATAAAAATGCCTTTGACCAGAAATAGAACCTCAATGCAATGTCCAGACCTCAACCAATACACATTGGTATACTTATAAAAGCTGGACAATGAAAGGGAAGAAAGGACAAAGTCAAACTAAAGCAGTAAGTTGCTTTTTTTGTTTTTTAAAGCCATGGAAAATGTTTCATTTGTTAGCAGTCGGTGCATGTTTGATGACAGATTTCTGTATTGTGGGAACAGTTTCAAGTGACAAAAGATTATTTGCGTCCTTACAGCATTTTTTCCTTGTCAGATAAAATACTAACATGTTAAATATGACCAAACAGTCACAGAAACAATGCTGTTATCATCTTTTTAGGACAACACAAAAAACCAAATGAGTGATTAACAGGAGCAGACTTTATCTTTGAAATAAATAAGTTCACAGATAAAGAAAAAGGAAAACGCTGAAGAGCTGTCAAAATCTGATGCAACATTTGTCATCACTTCCCAAAAAATGATTTCAAAAGTTTCTTTTCTAGGATTTCTTCTAGTAAAATAGCATATCTGTGATTATTTACAGTCAATTTTAAATGATCAGGGTCCAAGCCTGACACAGGTCCTGGGATGTTAAGAAGAACTGGTTGAATAATAAAAAGATATAGGTTTCATTAGTATTCAATTAGCTTATTTTTTAAATGAATAAAGATAACGATAGCTAGATATTTAGAAAAATCCAAACAATATAAGTTGACAAATAAAGTAACATTAAGACATTGCAAGTGAAGGAAAAAATAAATAAAATACGGTTGTACTATACCTTTGCGTGCTTACTGCAGAGAAGCCACCGCAGACATTGTAGTGCAAACCTGAACTCTGCTGTGAAGGGGCTGGTCAGAGTGCAGGAAGAAAACAAACAGAGGTAGAAAAGAGAGATAGGGAGACGGGGAAAAAAAGAACGTCAGTGATGTGTCTCAGCTGATCATGTGCTGTTGTACCTCTCGGCGAGCCAGCACTCTCTCAGACCAACATACACAGACTGATAACGGCAGCCTTCCTCCTTAGCGTTATGTTTCCTCCTCCAGCCTGCTGACAAGTAGCCATGTGACTCCAAAACCCATTCAACACTGAGTCAGAGGCTGCTGCCCAGTGTGTGGCAGATCTGTGTATAACACACAAATGCACACACGCAGGAAAACAGACATGCAAAGGCTGAAAAGTGGAAATTTAACTCCAGTAATCAATATCTTTCTTTAACTAAACCTAACCATGTATTTGACTTTAACCCTTTCAGGTTTAAGTCCATTTTCCTGCTTCATGCAGTTGCTTGCAAATATCTATTGGTAGCCAAGAAAAAGCATATTTTCCCCAAACTTTATCATTTGAAAAACTAAAAGTGTATAAATAGCGGCCACTCATTCAGGCAAATTAGAAAATATTCATCTGTCAAAAGGTTGGACACACTGACAGTAAATTTGATAGGAAAGTGTCTCCAAACGTTGGTACCGTATGGAATCTGGGTATGCTAACATGCTAAACTAATGACCGTTATATTAGTCAAAACGGCTTTATTGTGGATATGCTTGCATACATTACATTTAGCTTAAAGAATTGTAGGCCCAGGAACACATTAAAACAGCCTTTATTGCAGACAAAACAGTGATGAGCTTCATAATAAACGAAAAATGCCGATATGCTCCCAACAGTAAAGGATGACAAAGTGCAGCTCATGTTTATTTAATGACTTCCACGCTACACAGGCTCGAAGGAAAATAAACTTTCCCTTTGATGACAGAGGAGGTGCATGACACTTCTATCTGTTGGACTTAAACTCCAGGATCCACGTATCTCTGGACAAAAACAAGCATAAAAAGTTTCAATAAAGCCAAAGTTTAAGTTTCAAGTTCAAATAGGACTATTATACAGTATCTTCCCCTTCTTTAATCAAGAAAACGAAACAAAAATAGAAACACACTCAGAGTGGACTGCAGACTTCTACCAAGCAGCTCATTTACACCCATATTTACCTCCAACAAGCAGGTCATGTTTTTGAGAGAGTTTGTAACCAAGATAACTAAAAAAGTTGTTGATCAATTTTAATGACATTTTCAGGAAACTCTCGAAATGGGACAAGGGACAAATTATTAGATTTTGCAGGTGATCTGGATCACAATGTGGATCCACTGAAAGATTTTTCAACATTGCAAAATAGGAACGTATAGTCATAATACTTGGTGGAGGTTTGTGCTCTTTGAGTGCTTTTCTAGTTTATTTTTATTGTACACCGTAAACACAAGTCTATATATATA
>JBAMHX010000020.1:7941624-7975255 GCA_037177515.1 Pseudomugil tenellus
ACACACACACACACACACACACACACACACACACACACACACACACACACACACACACACACACACACACTATAACCTAACTTGTATATTTTCTATTTCCATAACATTTCATTATGCGAGTATAATGAAGTAATAACACAAAAAACGTATTAACATTGCGTGAAAATAATGTTGCATGATTTCTATATCTCACAGTGGTAAAGAATTGTTTATAGATTCCTGCGTCTGCAATTTCTTCCACATTACTCCCAAAATTTAATGGAATCGAAGTTCGTTGAAGACATTTTCACAGGAAAGACAACAATCAGACAAACGCTGGAAAAAACAACTTCCTTGGTGGAGGTAAAAACTTAGAACTGCGACAAGGAAAGTGAAACAACTTTCCATTAATTTTCTGGAAGTGAATAACCTAGACTGCAAGGTTCCTTAACATTGGTGGTAACTCAGAGGTCCTAACTAGAAACAAACAAATAGTTTTTTAAAAAAATATCTATAAGAGCAAACAAAGATCTAAAGTAACGTTTTTGACATATAGAAAATATATCATATCTTAGCAAACACCAGTAAGTTCCAGTTTGCCTAGTAAGACAGATGATCAAAGCTCTTTCCATTCCTCTAAACGTGTCTCGATATATTAAAAGCACATAGGATGAGCTCATAAATCTCTTAGACATTTGAACTTTTTCAGGTTTTACCATTTTCTTCTAAACTTTTTTTTACCTCAAATAGTTTTTAAAGTACCTCCAAAATAATGGAAATCTGTAAACAGTTACAAGCTAATTGTGTACACAGCAAAGTCTACTTATGTATTTAATCGAGCAGGAAGCTGTGATAAATACCTATGTATAAAGTATCAACCTCTTTCATCAATACAAAATTCAACATACATTTTCCAAAGTGATTGTAGTCATCAACTAATTCACTCATTATCAATGTGCTGATGAGAAAAATGGTCATAATTAAGTGTATTTTAGTCCTCAAAGAATAATTGAATCACTGACAAAAAAAATAAATGGTTTATTTAATAGGTTCATGTTGACCTTGGCAGATATTTAGTCATCTGTTGGTGGTCGATGTTTCATATTAAAAAAATGTTCTTCATTACTATGTTTTAATTAGTTCACTTGTGACCTGCATTTTGGTAAATTAACAGCTCAGACATCCAATATTTTTCATTAGATAAATACTCACTTTGTAAATGTTTCCTAATCTAATGTAATTAGTCATTTTAGCACAGAATGTGCATATTACCACTACTGATACTACACGATCCAAGATCCCTACTCCACCTATTAAACATATAAAGCTTAGATGACTAGTGGCAGGAGTCATCACTTACTAGCAATAAATTCAAGAACTCAAATTCCCAGTCTAAAAAAAAACTTAAAGACTAATAATGGAGCAAAAATAAAAAAAAATACTGCTATTCTTTAAGCTCACATGACAATTACATGCAGCATTTCCCAAGAGGAAGTGTTACACCCTCTCCTAAAATATCTATGACTATCTTTTTCTTACTTGATAAGAATGACAAAGTTGTGTTGCAACACAAAGACAGCAGGCGACGAGCTGGAATGAAAATACTCAATGGTAGCATTAAAGGTAGCGCACACAGATTAATGAACAAACATTCATCAGTGCCGTAGGAACAACATGTGTGTTAGGTGACCTGACTGCAAATGAACTGGTACAGCCATAATCAGAGGTAGTGTAGCGACTTTCCTGTGTTGCTACTGAGGTGACGCTGCGTCCAGTCTACACACATATAGGTTTGCATTTCATCGTTCATTTTAATCAAATCCCATTAGCGAGATGCAATGTTTAATTGTCCTCTCTGACCATCAAAACCACAGTGTCTGGATGACAATGCCTTTTAACCCTTTCAGCTGACACCGCACACACCCACGTGACTTGCCACACCACATCACCATGACAACTGCCTAAAACAAATCTGCACCCCGTGAGAATGACTTAAAAACACCATTTATGGCTCCTACAGGTAGTCCAGGAGGAATCGATACAAAAGACGTCTTGATCAACAGTCTAGCACCACCTGCTGACTTTACACGACCCCTCAGAACCAGCAGCCCTTCCAGCCAGTCCTGAGAGTTGCCTTTTAACGGACCTCAAACAGAACAATCTCGATTTACTGCATGTCAGAACAGGGTTTGGGAGCATCCAGTAGCTCAGCATGACTGGGTCAAAGTTCTGCTATCTTGCTGCAGAGCTAACTGGTTATATAAAATGGTAAATAAAATGTTTATGTCGTTACGAGAGGGGCTAAAAACCACTGTCCTACAGGTTTTACATTAGAGTCTGACCAATTTATCGGCTGGCCGATTTAATCGGCTTATTATAGCACATGTCAAAAGCGCCATTATATAATATTATATTACAAGTTCTCATAAAGCAGTAAATGCTGTTAAGTATTTTCCAGAATGACGTCCTTGTGGTATTTGTCTACTACATAGAGTCCTGACTCCATTTAACCCTCCGTCCTCTTCACGACGACGTTGTGAAACTAAAAACCCGGGAATTCTCCAGTTTCAGTTTAACTCTTTGTAATGTGTAATGATGCATGTTTTATTGCATCGCTCATGCTTTTCATTCATATACTAAAACTGCGCCAACATGGCTAGTTACTCCCTGTCCGTAGTATATAGTGCTTTCCAATAATATTATCTGTGCGCGTTGCGGTTTGCGAGTTCGATTCGTAATTTGAAAAATGTTTCGACAAAATAAGAGATCATTTCGTACCAGTGTGTGGAGCCAATTTTGTTTAATTATACACATTCCTCCAAGTTAATAAAACAGACTTTTATACTGTGTCTGTTCGCAATAACATTGCTGTAATTATGCTAACTTAGCATAGTGTTAGCTGACTGCTTAAAGCTCCTCCAGTTGAGAGTACAGAAAAAAACGTTCATCACTGTCTGCTGCTTGTTGAGGGGCATTTTATGAAGAGCATATAATTGTTGTAAGTGGTAAGGGACTTATGATTTTTTTTTTATTTAATTGTCAATTAATTGGTTATCAGATTTTTTGTCTGTTAAATATAATCAGCATCGCTCTTTGGGTCAACGCACAGAGCTCAACAACTTAACAAGCTGCTGAATCTATTTAAGATGAATCAGGTGTGTTGGGTAAGGAAAACATGAAGCTTGAGATAAACCCATTACGGTTTTAAATGAGGGTGGGGGGAAAGGGGGTGTCAGTCAATAGCTTTAATTGGAAATAATCGCATCAAGAATGTCTTGCGTCATCTGTAACTACACAGGGGAATACCCAACATGAGAGATTACACACAGCTGTTGCCCAGTTTGAAATGTGTGGGTGTGTTAAGGAGCCAGATCGGATTAATATCATACCTAAATTGAAGTTTATGGGGTAGAAAATATAAATAATAATGTTATCCTTATAAATAGATTTTTAATTTCCACCCACAGCTCATTGGCTTACATCAGGAGTCACCACTAGACTTTGTTTCATTTCCAATGTCGGTACTCTTTACCTTTCAGAGTAAATTGTGTCATGACGTCCGTTCCTGGCTCTGTTGCTAAAGCTTGTAGCAAAGCATTTAAACAGTGTTGGATAGCCAATTCTTCTGCTCCTGACACAGATAAGTTGAGCGTCTCTCACTCCTCTGTCTCGCTTCACCATTCTGAAAAAGGGACCATGCTGTTCATTTAACAAAGCTGTAAAACAGCTTTGACAAATAACTCTTGCAATCAGCGTTTATCTGTTCAATCTGGCGGGCCAGATATTATTGTTTTGCCCTGCAGGCCACCAGTTGCCAACCACTGGGTGTTGTATTTTTAGACTCAGCTGCCTTAAATATAGAAGTTTATTATTTACTACTAGACAGCTTTGAGCCGTGGGCTGCACGGTTTTATAGTTGTCAAACACAAACTGCTTTCTTTTTACTGGCAGCAGGTCAGAAATGAGAACCATGCCACATGGAGCACCCCAAGGGAGTTGGCTCATCCTTAATGATTATGGTCATTTATAAATGATAGCAAAGATGGATAAAGGAATATTCATAGAGGATATTCAACTTTTACGACTAAACAACATGAAAACTAATGTAATCACCAATATCATCACATCTCAACTAATTTAGCAAATTAATTACATGCTACTGGAAACATGTTGAGCAAACTACAACATAAATAAAACAGAGCTGCCGGCACAAGACGACAAGACAAATATATAAATGAACATGCAGATCAACTGGTTATAGATTATATTTACTAATTATTGTTATGGAAAACATCTTATTCCATCTTCTTTAGTGGAAAAGGAAAGTCTGAATTGTATCACTGGGCATTTAACATTAGGAATATGAATAATACAAGTATACTGCACAACATTATAAAACATAATGATTCAATGTGAACATCTAGATGTCAGGAAGCATAAAGCTCACTTAGCTTTTTTATTTAGTAATGTTTTCATGTTTATTCCTGTACATATAATTCTGTTGGTCCAAAGGGAGAATAGCTGCTTTGTAGGGCTGCACAATTCTAGGTAAAATGAGAATTATGACTTTTTTGCCAAGAATTGAGATCACAATTTTTTCCAATGTAAATATTTATTGCACAAATCACCGGCACGTCAACTTCGCAACAGCTGACACTAAATATAAAGACAATAAATGTCACTTTTCTCTTCTTTTACCTAAACAAGCTTTGAATAATTTTCCGCTATTCATTTGTTGAGAGAAATCCGCAGCTTGTTTTTATGCAGATGATATCTCTCATCAAAATTCGGTAGAATCATGGTCTTTTTATTTTCTTAAAAAATTGTTGTCATTTGGAAATGAGATTGCATACAAGTGTGAATTGAGATCACAATTTTTTAACGATTAATTGTGCAGCCCTAATACTTTGTAGGGATCTCAAATCAAGATCAACTAAACTTAAATTGTGCTTCTTTTATTTTGTTTGTCGCTTTATTTTTACTTCTCTGACCTTAAAACTTCCAGATTAGTTTGATGGCACAGTGACATACACTATGTGCATCTCTGAAGCCGCCACTGCCCAGCAGCATCCCGAGCATGTACACCCACTTCACCGCTCACAGAACTGTGGTGCCGAGTGTCCATTTTAGTGGATCCCCTGTGCTGTTCACATTGGTTCAGAATGGCTTCCCTCTTTTCAATATCAATGTAATTCAGCATTTCTGAAAGTTGTGTAATCAACTGCAGTAGCACCTCCATGATCATTTTCTTCCTATGTTTCCATCTTGGAGGCAGTCCAGTCATCAACACATCCCAGATAACAGTGAACATCTACGGAAACCTTTCCTGGTGATGTGCTTCTGGCTAGTTTTGGCTTTATTAGAGCAAAAGTAAAATGTGAGCTAGATAAATGGTTCCCAATGAGGACGCCCTTCATGAAAATATGAAAAATCTGCAGACCCCCATCCCATCCTGAAACCATGCTTGGCTTTATACAATACTGAGATCTGGCTGACTGCCGTCAAAGTTTAATTAACAACATATAGTATTACTTCTTAATAAATTTTATTTTAATAGGGACAAATCATGTGCTCTGTGGTGAAACTTAGGTTGACAACGTTTAGGGGACCCCTGTGCTCTTTAGGGACCCCTTTGGTTCTCCACAAGACTTCTTTAATGCATCCGTAATATTAAGTAATTTATAGGAATGTTGAATTTGTTAATGTGTGTGCAATAAATAAAAAAAAATCTATTAAACATTCACTCACAGATCTTTCATCGCAATGGTTTTGATAACTGACAAAACATGTTTAAAAAAGACATCAGCTTGAATCATTCTTATTAAACTTAATCTGGCTTATCTATCCGCACAAAATAACAAATTAAATTTCCTTCAGACACTGTGCGCCACAGTATTAAAGCATATTTGGCAACTGGATGGAAAACAGAATTTATTCCACGAAAGGATCAACACCATTACACAATCCCACCAGAAGTCACAAAAGCCAGCGGATTAAACGTGTTTTCGAATGGACAAAGAACAACCCTGTGATCTAAACATGTTGCTTTCCATTTTGCCAAATAACCAAGTGCTGCATTCCACATGAGCTTATACGTGCCCACGGGCTATAGAAATATCCAGCTCCAGTAAAAGTGTGTGCATGTGCTTGTCTGTCCATGTGAGACATAATTGTTTGTCTCCAGGGATGTAGGCTCTGCAGGGTCACATGCATGTCTTGCGGGGGAAAGAAACACAATTAAAGCCGCAAGCGGCTAAAACTGAAGCCCACTTCAAAGTGTGGAGCCGATAATAGCATTATGCTCTGTGGTTAAGCTATATAAAGAGGTGTGACTTTATACATGCAAGGACACCTGACAGGCTTTTTCTCAACTCTGACCAACAGATTACATGTTCATATCACAAAAATATTAACCTGCAAAGAGTTTCTTGAAACTTTGTGACACTTTATATTGATGACTTTGACCAGATTTTTGGCTCTGTGTGATGAAATAAAGCAAAACGCTTTTATATTTCAAAATGTAACTCCCACAAAGAAAGATAAAATCATGAAAATAACTTAGGAACACAGAAAAACATCCCACTTTAAGTTTTTCTAGCTATTTTTCTGAAGCATTAACATGGTTTGGAGGTTGTTCCTCTGGTTTCCTGTTATTCTTTTTCCCATTCAAATCTAAAAACAAGCCACATCGTTTGTCATAAAACACACTCTGAAGTGGTTCAGATGAGGACAAACTGTGTTATTACGAATGGAAAGCAATATGTCTAAAAAGGTAAAAAAAAAAAAGCAACACATAAAAGAAAAAAAAAATCTTACTCCATCTTATTAAAAATGATACTCTTTCTTGCACACAGGCAAGAAAAAGCCAAACTCACCCAAATCCTGCTCAGTGCTCCCGCAGAGTCAAATCTCCTTAATGGACCGATGCAAACGCTGACCTTGATTTATCGTATACCTGCCCTGCCTTTGGACCTCCACTGGGATTTGGCCTTGCTGTTTTGTTAATAGCCGTGCCTCCAGTCCAAGTGTTTTCACCTGAAATAGCTCAGCTGTTTAGTAGTCACCCAGCCACCTCCTGAGTCTTTTAACATGCAAGCGTCTCTACTTCCCCACTCGGCTCTTCACAGCCCAGTGGCCACATTAACGTCCCTCAGAGTTCGGCTGTGTCCGACTGCGCACACAGTCCCAAACAACCCGACAGCTGCACATCAATCCAGACCCATCTTTATTTCCCGCTTTGTCCCGTCAGAGGCTTTAGGCAGCAGCAGCGCTCATGGAAAACACAGCACCTGTCTTTGTGTTGAGGAGGGATTTAAGAGGCATCAAAGTTCTGTTTGTTAATCTAATACCCGTCTCTCATGCAGAGACAAAAAGGCAACCAATGCTCCAGCATTTTCATACCTTCAACAGGTTTATGATGCATGACTGTGGAAGATTAACATATTCTCTAAAATAATATTAGTTACATATAATTACAGTAATTCTGTGGGATGAGATCACATGCACCAGCTCTCAGCACAAACCACATACAATTTTACTGTTATTACATCAAAGCCTTCCTACAATAATTTGGGAGAATCTTTATTTTTATTACTACATTTTGCTAAATGACTTGTTAAGCTGTTCCACTGTAGGAATTTAGTTTGGCTCTTTTTCAACATTTCCCTTCTGTGCCTCTTTGGTTTGCAGTTTAAAAGGCAGATTTGTTGGGGGATTAGCGCTACTAGAAGTTCTGGAGCTTCTTAACTTTTCTGGTTACGTTTACTAAGATGAGCTGTAAAAGATTAAGATGCAAAGACAAACACGGCACAACTACTAGCGCGTTTTAGTTTTGTGCTAAAAAGACAACGGAGATGCCAAATGAAGCTAAAACTACTAACATTTAGAAACAATGGCAACACCCAACCCAATGCAGGACTAAATAATAGTCACATAGATGATGAAAATCAGTTTTCTTTCTTCAGACTCCGTCACTACGAACCACTTCATACTACAAGGCCACCCAGAAGTGGACTCATCTAAATTTAGCTCAGTGCAAAAACAAAAACAAAACGAGTCACTTTCTTTTCTCTTTACATCAATTAGAAGAACTGCGTTCACTTGCTGCCTCATAAATTGTCAGCTTTGATGCCATTACGATGCGTAACGATCAATGCAATGCAGGGACTGATCTGGGTAGGAGTAAAAAAAAACGGCTCAGGTACATTTTTTCTTGTCCGGCATTAAAGCAGAATGATGTGTCGTGCTGAGCTAATTTACTGTCAAGAGGAGATTTATGTATAAATGTAAATTACTAAGATCCTCTTGATAATCTGAATTCTTTATTTTAAATAAATGTTTATTCAATAGTATTTACATGCATTTCTGGACCCGATCGGACAGGACAAAAAAGGACAGAATAACAGAAAAGGAAAAGAAGAACAAACAGAACACAAAGCTCACACTAACCCAGAGTGGTCTTTGTATTATTGATCTGATTTTAAATGATTTTTAACCTCAAGTCAACCTCAAAATAAGCAGCACAGCAAGAGTTTCTGCAGAAACTTGACTTAACTATAACAAGTGTTGCTTTGCACATGCATTAGATCCATTAAATCCAACACACATGGATTTACATTATATTGATCTATGCAAATTTAAAGCCTCACGTCAGCAGCAAAACTACATTGTATTCCAATAAAGCTTTTATTCAGCAAGTTGCTTTATTGTCATCTGAGTCATGCAGTGCACAGCGGAATTAAATCACAATGAATAATGAGATTAATTGCATAGTTATAAAATTCAGGCTTTAAGATGTGAATTGCAAGCAGCACAAAAGGAGGTAATCATCATCTCTAGCCTCCATTGGACAATGTGACTTTTCATTACAGCCCTCTGAGACCGGACTCACTGAGCTGCGATTGTGTTAGCGAGAGGCTCTTTTCTCAAACCTGCATCCAGAGAGAATCAGGTTGCAACAGCTTCACAAAAACTAAAGCCATGTTCTCACAGAGGTTCTGACCTGGTGCACTTTAATAACTCTATTTATTCCTCAGATTCTCACAGAGGCGTGATTAAACTGTACAACAGGCTCCCACAAACACAACAAAGGCCTAAATTCTGAGCTTAAATACAAATCCGCTGTTTATTCATTTCCTGGGAAACGTTTTTATGAGGTTATGTTTACACAAACATGAACCGGTGAAGCTCTGCTAGCAAAGGAAAGCAAAAACCATAAACTTGAAAACTCCAGTTTCAGATGATAAACACGACTAAAACTTTAGTTTTTAGCTTCAGATTGATATTTTCTTAGGTTTGATGTGTTTGTGGACAAAATAGTGGCGGTATTTATGTATGCAGGGGAAGGTCAAATAAACAAAGACAGGCAAAAGCTCATGTTTAAAAATCTAAATGCTTGTTTTCATCAGGCTCTTTTCCTTCCTTTTCTTCTGCGTGACCAAGCAATTCACAACAGGAATGTGGAGACGCTCTGCTCAACTGTTCATGCGTTCACCTTTTTTTTTTGTTTTCTTTCTTCAAACAAAACACAAACCTGTCGTCGCAGGTTGTTTGAATAAATCTGACATTTTCCACCGAGGAAAACAAAAAATCAGATGGATCCATGTGATGTGTTCAAGCGGAACAAAAGGAAGTTGAACCTTTCTTTCGAAAAGATTGAAAAACATCAGATTTACCAAAATAAACATTTCAGATTCCACTGACTTATGAGTTTTTGACTTCTCTGGATTTTACACGGTAAAAACCTTAAGGTGGTTTGTTTGTCTTAAATTTAGTAGATTTTTGGACGAGAACGTAGCTTTATCCCGTCTTTCTGCTTTATATCTAAGTATGTAGTAAAATATCTCCTCTAATAAGCAAGGGCCACATTGAGATGTTGGTGAGTCAGCAGAAAAGGCATCCGTCCTTCATCCTGCTAGAGGCCTCATCCCAACATTCATCAGCGTTGTATCCAAAGCTGGGAAATAGAGACTTAAGAGAGGAAGATTTCAAATCCAAAGCTGATGTAATGATTTACACTTTATCCCATGAACTCTAAATATTTAGTTTAGAAACTGTTGCGGAATAAAGAAGTCCTCGCCCACGTATAAGTAAATATTCAACTTGTGATAAAGTCTGAGAGATTTAGAAGCCCAAAAAAAGTCAAATTTAGATATTTTAGTAGTTTTAGCTCTTTGTTTACTCAGATTACCTGAATTTTTCACAATAAGTTCGCTTTTCACAAGGGGTTAAAAAGGAAGATAAGATTTTAGTTGTTTTGTTTTCAAACTGTCTGAGATGATGAGCGTCACTATGACTGGTTATCAACAACTGATTTAAGTTCATTAAACACAGTGAGCAGCATAATGAATGAACAGATTTAACATACAGGCAACACCATCTTTTTTTATCTTTACACAGCAGCCGAAATGCTCAGTTTAAAGTGAAATAATTAGATTATTGTTTGCTTGTATTGCTTATTCAAACAAAAAGAAAAACAAATAAAAATAACTTGTGGCTGAGCTGATTGGCAACAGCTCGGTGTGATATCAGCATATAAAAAGGAAATCCCTGAGAGTTTAGCACCTTAAATGGGAGGTCTGTTAAGGAACAAAGGAAAATCTGACAATATCATCATCAGTATGGTTAAAAAAGAAAGAAATATCTGCACACAAGGGACAATGTTGGAATCAAAGGCTGAATGACCCTGATCTCTGGGCCCTCACACAGAAATGTGTTAAAAACAAACATGATAATCTAGTGGAAAAACTGTGTTGATGTGTCCACAGAATACAAACTAAAACTCTGCTATACGAGTATAAACAAATTATAAAGATGCTGCAGATTTCCTCAAGACCGATCCGATCAGATCTGAAGCAACATAAGTTTATTTTATCTCCCAGTATTTTTAAGATAAAAGAAAAATTAGATCAAACTCATATAACAGTTTGAATGAATAAACATGGGTTTCACAGAAACCTCTTTGGAAACTAAGTCTGGCCAGGAAGCTGTGTTACAGACAGATTAATCTAAAATAAATTAAATAAATAAAGGAGAAGTACTCTTCTATTCATCTCCTTTTCAGTGACACATCTGTGTAACTAAGAACAGAAATGACTCAATACTTCTCTTGTTCGGCTGAAGGATGAATAAATGAATGATAAATAGGTAAAGCTGAACACACCTGTACACTCCTGTGCTTTGGTGGGAGCTCCTCCCAGTTTGTCAAGAAACAAGCACGTTAATCTGTATTAACTCATTAACGTGACCGCAGCGGCTGCTGTCAGCGGGCGTTAGTGCTAGCTGCCATGAGGAACTTCATTAGCATCGTTGTTCATTCCCTCCAGTTAGTTAAAACATTTAACTAGGAGGAAATGTAAAGAAAGGCACACATTTCTCTCTTATCACCTGTTTAAAGGCTGAGAAACAACGCCAAGACATCCATGGTGATAGAGGATAGTTGTGTGTGTGGCAGTGGCCAAACTGTTCACAGAAAAACTGCTTAACATGTAAAACTAGCCACTACACCTAAATAATAACACCAGTCCAATGTAAAAAAACGTCTTTTCATTTAGTTAAATCCTTCTGGGAGCCACAGTCACAAAGATTATTGCTTATTTACTCACCGGTGCCTGGTACTCACCTCAAACTCACTCTCACCAATTCAATACTTGTCAGCTAACAAATAAGATACTGCTGTCACTTCCGGTAAAAGTTTCAAATTAAAACAATTTGAAAAGCGCAGACCACATACGTCAGTTACAGACTAAATATGATGGTTTACAGTTGCCAGAACTGAATCATACAATCAAATTAGGACGTATTTATTTTAAAAAAATATGTTTGTATTTTTTGTATATGCCATTCTGTGTTTTTATTTGGAGGATACATCAAACAATTTCCGCTTTTGCTCTGGTAATTTCTGTCAACATGTAAGCACATTTGCAGAAAGTTATTGCTGCGCATGCGTGCAACACGATCCATATGCTGAGAGGGCGTCGTTCCGTTATGTTGCCAGTAACCTCTGGTAAATACAAGATCACATTCACAGTAAATGAAAAGTTTTGTTTCTTTTTTCAATTTTAAAAGAGCGAATGCCCCTTGAAAAGTCACATGAAATCCCACAAAACTTTAAAGGTTAATTTATTAATTGTCAAGTCAGGAAATTCCATCCATAACAAAGGACTGACAACATGTGTATCATTACTATAACTGATAATATCAAATGTATTTCCATTAAAGTAATCTAATTAAATTTTCTAGAAAATAAAGACTTCAGATTGTCAAACATATACATTTCTTGACTTATAAATTTACTCTCTGTGTCATATATTCACAGAAAATAAATAAATCAAGTATTGCAGTGGCTCCGGTTTGCTCCACACTTGCCTGCTTCTGTTGCTATTTCTCTCAGTTCTTCTCTTAACCAGCAGGTGTCTTCAGCTCTTCCTCATTCGACCTATCTTCACCTGCCTGCACACCTGCTCTTCATTTCCCTTCAGGGGTGTCCAGCTTCAGTCCTTGAGGGCCAGAATCCTGCAGGTTTTCCATGTATCCATGCATACCTGCATACACAGCCAGGCATTGTGCAGAATTTAATTGGCTACTGGATCCAAGTCAGGCGCATTTAAACAGGGATACATTGAAAACCTGCAGGTCAGAGACCCTCCATAATCAACTTTGGACACCCCTGCATGAGTCACTTGAGCCTCGGTTCCACTGATTTACACCCACCCAACCGTTTGAACATCTGTGATCAATTAAAATATCTTGGCAACAGCCTCTGCTTTTATCATCACGCTTATTTAGAAATCATATCTTTCATCTCTAGTTGTTACAGCAGCAATCAGCTATGTTATCGTTAAATACTACAAATGCATTTATGTATTCCTTTATTCACAATAGATATTCTTGCAATTTTATCTAATCAAATAAATCCAGTTTTATACATGCATCTTGCCGAAGTGGCAATAAAATTTTATGTTTTAGCTGTATTAAGGTTTTATTTATAGTAGGGCAGAGGATTTTAAAATGGAAGATAGGGTTTCCTCAAGGAGGCTCAGTAGATGGAGACAAAATGTTATTGAAAGAAATCTATATAGCTTTTATAATGCATTTGAATTGTCACAAAGTCAGAAACTAAGAAAGTTAATTAAGATAGACCTTGTCTGTGTTTCGGGCAGTGAGCAATATATGTGCTTGTGTTAACTCATGCTGAGCATCTGTGGGATTAAACATCATAAACAGGATCTTTAGCATCTATGAATTTACTTTATGCACAGGTTCAGTATTTCCTGACTTAAAACAACTCCTTTGTTTCCTGTCTTTCATTACTGGATGAACTAATTAATCCAGGTGTGTCTGGCCATTGCCGTTGTGGTTACTGAGGTCAGACACACCTGGATTAATCAGTTCATCCAGTAATGAAAGACAGGAAACACATAAGTTGTCCTAAATCAGGAAGCAGTGAACCTGTGCATAAAGCCAATTAAAGGAAAATATTTGACCCTAAACCCCCTAATAAACCCATCCAGCTATCTGTCCATCTTCTAAACGTGCTTGGAGATTTGGGGTTATTTGAATGGCTAGATGAGCATCAATCTATTATTTTTTTAAAAAGAGTTGGGTGTAGAAGTTGTAAAATCAAGGATAATACTGGGATTGGTGTCCAAGCAGGGTAGAAAGTTCACAAAGACAGACTGACCCCTGCTGGAGGCTTACTGCTAATGACATGAACAGACTCTAAACGTAGGTTTTATTTTGGGTTTTTCTTTTTCAGAGATGCATTGATGCTTTTTATTTCATTCTTTGGAACTATTTTAATCTCTTTCTCAAATAAAATGTGGCACATATATACTTATCTTTCATTATATTCTGTATCCTCAGCTTCTCAAACTGGTGTGTTCCATAATTATGCAGAAGTGGCAATAGTTTAATATTTTGACCATATTTTTATAATTATTTATGCAAAATTGAGGACAAATATGCAGAAGTAAATTAAATCTTATATTTTCAATAATATTTAAATATATAAACATATATAAAAGTACACAGAGTAACCACCTGCCAGTAACGTGCTGCTAATGACAGTAGACTTGTTAACCATAGTCATATAGCTGAAAAATATCATATTTTTTATCTCTTTATCTGGCAAAGTTTCAGTTATAATAAAACTATTTACGGTTTCATTATTATATATCTCTCCTGGGTTTTTCTTTTTAATAAATGTTATTTACTCTATTAAAGTGTAGTGTTGCGATTATTTGTAGATGTTTTAGTGCTGCAATGGTGGGCTTTGAACCTTTTAAAGATGCTGCTTGCATAAGGTAACACCAGGTGAATTAAACAACCTTTACATAAATCAGTTGGGAAACTAAGAAAGAGCTTTGTGACACAGACTTGGGTTTTGTGGTGGACTAATCCTAATCCACTTTTGCACAAGCTTGTCTGGTTATCCTAATATGTTCTCTACAGAGAGACTTCTCTAGATGACATCAGGTAAAGTGGGCTGTTGGGATTGTTCACAATGAAAACAATCCCCTGAACACAAACAATGTAACTCTCCATAGATTTACATTAGAATCACCTTCAGGTACCTTCCAAACAAGGCCTTAAATGACAACGTCCCATTTAAAATAGTTTAATTTAGCACAATTAAATGTGATTTATGACTTATTTATAGAAACTGAATTGTCTTTACATGGATTTTGTGGAGGAATGCAGGACCATGGGAGACTTACACTACCTAGTTTTTTATTTATTTTTTAAAACTGATTATACAATTTTCCTTTTGAATAATACAGATTATTAAATTTGGGAATGTAATGTTAAATGTAATTATTTTTTTTCTTATGTACATTTTTTCTTTAAAAAAATAAAAACAGTAAAATAGCTTTAAATTTGTGTGAGTGACTATTTCTGATTTGTGCAGTTATTTTTGTGCTATTATGTGTGCATTAAAATGTTTTATTTTGTTTGTTTTTTTTCCAAATAAGTATAAAAAATGGTTAAACATTTTTGTGAGCATTTATCTCTTTTTCCATTAATATTGTGAATAATTGTCTCGTGAGCAAATGTTTGCGCACATATGATCCACTTTCTTTCCGGTATACCGTAAAACAAACTAAAAATTTGCTTTAATGATAACTCATTAGTTTATTGGAGTTTAAGCCTGTCCATCATTGATGAGCTAGTTGGGATTTGTGAACAACTGCATGTCGGAGAAATCTGCGATGTCCGCTGTGTCGATAGGCTGTTTCTTAGCTGATATACTGTCAATCTGCATTTACGAGGGGGAGAGGTCACAGTAGCTAGCATAGCAGACTGCTCTCTAAACACAAAAAGGAAGTCAACAAAGTTTACTATTACAATCATTTACACTGTGAATCTCTGCAGCAACTTTGAAACAACGCTATGAGTTTCGCGGACTCTCCGGTAAGCTCTAAATGACAAACCTGTCGTTGATGTAACACTGTACTGCAGGAGAAGCTAGCTAGTTTCTCTGCTAACTGTTAGCTGCTATGCTAGTTAGCCTTGTTTGTTAACAGCTCTCATTGTTCCACTTCACGGGATAATTTGCTTTAGTTTCCCTTCATGCTTTTTTTTTTACGTTTAATTAATCCAAAAAAGTTTATTTGTGTATTAATTTACACATCGACATATAAATCGGCAATAATAAAGCACACTGACAAAACGTAGTTAAGAAAGAAAGGTAAACTAATAAATAATTCATTGCTAAAAGCTGTTCGGAATCAAAATGTCTTTAGTTTGATCTTAAAAAGTGACAAGTCACGTAATAAACGTAGTTTTGGTGGTAGTAAGTTTTGGACCTGCCATTGAGAGGAAACATTTATCACACCTCCTGACTTTAAGCTGATTTAAACCTGCAAAGCTCAGACTTTAACATCTCACATAAATAAAATGCCACTCAAAGCCTTAAAAACAAATAAGCATTTAGAAATCAGTTCTGACCTGGACTGGAAATCATTGCAGGGAAAACAGAGTAGTTCCAGTGAGGAGGGGAGCTGCAGCCTTTTAAGCCATCTCCAGTTGTGACAGACGCTTTTGGGAAAGGCCAAAATACCTGTAGGCTGAAATAAATAGGAGAAAACCTGTATATTTTAAAATAGCTGTTTAGTTTCACTCTCCAGGCTCTTAATCACCTGCTCAAAGTGGGGGCTTAGTGGGCTTGCTGAAGGACTCATACAGAATCCATTTTGGGTCCCAAGACGGATCCTTTGAAGATCAGAAGTGGAGGACAATACAGGCCTCCAGTCCTGAAAGAGTTAGGACCTGAACTACTGCAACACTTCACCAACGTCCTGTCCTGAGCGAGTGATGAAGACTGAGTGGTCCACAGTGTCAAACATGGCTGTGAGGTCCGACATCACCAGCAGAACAGAGAATGATGTTTCTCGCCTGAGAGAAACTTCTCAGAAAAATTCAAACGACCTTTTATTAGCAATGTGAGATCAGCTGCACGTCCGAAGCAGCAGGGTCAAGAGCAAGTTCCTTAAATATGACTGGAACAAAACCTGCAGTCAAACAGCTGTTAAAAAATGCAAGAGACATGGACCAATAGTAAGAAAAAATTAGCCGAACCACCTTGGGTGGAGCTATGACCATAGGACAGGTTGTAGATTCATCTGCTGGACCAGTTCAGAGAGGTCAAAAGCATCAAATGCCGCTATGGCTCATTAGCAGGAGGACACGCAGAGGAGAGGATTCAGGGTTGCATTTATAACTTACGGTAGATCTTGATGAACAGACTTTGACCTAATCTATAATTAGTTTTTTGCTATATCTGAGCAAATCTTTCTCCTTAGTATCACTAAGAAACTAATGTCGATGCACCATTGCAAGCTGTACATGCTCATGACAACACATGGTACACATTACAGCATGTGTTTGGATTTGTTTCCAGGCGTTTTAGTCATTACACGTTAAAAATTCTGAAAACTGTTAGTCTGTTGCCCAGTAAAATTATATTATATTATATTATATTATATTATATTATATTATATTATATTATATTATATTATATTATATTATATTATATTATTTTATATTATATTATATTATATTATATTATATTATATTATATTATATTATATTATATTATAATTGGCTGTCTGAACTTTAAGCCAATATTTCTTATACATTATTTTCCTTATTTAAAGATGTACATTACTTAAATAAGTCCGAGGCTGTTCTCACAGGAATACAATATAGGAACATTTCTCTGTCTTATCATCACACAGACTATCGGGGAGTTATTCCTCACCCTCCGTGAGATGGGTTTTACAGAAGAACAGATCCAGGCGGCTGTACAAGCGGGACATTTTTCTGTGACAGAGGCAGCTGAGTGGTGAGCAGTCCCAGACCTCTTCCAGCCATTAACTGTTGTTCTAACACATAACTCTGTTATTCACTCGTATCCCTCTGTTCAGGCTCTTACAGGGTCAGTACCCGCGGCACACGTTGCTTAAACAGCCATCACAGTCGACTGAGACGGCTTTTTCTGCTTTCAACCCTCCTAAAGAAGCAGCAAGCACCTCTGCTTCACACACATTATCTTCCTGCAGTCAAGGTAATACACACTCATGTGCGGTAAGCTACACGTGGCTAGTTTTAGCGTGCAAATTAATGTCTTTTAATTTTCTTTTTCCGTCTGTAACAGCATCCCCCTCTTTGGTCTTGAGACCATCCCAGTCATCCACCCAGTCCCCGGATCCACCTCCAGTCGAGTCACGGATCAAACAGGACAAGAGCGACTTTGAAGAGAAGGAAAGACAGCGTGTAGCTCAGGAAGCCAGAGCGGAGAAAAGACAAAAGAAACAGGTCAGCAGTGTCACTGAAAGAGGAAGAACATGTCAAGTCAGGAGTCTGATTTGTGATTTAAAAGAAAATCCTGTCTTGTGTTTTTTTTTTTTTTTTTTACTACAAAGGAGCGTGATATGGTTTTGAAGCGAATCGCAGAGGACCGGAGGAGCTTGCAGGAGAAATTCCAGAGCAATCCTGTTGCAGACTCTTCTCCTCCATCCAACCAAGGGCAGAAACTTGGTGGCAAGATTCAGACAAATGTAGATAACAACTGCATCCTCATGGTGAGCTTCCGAAAAGCCTTCATTTTACTGGGAAGTAACCCTTTTCCAGCGATGTAAACATCCCATTTCTTTCTTGCTGCAGATTCGGCTGCCGTCCGGTGAGTCCATGCGCGAGCGCTTCTCAGCTGATGCCCCACTCCGAAGCGTTGTGGAGCACATCACCGGACGTCACCCCTCCCTACCGTCCTTTTCTCTCCTCCAGGGTTTCCCACGGAAACGCTTCGGGGAGGCCGAGCTGGCGTGTTCCCTGCGCTCTCTGGGCCTCACGCCTAACGCTGCACTGTGTATTCAAACGACTCCCCCAGAGACGCCTCAGGATGCACCGAGTCCAGCAGATCCTCCTCCAGCCGTCCAGATCGAACCGGCTCCGTTTGTTTTGCCTCCTCAGCCACACATGCCTAACCAGGAAGGTGCGGAAGGTCAGGATCCTGTTTTGCCACCTCCATTACCTAACAATCTGTGGGAGGAAGCGGTGAATTATGCTGGGATACCTGGAACTAGTCCTGCATTGTCTGGACCTTCTCACTTCTGGGGTAAAAATTCACTCAAGCGCTTTGTTTCTAATTTTTATTTTTGTCTTTGAACTCCAACACTTTGACTTGAACTTCTAACCACAAGCCAAGAATTGTACTAAATTTGCACTAAACTCAGACATCTGTAACATCTGCAGCTGGTCAGACAGTGAGCGTTACATCAGGTAAAGGGCGAGGCACTCTGAATGTGAATGCGTGTTAGCTTTAAATACGGTTTCCAAAGAGGGGAAACGATCAGACGTGTGAATTTTGGCAACAGCAGGGTGACGTAACATCGTATAGAAAGTTACTATTTTCCTTTCTGCTCCCATCTTAGAAGAATAGAGCGTCTGCAATTGCTGCACAACAGTTGTAGCTTGGAGCGGATAGTGTTTTGGCTGGGTGAAGAGTAAAAAACTATCAACTGAACAGTCTTTTTACTTTTACAAACCATGCTGCGAACATGTAGGTGCTCCGTTTCCATCTTTTCTTGGGACTTTTAAAGGTCCGAGGTTGTATTTTTCACACAGATAAAGATAACTGCGCAGTAGCTCATCTTACATTTCTATGTGCACTTTTTAGATGTTTCTCGTAGTACTCTAGTCACCAGAACATTTCACCCCACTAACAATCTTCTAGGTTTGCAGTTTCTAGGTTCGGATATTTAAACAAATGTTTAAGTGAAGTTGTAGAGACGCTGGATGACATTTCTGGGTTTTGATAGGACGAGGCCAGCGGTTGGTTCCTGCTGAGGATCCTGGTGCAGAGGCCGGCGAGGAACAAGAAGCAGAGGAAGAACTACCACACGTGCTCAACGGTACAACTCGATGCGTCTGGAACAGCCGCAAAAACGTCATTTCTCCTTTGACCTACATAACCCCCCCATTCCAAGCCTCCCCCCTTTTTTTACGATTTCCATGTGTCTCCGTTATTCATCCAGAAAACTGTACAGCGACGGCATCTACTCCTGGAAGCTCCCTCTGTGTTGTGTAACCGCCCAACTGCCCCAGAAATGTGTTTCATATTTAGGAGAGATTAGGAAACATGTGGGTGAATGCACCTTTCTCTAAAACATACAGTACACTGGATCAGCGCTGCTCAGCCCCCACCACTGTGAACCCAGTACCCTGACAGCCAGCCAATCACATGAAGTATTGCAGAGCATGTGGTTTTTTTAACAGTACTCCGAATGTGTGTCAGCTCAGAGAGAGGAACGAGTTATCTCAGTCGCAGCTAGGTCAAGAAGAACCCAAAGATCTACAACAGAAAATGTTAATTAGAGGTGTTTTTTTCTTTCCTACTGTAATTCCAGTGATTTTTTTTTTAATGAAAATACTTCTGCTAGTGTAGATACTGCGAGTTGTAGCTCTGAAATATCTGTATGGATTTTGGTTTTCACAGGAATACCCAGGCTGCCTTTCTTTCCGGAGAACAGGATTCGAGGAGGGTTTGAACCTCGACATCACTGGCCAGACCAAGGCAATCGACTCAGGTGGGTTCCCAGACAGCGTTCAGTTGGTTTAGTATGTTACATTTATTTAAACGGCTTGTAAATCACAAGATGCAGTGTGCCTACAGTGCGAATTACATCTGTAATTGTAGCTGATGAGCATCAATGTGGACTCATTTCACATCTAAAGGGTTTAGAAGAGTAACTCCACCAGTCTTGAAGCATTTGAATGATTACTTTTGGAGATGTGCTTTTGTAGGGGTGTGTATCGGCGAGAATCTGGCCACATGATGTGCACTACAATACAGTGATAGCGATACAATGCAATATATTGTGATTCTATAAACAAGGTGATAAATGACAATTTTCCTTTTAATAGTAAGAAAACTCACAGCCCAGTAAATGACCAACTTACTTTTTGTAAGAATACAGAAATTAAAATCTGGCTCGTGAGTAAAAACATGCTCATAAAAAGATAAAGTTCTTTTGCATATCGATATATTGTCTCTAAAGAGAATATTGCGATATATATCGGTATATTGATATTTTCTTACAGCCCTAATACTTTGATCAGTTAAACCACCCACAGATTAAATGAATGACACTGCTTGTGCCGAGGTGGGTGCGGTTCAGCTAGTACAGTGGTCTTCCTCCGTGTTGTGTTTCCAGTCCAATCTGTTGACTAGCTGATAAAAATGAAATCAACATGAGATAAAAGATGTCCGTGTCAAAAGATAGTTGCGTCTGTGTGTCTTAGAGAGGCTCCGGAGGAGGAAGCTCCAGCTCCTGAGGAGTCAGGAGGTCCTGTGGCGCCTGTAGCTGCAGGACTGGCAGCAGTGGAGCGCCTGCAAAGGGCTGCACTGCAAGAGGACCACAGTGCCTCCCAGGGACAACCATCACCACCTAAAAGACCCTTCAGAACACCGAATGTGCCATCCCTGTGTGCCTTGGCCGCTCGTGCAACGGTCCAACTAATGACTGGTGAGAAACCTGAAGAGGAGAATATTCAGTGAATGTATCATCGCACACGCGCTTCCTTTACTGGCTGTGATTCTGTCTGATCTCTCCTCAGCTCCCAGTATGCAGTACAGCAGCAGTCTGGCATGCCTGACCCCAGAGCTGGCAGAACTTCTGCTCAACCACATGTCCAGAGAGCGGCTACTCCGTCCACGCACCCTTGAACTCTTTTTTGGCTGCCCATTGCAGAAGTTTGTCCTAAACTGTTATCCTTACTCCACTAACGAGCTGCTGCGACAGTTACGGGCCTTCACTGCGCTGAAGCATCTGAGTTTAGTCAACTCGCCTCTCATTACAGGTCAAACTTCTTTTCCAGTTTCTTCCCTTGACAAAATGTTTGTAAAATCTTTTTAATTAGATGCTACTTTTTATTTTTTTTTTCTTCTTTTGTGCAGACTCTGGCCTGGCAATCCTGTCCAACTTGGTTAAACTCCAGTTTCTTAATTTGGCTTCCTGTAGTAAACTGACAGACTCCTGCTTGCAGTATATCACAGGTCGGGTTTTTTTACACTCCCAGTGTTGTGAATAAGCTGAAAATATTTGCCAAACCATCAACCTACTTTATTCTTTTGCTCTCCTGAAGGTTTGAAGAGTCTGTGTTTCCTGTCCCTGGATCAGACCAAAGTGACCGATGCGGGGATGGTGCCGTATCTTCAGTCCGCTCCGTCCTGCCTCTCTCAGCTCAGTCTAAACCAGACAGCAGTGACCGAGGCCACACTGGTTGTCTTCCCTGCCTGTGTGCCACAGCTGCGGCTTCTCAGCATCAAACACACAAAGGTTTGCTTGTTTTTTGGTTGTCTGGTTTCAAGCGCTCGCGCATGGACTCACCGGACAGCGGCAAGAAAAAAAACTTCCCTGAAAACGGGATAAATAAAGTATTTTTCATTCATTCAAAGGTTTGCTCGCGCTCTTTTTGGCTTTTTTCATTCCCGTTGTCTCTGATTGTTTGTTAGGTTAAGGATGTGACAGCCCTGGCAGAGTTGACCAGTCTGCAGACCCTCAGTGTGGACGGGACAGGTGTGACAGAAGCGTCTCTGCAGAGCCTCGCTACCCACCCTGCTCTGTCTTCTCTCAGTTTAGGAGGAATCCCTGTACAAGATGGCAATCACGCCCTTCAGATTATCTCAGGTATAGAAATAGAAAGTCAAGAACTTAACAGGCAAGCTGGAAGGAAAGAAGACATTTACAGGGTTTGTTTTCTTTTTAGGTCTAAATCTGACTCAAATAATCCTCCCGGGACGCCACACTGTGACAGACATCGGCCTCTCGCATCTCTGTAAGCTGTCTCAGCTGTCAGAGCTGGACCTGACAGACTACACCCAAGTCACCGACGAAGGAGTCGTCCAGCTTTCCACCATGACCAGGTCGGTGCCTTGCTCGCTGACCAACAGCGCTTTCGGATTAAGACAAAGATACTGACAGGAGTTTTGTGAATGTCCTTGTGCAGGCTGAAAAAGCTGTCGCTTAGCAACACCCAGGTGACAGATGTAGGGTTGCCCCCTCTGCGTGGCCTGCAGGGACTGCAGGAGTTGTGTTTGGATCGAACGGCAGTCACCAGCCGAGGAGTTGCCGAGCTAATCACCTGCCTGCCGCACCTTCAGGTGATCTTTTGTTCTAATTGTTCATCTGCCAGATGACTTTGCTGCAAACCAGGGAATATGGATGCATTATAATATCCTGTCTTATAGGTTTTGGGGCTAGCCAGCACACAGGTGGGAGATACGGTGGTGAGGCGGGGTCTGATCCGCTGTCATCAGCTTCTTAAGCTTAACCTCAGCCGCACCCGGATCACAGACCACGGTGCGGTTACGTTTCGACAAGTCTTCATTTTATTTATTCAGCCGCAGAAAAATAACATTGTTTTGTGTAATTTATGACTTTCTCCTCAGGTCTGAAGTACCTGAAGCACATGCATCTTGCTCAGGTCAACCTGGACGGCACCGGTGTGAGTCTGATGGGCATCGCCAGCCTTCTGTCTTTGACCAACATCAGCAGCATTCGGGCCAGCAACACTCGCACCATTCCATCAGATGAAGTCTCGGATGAGGAATGGGAAGCTCAGTGAGATTTACTACCTTTGTTTGGTCAGGGTGTACTTATGAGTACGGTTTGGACTTTTCGGACCCCCTTTAGTCCATGAAAAATGCTGCCAACGGGATAACCTGGAAACAGTATCAGTCCTACTTGCACTGATTCTATCGCAGTTATTGCCACTAATCTGACAATCACGCATGTTAAGTTGAACCTTAAACGGGAGCCTCGTGTTTAAAAAGTACATCTGAGACGTTTACAAAGAGCTTGCAGAATTCATCCATAATTAATAATTCATACGCTGCAAAAAAATTGCCCCCGAAACACTCGACGTCACAGCTTTAACGCTTTACGTGCAAGCTTAGATAACGGTTGATGTACTAGATAGCATGCATTTGCAGACTGTAACTAAAGGAAATTGTAAATCAAAAAGGATAATTGAGGAATGTGAGGGCAAAATATTTTGTAAAGACAACTTCCATTTGTTTTCATTTAGCAGAGTTTTGTTTTATTGCTTTCCATAAAGTCAGATCGTCATGGTAAATGTCACTTGTGGAAAACACTGCAGGTCCACTGAATGTCAAACAATGATATCCTGATATATATAGTTGGTGTTGAGTCCTGTTTAAGTGTTTCATGTAGTTTTTTTGCATTTTCTAGTTGCATCCTGGTGATGCACTGCCCTCCACTCATTTAAATAATATACCCTGAAGTCTGTAAAGCCAAGAAATGCCAGTAGTTTGGGATGTTAGCCATATGTGTGAGCAAATTCTAATGCAGTGGTTGTGATATATACGGTGGACCTATGCAGCCATGAGGCTCAGGCGTCAGAACCCAAAGAAACTTAGTTTTTTGTCCTTGTTTACAGGATTAAGTTTATTTTCCCTTTTAAAGCTTTAGACTTTTGAATACAAGCACCATTAAAAAAAAAAAACACTCCTGTTAATAAAGTCTTCAATTTAAGTGTGCTGTTTTCATGTTCTGTTTATTCAGACAAACCTTTATTGCATTACATGGTTAAATAAGGCAGAACTGTTTTTCTTACACTGGAAAAAAGAAAGAAGTCAACTTTTAAATATCATAAAATGACCTAAAAGCTGCTGCAAACATGTTGGAATTGAACAGAACATGTGGAGAAAACTAAGACAGCACAATGGAATGCGTTCTGAAATGCACCGAGATGCTTCAGGCGAGTCAGCCAATCAGAGTGCAGCTTGAGGTGAAGGGTCGGGTGAGATTGAGCATGTTGCAGCACTGCCAAACAGAGAAATAAGTACAACATGTACAGGAGACGAGTCCAATAAGATGCATAAGTGTTTCTGTTCTAGTTCATTTCCTGGTACTTGGTCCAGGTGTGGCTCAGTGATGCAGCTTTAGATATCATGCGCTTGCTGCTTTTCAATCTTGGATTTCAAATGTTCCTTGTATGCCAGGATGTCTTTACTCCACTTTGTGATGGTTTGATTCTCACACACCCAGATCTCCTGAGCTACCTGGAATGAGATTTTATGTTTCAACATCTTCACTCAAAATACTCAAATCTTCATTTGCCAAAAAAATTAAAAGAAAAAAAAAGGTGCAAACCTGCTGAATTAGTCTGAAGTCGTGGCTAACCAGCATCATGCCGCCCTCAAACTCATTGACAGCTTCTGCCAGTGCGTCAATAGTCTCAATGTCCAGGTGATTGGTGGGCTCATCAAGAAACAACATGTGAGGGTTCTGCCAAGCGAGCCAGGCAAAACATACGCGGCACTTCTGACCATCTGACAAGTTCCTGATTGGACTGACCTGGAAGCAGATTCATGCGCCATTTCAGGCAGGCTGAATTTTATAAAACTCATTATGGTCCTTAGCGTCCCTTTCTTACCTGCTGTTTTCCAGTCAGGCCGTAGCGACCAATGATCTTCCTCATCTCTTCCTTTTCTTTGATCTCAGGGAAGCACTTCATCATGTACTCCAAAGGAGACAGGTCAAGCTCCAGCTGCTCCGTCAGATGCTGTAACAAGCAGATGTTAAGAAAAAACACTGTTTTAGATACAAGTTCGTGTAAGAGAAGAGGACGGTGGGAATGAGCATTACCTGGTGATATCTGCCAATCTTCACATGAGAATGTTTGCGGATCATGCCATCAGTAGGGAGAAGCTACCAAAAAAAATTAAAAAAGATATCACACCTGAAAAAAAGCTAAATGTTAGAGGTCAATATACTGCACTAACCTCTCCCATAAGCAGCTTCAGCAGTGTGGATTTCCCTGCTCCGTTAGGGCCCACAAGAGCTACCCTCGTATCCAAGTCGATACCGAACTCCAGATTTTTATATATGTATGGCTTCAAGACACAAATGATGGAGCTTAAAAAAGATCTCTCATTGGAAAGAAAAGATGCAGCACATTAACGATACTCACTGTGTTGTCACTGTACTTGAAGCTCACATTCTGAACCATGATAACAGGAGGAGGAATCTTCCCACAGGGAGGAAAATAAAATGACAGAGTCTGGAGGAGATCAGGAAGACAAATTAAAACACATTTTTAGAAAGTTTAAACTGAGCAAATGGTTGCTTTGTTTCCAGTTCAGTAACCAGGCAGGTTAGCTGCGCACCTTGTCATTCACAACTTTTTCAGTCAAGCCTGAGGCCACCATCTTCTGCAGCGTCTTCTCTTTGCTTTGTGCCTGCCGGGCCAACTTTGCTGAGCCATGACCAAACCTGGCTATATAATTCTAGAGGAACAAATAAGGATCAAAACTCCATTTTTAATAAAGATATCGATTGCTGCAATGATAATGTTTAAAAATAATGTTTATCTGCACCCAGAGCCATTTTTTGTTGGGTTCAATTTGGTTGACTTTCAGAGTAAATGCAACAGTTCTAACATTAAGACCAATTATATTAATTTAAGTCACTATAAAATCATATGTAATGGGTTTTATTTATGCAGTAATGCAAAGTTTCTGAAGCAGGTTGCACTGTGTCCTTCAGTACCTTCATGTGTGCTATCTGGTCCTGCTCCCAGTTGAAGCGCTTCATCTGGTTCTCTTCCAGCTCCTCTCTGGTCTTCACATACTGGTCATAGTTACCCTTAACATATTTAGATTTGCATGGTCATCCAACAGCACACAGACATACTTAGTAACAACCCAGCCCTGGTTTCCCTATTTAGCATTATGAAATTAAATATGGCAGAGTTCATTCATGATATTCTTTGGTCGTCCAGTATATAAGCAGGGTGCATCCCTTTCTGGCATAAAGTCTTTAAATCTGAAAGTGGTTGAAGGTTGCAACTCTTACCGTGTAGTACTTCAGTTTCCTTTGATGCAGGTGGATGATGTTGGTACACACACCATTCAGGAAGTCTTGAGAGTGTGAGATGAGCACAAGGATTCGCCTGAACCTGACAGTTTCAGATTAGACTGGTTAATACACGTTCCGTACGCAAGCGACTGCTTAATCATACGTTTGAGGCGAGGCGTGAACTTACGACTTGAGCTCCTCCTCCAGCCACACGCAAGCATCCAGGTCCAAGTGGTTGGTCGGTTCATCCAGCAACAGCATGAATGGTTTGATGAACAGAGCTCTGCAAAGAAGAATAAAAGCTGTGAAGTTAACAGAAGCTCCGATCTGACTATGTTACTAAAAGTCCTTTGTTTTCACCTGGCCAGAGCAACACGCATCCTCCATCCTCCACTGAAGTCCTTCAGTTTCTTATTCTGCATAGCGGCGCTGAAACCCAGACCGTGGAGGATCCGAGAGGCTCGCATCTCGGCCTTGTCTGCATCCAACTCCTCCAAACGCTCATACAGCTCCATCAACTTCTCACATTCGGCTGAACAGGAAGGAGAAAACAGTCTGGTTAATAACCAGATATACGCTTCTGAAGTTAAACTGCAGCTGAAGGATTATGCTTTGGGAACATCTTTAACATTTTTATTAAGTTATTTGATCCAATGCCACTCACAATCTTCATGAGCAAGTCTCTCTGCCTCCTTCTCCAGCATTATCCTTTGTTCGTCAACTTCCATGACGCACTGCAGAGCCGTCTTGTCACTGGGGGCCATCTCCCGGGTCAAATGGTAAATGTCTATGTGCTCAGGAATGGGAACCTCACGATGCCCAATTGCTGACAACAGCATGGATTTTCCTAACAGAAAAAGGATTGTGAAGCACTTATCTACTTTATTTTAAGAGGCGGATTGTAAATGTGCAAACTTATTAACAGTCACCTGTGCCATTAAGACCAATAAGGCCATAGCGTCTGCCTGAGTTAAGCTCCAGACTGGTGTCTGCCAGCAGCTCCTGACCATGAAAGGTGAGCGACAGGCTGCTTATGTGAACATCAGTGCTATTGGGGTGGGAGGCGAGAACACCCGTCACTGCCCGAGCCTCCGTCTTCCGCAGCTCAAACTCATCCAGCTCCTTTGTCAAACTGGCAACACCTGTGAAAAAACAGCATTTTTCATTACATAGATGCTTCACAGCTTCAAATTAAAACACTAATAGATTACAGATCAGGAATATCTGATTTTCTCACCATTGCTGTCTGCTCCGTTACTTTGGGCTTCTGGTTCACTTTCTCCATTGACTTCTTCGGGTTTCTTGGTGCGCTGGCGGGCTTTGGCAGCCTCCTTCTTCTTCGCTGCTTTCTTTTTAGCCAAGTCTGACGGCATGGTTATGCAAAACTATTCAACAACAGAAGAGGGGAAAAAAAAAATCAAATAACTCACGCTTTCCCAAGTCACCCAAAACATCATCGTTGGGAGATTACGGATCTCGAAATGCTAGGCGAAACACGATGTACCGGTCCTATCATAAAGTATGAATCAGAGTAATGACCAACCGCTTACATAAGCTAGAGGAGGAACCAAGCACGCTTGCCGGCCGGCAGCCGCCTGCGTCTATTATTAACCTCACGTGTGGCTGATTTAAAAGAAAACCCGATGTTATAATCAAATATATTAACCAACAAATCTAATGCCAAGACTATTAAAATCGTCTTTTTCCGCTGGGTCTTTCCATTACCACTTGCCTGCCTACATGCTAGGTTCTTAACATATTTAATAAGCCGTTAGCATCATCGTGACACTTAATTCATTTAACAGCAAAATAACCGATGACAGTACCTACGTATTTGTTTTTCCCAATAAATACAAGATGCCACACACATGGGAAATCGATAAACTAAACGGATAAAAGTAACAGTTTCGTACTTTAGCCTTTTAGCTAAGCTAATACAGTTAGCTTCAACAGACAGGCCCAGCCGGCTAAGGCTAACTTGATGCAAGGCCCAACTTTACAACGACAAAGTCTGAGGCCTGCTAACAAGTGTCTCTCGAGCCGGTGTTTGTTTTAATATCACACTGGATATGGCAGCTATATGAGTGGTAGTTGTCAAACAACGGCAGTGGAGCTCTTACCTATATATTGAGCCGCTTCCACGGAGCACACCGAGGTCTCGTGTTCACTTTTTGCCGGGTGGATGTAGCCGCTCGCCAAACCGCCAGACGGACCATATATGGTCAAGAAGGGCGTTGACCATACAAGTGCCCTCCTCTTCTCACGAGGACTGCAGTGAACTATTCTCCTACGCTTACACTGGTGTCAAATGCAAAATACTAAATTATTATGTAAATAATGGCTAAGGCCACACACTGAAAATGTTCTTTTAAAGAAAAATCAGTGTTTCTCAATTAAACACTGACTGATAAATGGATGGTGAACATTCTTTGATTTAACCAAATACATGGGGTTACAAAATACACATCATTAGATAGGCTTAACCTTAAAATAAGTGAAAAGATAATTTGCTATGGTGATATAATTAATAGTTTAGGGCTTTAAAGTGTCGTATAGTATAAAGCTATGGTTATGTTATCGCTGAACAGCACAGGTCAGTTTGATAACCGATCGGAGGTGATGCAGCATCAGTTTAGTCAGGGACGGATGGTGAAGCTGGAGACGACGTGAGACGGACGCCGTTTCTACACTGTGGCAGTTATTTTTGAGGAAGTGGAAGAAACTCCCGAGAATGTGCGACATATTTATGGTTATCCTTGATGGGGTTTTACCTGTATAAACGACGAAAAATGGGATCTCTGCCTTACTATCAGGGTTTATGGAGGTGGATCGTCGATTCTGCATTAATACAAGGGACGAGATGCTAGCTCGCTAGCTTGCTTTTTCATGTTTGCTCCTCCGACACGTTAGAGAGGATATCATTTTAGATGCTGCGAGCAAAACTTTGGTGCCCCATTGCTTCAATTTTTTAAAAATAACTAATTAAATTAACGTTTACTCAAACTGCAAACTTCACAATGTTGTATTTACAACCCGGCTACATTAGTTAGCTGACTTTGAAAGTGTCTGTTAGCGTTAACGCTAGCCAAAATTAGTTCTGCTAATTAACATAAAGTTGGCTGCAAAGGGGTAACGTTTCGCAGTATGATTAAGCTAACCAGCTGAGGTTGTTGGGAAGCAATTCCATTTTTAATGACGTGAAGTTATTGCCACTTATGCATTCTGTTAATGCAAATAAGCGTTTTTTACCGGTAGCTACATAGTAAAAACATATTAAAGCTATTTGAGTTTGCGCATTTGCATAAGGAGCCGTAGCAGTTCGTAACGTTCACTTTGGAAAAAGTCTCTTTATGTGGCAGAAAAGTATTTAATCAAAAGGAACAGACATAGATGGTTAATGGGAACTTTTCTCAGACCAATTTGTATTTGCCATTTAACTCAAATCCGTTTCAGAATAAGTTAAGTTGCTGCGTTTTCCCACATTTTTAATAAGGGTAGCGCAAAACTGCCAAATATGCGTCTGTCGTCGTTTCTGGCCGTGTTCAGGCCTGCTTTACCCCTGATCCTCGGGCTGTCTCTCGGATGCAGTCTAAGTCTTTTGATGGTGTCGTGGACACAAGGAGATAGCGGTGACCCCTGTGGGGATGAGCTGGGCAAAGGTCGGCTCTTCCTGGGCAGAGCAGAGTCCTTAAGAGATGGAGCAGGAGATGAAGACATTCAGCCACGTATTGTGCCATATCACAAGGATCCAAACAAACTACACAAGAAAATCTTAAGGTAAGGAAGATGGGAAGATTTACCACTTAAAAAAATAAATAAATAAACAGATGACTCTTTATTACATTTAATAATATATTGTTAAATATGCATCACTTTATCAGAATTTCTTTAAAACAAGAACATTTTAATTGTGATTGATCAGTTCTCTAATTGTAAGGCTTATATTTAATATTTCATTGCCTTAATCCATGATGAGTGGAGTTTTTTTGACTAGTTTAGCCCTTTTTTTAATATATATTTACCTATCCTTTTGGTATGAAACCACTGCTAACTAGAAAAAGGGTCCTTATTGGTTTGTTTGAACAAATCTATGACACAAATAATAATCCAGTTGATACTGGTACAGCTTATTTTTGATGTCATTGTTTACTCTAATTTTCTTTTCTCCAGAACTCGGTATATACACACAGAACTGGGCATCAGAGAGCGACTACTGGTGGGCGTGCTCACCTCTCGGGCCACCCTCAACACCCTGGCCGTGGCCGTAAACCGAACCGTTGCCCATCACTTCCACCGCACCTTTTTCTTCACGGGGCTACGCAGCCCCAAGGTGCCTCATGGGATGACGGTGGTTGCCCACGGCGACGACCGGCCGGTGTGGCTGATGTACGAGACGGTGCGCCACCTTCATCAGCATTACGGCTCAGACTACGACTGGTTCCTGTTAGCCCAGGATGATACTTACATGCAGGCAGATCGTCTCTCAGGGCTGGTGGGCCACCTTAGTGCAGGTCAGGACCTTTACATGGGCAGGGCGGAGGAGTTCATTGGAGGGGAGGAGAAAGCGCGTTACTGCCATGGGGGTTACGGCTACCTGCTGTCCCGTAGTCTTTTGGGCCGCCTGCAGCCTCATCTTGATACCTGCCGTAATGACATCCTCAGCGTGAGACCTGATGAGTGGCTGGGCCGCTGCATTATTGACTACCTTGGTCTGAGTTGCGTGGAAGTGTACCAGGTAACACAGACGATTACAACACAAAGACTGGTTCAGTGAGAAGCACAACTAGTTTCCTAATATGTCTAAATGCTCTTCGACCCACAGGAGATGACGTATCGTTACTTTGAGCTTGGAAAAAATGCCGATCCGGAGCGAGAAGACAGCATTGAGTTTAAAAATGCCTTCACAGTCCATCCTGTATCAGAACCAAATCTCATGTATCGTCTACACAAACGCTTCAGCCACATTGAGCTTGAATGGACCTACCAGCAGATTCAGCAGCTGCAGGTTTGAAACTCTTCATTGAATATTCTCAACATCTCTCAGATTTTACACACGTTTAGTATCTAATCAATAATAATAGCATGAATATGGCAGAAAAAGCAAACAGATGAGATGATATTTGTTGGTACATTGATTCAATACTCAAGCTAGTTATCAGTATAACAGCATAAAATATCTTTATGCTGTTTTGATGTGACTTTTATTTTATATTTAGCGGTTTTGTTTGTGTGTGTGGTCACCAGATGCAGGTCAGCAACCTGAGTGATCTGACGCCGGAGGGTAAGGCCGGAGTAACGTGGCCTATAGGAATTAACCCTCCATTCAAACCCAAAACTCGCTTCGAAGTCATAAACTGGGATTACTTTACAGAAGAGCACATTTACTCATGCGTCGACAGCTCTCCCAAATGCGAGATGAGAGGAGCTGAGCGAGCCGATGTCAATGCAATACTAGAGATTGCAGTGGAGCGACTGAATGAGCGCTACCAGCCTCAGCTTCGCTTCCGCAAGCGTCGACTACTTAATGGCTACCGCCGCTTTGATCCCACACGCGGTATGGAGTACATACTGGACCTCGCCTTGGAGGCTTTTACCCAGAAAGGTCATAGTCAGGTCATCGCCAAGCGGGTCAACCTGCTGCGACCTCTTAGCTCTGTTGAAATTATCCCCATGCCTTATGTGACGGAGGCAACACGGGTGCAGGTCATCCTGCCTGTAACCGCCCAAGACCAAGACTATGTTGGTAACTTCCTCGACATGTATGTGATGAACACCTTGGATACCCATGATAACGTTTTATTGACCTTCCTTTTCATCTACGATCCCTTCGATGCGCAGCGAGTCAGTCAGACCGATGTGTTCGCTGGCATAAAGGCAATGATCGGGGAAGTGGAGAAACGCTACGGAGACGTGAAGATCCCATGGATCAGCGTGAAGACCGAGGTGCCTTCACAAGTTAAGCTGATGGACATCATCTCTAAGAAACACCCCGTAGACACGCTGTTTTTCCTGGCAAGCGTTTGGACGGAGGTCAATGCAGACTTCCTGAATCGCTGCAGGATGAACGCCATCAGCAACTGGCAGGTTTTCTTCCCCATCCACTTCCAAGAGTACAACCCTGCCGTGATGTACCGCGACCAGCAGCCTTCCGCCTCCTCCTCGTTTGCTTCGGAGTCGCTGCGAGACGGCCACTTCGACCGGCACGTCTTTGACGAGGCTTGCTTTTATAACGCGGACTACATGAGCGCTCGGACTAAAATGGCCGCAGACGTTTTAGACAACGAGGAGCTGCTGGAAAACATGGACATTTATGACATCTTTGTGCGCTACTCGGGCTTGCACGTGTTCAGAGCCGTGGAGCCGGCGCTGATGCAGAAATACATTCGGCGAGCGTGCAACCCTCGCTTCAGCGAGGACATCTACCACCGGTGCGTCCTCAGCAACCTGGAGAGTCTGGGGTCACGTTCGCATCTAGCAATGGCTCTGTTCGAGCAGGAACAGGCCAACAGCACGTAGAGGATAAGGCTACGAAATATACTTAACCTGGAACAGAGGAAGTCAAACGTGAGGCTTCATTTGATCCAGAAACTGAAATTCTTATCCTGGTACCGGGTAAAAAGATGTGGTGATTCATCTTGCAGCTGAAAAATCTCCCTGCTTGGTACGAGAACTTTTTGACTTCTGAGTGTGTAACTTTACACTTGTAATGTCTAGACAGCGATGAGTAGCGAGTCATGGAGGTGTCGCTCCCTGAATAGACATACGGAGGAGCGTTTACCTTTATTCCTGCCATTGATGTTTTATCACAAAAGGTGAGTGACGGTATTTATGTTCACTATTTTTAAGACTTGTCTGATGTAACATGAACAAAGGCCTTTTATTGTTAATGAAATGGTAAAAATACTTGAGCCATAAGTCTTCCTTTGCGAAGAAGTGAAAAATAATACTGAAAACAAGCTGGAGCCATCGGCTGCCTTTTTCTTTAAGATATGTTCTTTTTTAAGAGGTAATAAAAAAGAGATATTTATGCTCAGAGTTGTTTCTTTATTCAAACTAATCAGCGTAAGTAAAGGTGTTTGTTTTAGTCTGATTAGAGAAATGGTAAGGGTGGGACGTGCGCAGCATGCTCGATCACTTATTCAGGCTGAAACTAGGCTTTCCACCGATTGGATCGGCCGATATTTCAAAATTTTTTCCTATTTTTTTGATCGGCCCTAAAGTCTTCATTCACCGATCCGATCAATGACGTCATTGGAATTTGAAAAAAA
>JBAMHX010000020.1:7997776-8012362 GCA_037177515.1 Pseudomugil tenellus
TACGCTCATGGCTAGCAACTCGTGGAAAGAAATAGCCAAAACTTTATCAGTCAACGAAAGCGTCTGCAGAAGGAAGTAGCGCTACCTTCGCGACAAATTTGCCAAAGCTAAACGCCGAATTCAACATTTTCTTCTCGGAGCCCCGAGAACAAGAACAAATTTCTCGCTTCTCGTGGAGTATGTAACAGCCTTTAGTGTGTAATAATGGAAGGTTATCCTGCTTGTTCTTGTCCGCGGCTTCGAGGCAAGCCTTTGGATGTTCGATGTGTTTTTGGCTCTTATGTTATAACCATGTGGTGGGGATTTCCTGTGTAAAAAAAAACATCTTGAGATTGAAAAAAAGAAAAAAAGGTGGCGTATCTGGTGCTTAGTTAGACGTAAGCATCTGTTATCTCATTTATGTATAGTCTTAATGTTTCATGTAGCTTCTAGTTTATGTGTTTAGGGGTAGAGGTGTCACCGCTGTGTACCCAAGATTTTGCCTCATCATTTGGTTTGTGTTCACCGCTCTGTACCCACGCGGCTCAAACCGTCTGCACTACGTCACGCAGCTACAACAGCGCGCCAGAGGTCACATCCTCCAAAAGGTCAAGAAAAAAATGTTGAAAATGGATTTGGACAGGACTAAAAATGGTTTTATTCCCTGCCTGTAAACGGTGGAGCAACGGCATTGCAACACGTTTCTGCAGTCTTGGGGTTTCTGCGGACGTAGACCAGGGTTTGCTTTACGCGGAATAAGAAACGCCATTTAGGTGTCGTGTCAGTCGGCCAATCACTGACGAGAAACTAATCAGTATGGATTAAATGGAAAGTGCAATCCCCGTCATTACTCTCTTTTTGCTCTTGTGCATCACACAAAGCAGACACGTAAAGGTGAGTGGGGGTCTGGGGGGGGTGTGAACCATGCAGTGTTTTGATTGGAGCACATCATGGACTCGGACTCACTTCCTGGTGCGGTTCTGGACGGCCTGCTGCTGCTGCTGTTGTTGCTGCTGCTGCTGCTGGACCTGCTGGGAGGGGGCAGGCCTTTTACGACTGGGCTCCATCACCGGGGAGGGCAGGCCGGGTCGCACTGCCGGACTCCCGCCGTACGGTGGACCAGGGGGGCCCATGGGGGCACCCTGGTGGGGCATCCTCGCTCCAGACGGCATACCAGGACGCTGAAAAAAACAAAAAAGATCATGAATATTTAAAAATGAAAAAACTGTTTTTATGTTTTTTATAAACACAATTCAGTGTGTCCAAAAATAAAACCAAGAAAACGTTTGATCGATTGCGACTTTTTTTTTCGTACAGATGAGATGGCAGATTTGACCAAAACTGTCCCGTATCAGTACCGTCTACCAAACATGAGGACCGAACTGGAATTTCTGCTTGTTGGAGCTGCATGAAATTCCAACGTTCCATAAAAGAGGAATTGTGGATGATGTGAGACGTTTAGAGCAGTGATCTGTCATGTCTGAATACTTTCTTAGAAAAAAAAACAATCACAGATGCTTCGCTTTTGTCTTGCTTCTTTTGAACTCGAAACAAAACTCTGTTTTACAAACACATTCAGCACACGCCTCCTAAAATAATGCAAACACTGGGACTGCGCTCGCTTCCTGACGCCTGGGAACAGCTGGGTGGAATCTCACCTGTGCTTGTCACTCACATGGCAACAGCTGCCTCCCGCCTCGGTTTATCGCCTAAAAGCAAGCTCTGTTTTTTCCAGGAGAAAAAAAAAAATCCTGCCCCCATCCCAAACACCAGACCTCCCACTGTTTCTGAAGGACTACAGCAAAACAAAGACGCCAAGGATCCTCTAATTAAAATCCTTTTAACTCGAAGAAAGAGGAAATCTGATCCTCTACTTCCCGGTTTAAAATGCTTTCAGCGATGCATTAAAAGCTGATTTAAGAGCGTTATAAGAAAATTAACATATTGCTGCCGTGTTGCATCAGCTCTAAACATTTGGGAACCAACAGGCCAGCAGCTGTAATGTTTCCCCAAACTTCCTTCATTCCTTTGTCATGTTTCTTTAATCCACGATTCTTTTTAATGGCAGTCAGTAGCCGAGCTTTTCTCCTCTTTTGTCATCTCGTCAACATGTTTCTGAGATGTGTTGCTGATATGAAACTCTGTGTTGCATTTTTTTAACTTGTTTTTGTACATTTAATGTCAGCAGCACAGCAGCTGCACGCCATTAATACCAGATTTACTGCATGACGTTTATATTTGAGCGGGTAAATTCACGCGCTATGCAAAGCCCGGAGGAGTCACAATGAGGGGAAAATGTACGTGAAGCCCCCACCTGCTGTTCTTATTGACTTCCTTTATAAGGGACGCTCTGTAGTTCACTTAACAATGGACAGAGATTCAGAGTTTATCGCCTCTGTGGAGGAGCAAAGACAGATGTTTAGAAGCAAAATGAAGTTTAGACTTTATGAAATGCTGGGAGGGGGGGTGGGGGTGCCTACAGGGAGCTATATGCATGCTGTGGACATGACCTTTCATTTGTTTTCTGGCCTGATGTGACTCATTCAGAATACTATGACAACAAAAACAGCTGCTTTCAGCATTTTATTTAACACCTATTGTTGTAAACAGTCTCTACGCTGCTTCAGGTCTTTTTTCAGTTTTATTTATTTCATCTATTTAGTTTCTTTATTTGTTTATTTATTTATTTCTTCATTAATTCTATCCTTGAATACAGACCGTCCGGGATATAATGTCTGCCGCCACCAGATATCTTTCGAGTGAGCGCCATAAGTTTTCACAATTGTAATTTGATATTCGGTGTACCTGTTTAGGTCCCCAAGAAGACGATCAGTATATTATCGGATTTATGTTTTCCCCACCAGGTGGCGTTTTAATTACGATAAATCTGATTTTTGGCTATATCTCCGGAACTATTTGTCTCATTCACTTAAAATCAAGTGCAAATAAAAGGTCATGACCTCAGGATGCATCCTGTCCCGACACGGCTGGTTCAAAGTTTCAACAACAGGTGAAGTTTTGTGACTAAACATGTGCATCTTTATGTTATTATATTGTGTCTATTGGAGGATTGGGGGGGTTCTTTAATATTATTATTTCGGCTTTACAAGTAAAGCTGAGTTGAACTAATGTATTTTACTTTTATCTGTATTTTATTGCTGGTTCTTTTTCTTTTTTCCCTTCTCATGTCTTCATGTTTCACTTTTGTGCTTCGATGCTGTAAATACATGAATCTATTAAGGAGTTTAATACATTTATTAAAAGCACACAAGGAACATTTTTTAAAATTAATGGCAATAACTCGATACAGCACTTTTCTCTGACATGTATTTACTAGCAAAGACAAACGTTAGGTATTAGCTACGTGGTCTAATCCAGATATTTTATCCATATTATACTTTAAAAGTCTGAATATGCACATCTGAATGCAAAACCATGAATTTTATTTAAACACATTTACTTTTGGCTTCTGCTGCATTTCAATTTCATAATGTATGTTAATGAAAAGTATGGATGACACAATGAATCATGTTTTTCTAGTTTTGTTCAAAACATTGCTACTAGCTAACAATAACATATTTAACAGGGAAGGAAATGATACAATAATCTGTAGTGTAAAAGTTTAGGAAGTAATGTTACTAAAACCACTGTGGCTGCAATGTGAGCACGAACTGAACCAAAAATATGAAAACCCCTGTCACTTTCCAGATATGCTGTGACTCTTCTTCACCATCTGCCTATTATCTAAAATAATCCTCACGGTAGACTATGCAACGGAGTGAGGAGCAAATAAAAACAGCAAAAATATATCTACTAAGCATTATTTATGCAGTAATGATAATGTAAATAAACATTTAGCTGTTTAGATATAAACACTAACGTGTGAACAGAACATGTGCACAGAAGCTGCAATCACTTAAAATTGGCTAAATGTTGGGGACACATAAATATTTCACCCAAACATATACGCTCAGCTTTTTTTACTGCACGTGCACATCCACAGTGATCTTTAGACTGTCCACAAACAGGCCGATAACAAACAAAATCTCAGACTGAAAGCTAAATCAATCTTTAATTAAAACACTTGTTTGCATTTACATGAATATGCCCCCCCCCCCCCTCCTTAAACCGATTTATGAGAGTAAAAGATAAACCAAAACTAACTTATCAGCCTTTTTAAAACAGACTGACAGTGACAAGAGGTCAGAGCAGGCGTCGCTGTCACTCCGGCTGGAAGTTTGTTCGATGACGATGAGGGGGAGGGGATTTTAAAAGAAAGATAGCGAGAGAGAGACTACAGGGGGGTTCACAGCAACTGAAGGGGGTCTCTAAACCGGAGGGGATAAAACAACATATGGTCAGGATCTCCTCCTACTCCCAGTGTGGTCACCTTGCGGAGTCCGTAAAGCGTCCTTTGCTTTGCTATTAACCACCTAAGCTACACAACAAGACATCAGAGCAGTCTGGACTATTTTACCCCCCCCGTGATAAAAGATCCAGAGAAACTATACCTGGATAATGTAAATCCACACACACACAATACTCTATAATCTGACCTGAACTGGCTCCAGCACTCTGCCCAGAGCTCTGCCAGTCAGGATGCAATCGAATCTGCCATGTGGACGGATATCTGAGCAGTGTGTTGGCATCTCTGGGAACGCTGCGGGGATTTGAAGAGGCCAAACTGAACCCACACAGTAACTACTAAACACACGGGATGAATCTGTTGTTACAAGGCTTCGGTGGGAGCGCTGAAATCTGAGCGAGGTTCCTTCAGCGAGCCCTGACTTGCTTCAGAAGATCTTCAGATCACAGTAAAGTAAAAAATAAAGGACATTGCTTGTTTTTTAACGTGTTGCCGTGCAAGTGAAAATATATTTGAGCGCCGGATCCTCAATTATAGTTTAACTGAAATATTTCTACCAGATTTTCATCGTGTGCATATTGATTGTGTTGACTAATAAATGAATCAAGAATAATTTCCTCCATAATATGTTATTAAATTGTTAAATGAATGTTGGCAATTCCTCTATGTCTGATCAGAAGGTATATGCGTGTTTCAAAAAGCCCATGGTAGACATTTTCCTGAAAGAGAAGAGCGTTTAATCAAGCCTTCGATCTGTTTCATTAATGTAAACCAGCTAGCTTTGCTCTTTGAATTAATGCATCTGATGAAGTCCAACAACAGCAGGTAGGAGATGTTTGTCTGGCATCTATTTACACTGATTAATAAAAAACATAGTGTACATAAAAAGGAACCTGATGAAGAGTCTATGCTGTAAAAGCTATCAGTCGGCTTGGATTAAAGGGTTCAAAGCACAAAATAATTTGGAAATATTTAAACTTTCTGTAATGTTTTTGGAAATCTTTGTTTAATTTTTTTCCTTCTTTTTTGCATGTTTACATACAAATTTTACACATTTAATTGAAAATCCATTTAGTATTTGTATGATCCCATATTGTGGACTCATGGGCCATGTTAAATGTTATAGTTAAATAATTTAATTATTAATTCAGGTAAAATATAGTACCAGTGGCAGAGAACACAGAGAAATCTTTAAATATGTGTGTATTTATACAGGATTTTTCTGCAGTCTGTAAAACACTTGTTACCGTATTTTCCGGACTATAAGTCGCACTTTTTTTAATCGTTTGACTGTTCCTGCGACTCCAAAATTATCGCAGGGTGAATGCAAGATGGCCTAAACTTGTAATGCCTGATGGGGTCTTTAAATACACCGTCGGAAAGTTCATAACCTACAAACTTGTAGCCAGATTTACTCTGTTCTCAAGCGTATTTTTTCAAATCAAATAAAAATCAGTCTTTACTTGGATATATAGTATATATAATGTATATTTAATAGCAGCAGGTTGGGTTATTTCATAAACCTGTGGGTTGGAAAAATCCGACTCAAGCAGAACAACGTGCTGCCTGAAAAAGTTTGCTGATAGGCCTTATGAATAAATGTCACGTATAAATGGTTTGTTCCTCTCCATTACGCATTTTTTGACTGATGCGACTTATACTCCGGAGCTACTTATAGTCCGAAACATACGGTACCAGGGGGGTGTAACGACTTATTTTAATGACGATGCCATTTACATCACGAATCACGGTTACTGATATGATACCGATTCATTTAGAACGATTCAATCCAAAACGATTCAGTGACTTGAAATCAATTCTGTATATCTTTCATTAAAAATTCAACCAGTGTGATTGTCATAAACATGTGGATCCTGGACCGCGTTGGTGAAGTTTCCTAGATTCCTGTTTCTTGTAAGGGAATCATGCTGCCAATGCTTCTGCAGTGCTGCCTTGTGCTGAACTGGGAATGGTGTAAAAAGTACCTGGATGGCCAGTGGGAATAAACCAGTCACTAACTTCAGAATTAAGTTTCAATGCAAATAACATTCAGAATTAAGTGTTTACATGGTAATTTAATGCAAATTTAACTTCTATTTGGAGTTAAACCTCAAGAAAAAATGCAGCTAAGACACTTTGGGTGCATTATAAATATTTCTGGCACTCCAATACTGTATAGAATATATATATATAATGAATGTAGGACTAACATGAGGTGGAAATCACACAAGATGAGTTAAAATGAGCTGTTTGGTGGCGATATGCACTCCTGCTGACTGCTCTGACTTTATTTACTACAGTAGATGAGTGGTATAATTCCCTCTTCTAGTTATTTCAGTGTATTGTAAATCATCAGCTTCAGGTTTGTCTGTTTCTCTGCTTGTTCTTAGCGACGTCCGATCTTCATCGAGTTCATTTGGACACAGATATAACACATACATAGCAGGAGGATGATGGGAATGCTAACCCGTGGATCACTGGTCCAAGACGATATTCTCCAAAGTCATACTTTTCTTCTGGGCTTCATTCATCCAGACAAGCGAACAAATATTCATAATTTGATTAAAAAAACATTTCAAAAACAATTCCTTTTGATTCCTCCTGCAGTTGATGTAGAGTTTTTGCATCTAATAACATATTTAGTCAAATTAACCTTCACCCTTTTATGAAAGAAACACGTTGAAGCAGATGATGAATGATGGGCGGAGCCTACTCAGAGCCATGAAACTGACCAATCAGAGAACTCTTTGCTAATCATCACAATGCAGCTTTTATTTGAAGAATCGCTGATTAAAAGCAAATTTTCCTGATTTAAATGTGCATATATATAAGGATAGAAATGGTTTTGTGGAAGATAAATCTACTCCAGCACTGATATACAAATAAAATCCATGGTAACAGCAACATTAGTCACATGCTACGTGCTGCATATGTCTAATGCTTATTCTGTAGAATAAAGTACTTTTATTTTACTTTCCAACGTTAGAGGCTTCAAACCAGATTTTATTTCCCAGTTAATGAGCCCATGTGAAGGCAGACATCTCAGAAACACTCGTACATCAGATGCAACATTTAATGCTTTATGTGGCTGCTAACAGCCATGATGTAGTTACATTCACTCTGTTTCGGGTGAGGTGTCTACATTGTGTCAATTCATGTTTTGGCTTGTCGGGGTTTCCCACGGAGAGCGCCGGAAGGCTTTTCCCTTCACTGTGGCCCTCGCCGACCTCCACACAGACAAGCAGGAGGCACTTGGGGGGAGGTAAGGCAGATAATGAGAGAAACGAAGGAAGAAACCTCAACCTACCCATCAGTCCTCCAGCAAGTGCTGCTGCTGGGAAGCTGGAACACTACGACCTTCGCAAGCTGCAACTATGCGCTCTGTGTTTCTATATGCATTTCATGTACGTGAATCAATCTAAATATATGTTTTCTCCATTTAAAAAAGTCTTTTTGCTCAACTCGGCTGCGAAAGGAAAGAGATCGTCACTGCCGCGAGCTAACAAACTGCACCAAATCACCCTCCATATCCCGTAGTATAAATATTTCTCCATTGGAAAGCGCACACACCAAAAAACCTGCCACAACTATTACATCAAGACTTTTCCATCTTCAAATGTGGGAGAGAACGGGAGGACAGAGAAGACGGAGGCATGAGAGAGAAAATAAGAGGAGGGAAATATTTGGCTTGGAGCAAGAGGAGCCTCATCAAGGTTAATTGGTCTGTTGAGAGGACACGCTCATCTGGCTCATCAATCACCTGGGCCATTGTTTCCTAAGTGTGTCTCCGAGCACAGCGATCCGGCGCTGAAGCTCCTGTAATGACCGCTCCTGTCATATACGCAACACCTCATCTCGTTGGTTGTATGAATCTAGCTGGTGTCACCACGCCCTACATCAACAGAGTTCAATCTAAAAGCAGAACATAGTCAGACAAGTTGTGATTTTTATGATTTGACGAGCTTGTTTTGTCTCTTTTAGACCTGAAGCTTTGGGATTATATATGATGTGGGATTAATATTAAAGATAATATATCTGATCGATAGCGTGATGAGAGTTTAGGGTCAAACTAAGGAATATAATATGTCTGATAAGGTAGATGATGCCATCTGTCATCAGCAAACATGTTAAATACAGTCAGATTAGTCTTATTTATATGAAATATTCTGAAATCTGTGGACGTGTTCAGCTTGTTGAACTGCTTACAGTTGATTATTTAAACTTTACGTTTGTCTCATTATCTTTAAGCTAAAGAAATGGAGTTGTTAAATATTCAGTTCTGTGCTTTTTCCTAAATCTTTTTTCCTCCCTGTGAAATTTTATCCTTCTGTGTGGAGATTAAATAAAAAGCAAAGCTATTTATCTGAAACAACATGTGAATAAGTGCTAATGGTTAATAAATTTACAACTCAAAATGCTTAAATACATTTCTAATTTCGTCATACACAGTTCAAAAAGCTGTTTTTTGCCTTAATATATTGAAAAAAACTTTTTTTTCTTTTTTTCCCTTAAATAAATTAAGACATTTGAAAGTTTCACCTTGAGCTTTTTTTTCCCACCGATTAATCAATTTAATGAAACGCAAACTGGCGGCAGTAATGACATGATACATGCAGAAACATTTAAGTGATATGAAGGAAAGGTCTCGAGCACATGGCTTCATTCAGGCAAAACCAGTTCATTCACACTGAAATGTGCTGAAGTTCCAGCAGATTCACCAAAACAAACCACGCTCTGCTCCATGCGCTGCCATTTCTGTGAGGGTTACAGTAATACTTTCCTAACCTCTACCCACCAGCAACACTTGACTTGACATTTCGTGCTCCACATGAATGAACTAATTGTTCGCAACGTTTTCCAGGATTGGCAGCCGCTCCATGCTCCGTCTACACTACTACATCCTTCTGTCTCCTGACCTTACAGGTTCAGATCCTTCGAGGCGAAAGCATGCAGCCTGAAAGGCTACTCTGACTTGTTTTGAGTGGACTCGTCATACCCCCCCCCTCTTTTTTCCCTCCCCTCTGTCTGTGACTCCCAGGGAAGCATGCTCAGTGTGCTCCTCTGTTAGCCAAACGGGGAGCTGGCTGCTTTCTGCTGCGGTGAGCTTCTCCTTCTACATTTATCCATCTTTCTGTGTGTATGTGTTATAAAATCCTCCTCCCCCCGCTCAGCCCCCATCCATCCACACTGCTCCACTTCTTGCTCTCTCAAGCCATCTCCTGGCAGGCTGGAAATAACCTTCACATGGCCAGCTTTACCCAGCTATCTGTCACACACAGACCGCCGCTGCTGCGCCGCCTCATGCACACACACACACACACACACATGCATGCCAGAGCCCAGCTCCCTTCACGGGAATGACGGGCAGCGCCACTCACCACTCCATGGACCAGGAACTCAAACAGTTTGCTCTTGGTGGCTTTCCTGGCTCCCCCCGCCGTCTCCTCTGTAGCCATTTGCTCAGTCCCCTCCGTTCACCCTGCTATGTCTCCCCTCTCCTTCTTTTGTCTTTCCCTCTCCCTTCACCCAGCCTCCTGTTCCCCTCCCCTGCTCCACTTTCCTTCTCTTTGTGCTCTCCTTTTCAGCACTGTCTCTCTCTCTCTCTCTCTCTCTCTCTCTCCTCCCTCTCCCTCTGTTTTGCCGAGTCTCTCACTGTGTCTAGCTCACTTTTTAGTTGAGCTGCCTTTCAGGAGCCGGGCACGTCGCTTTGCTTGCTTGGAGGTGGAGGGGAAGCGGGGGGACCGTGCGGGGGTCTAGCAAGGGGGTTTCAGCCATCCCACCCTTAAGCTCCCCCGCACAGCTGTTGCATTCCATTGGTTGATAAGGGCATGCAGCGCAGCAAGGCTGCTGCTTGCTCCAAATGGGGGCTAGGGAGGTTAGAGTCAGTTAGCCATTCCTGCACTGCAGCCCCCGCCCTCCTCATCCTCCTCCTGATGACCAAGCCAGAGGCCACGGTCAGCACACACAGAGCTCTGGATCTGGACTCATTCTTAAAAAAAAAGAGGAAATAAGGCTCTTAAAGGGGCCGCGCTGCATATAATTAGCACATTTAGACACATAAACGTCACTAGATATGATGATGATGGAGATGAAGGTGATACAGCCTCTTTCTACTTGGCGTATAGGTCAAAACAGGCAAGTAAATGCGCTGCGAATGCACTTACGAAAAGCACCTTCATTTCCTGTTTCCTTGTATGGGTCCGATCGTAGGTTACAAGCATTTCCTCGATTTGAACCATTAGCGTTTACCTTTCACCCAGTTGGCCCGCAGGCTACATTCAGGTTTTGGCTACTGTGTAATGGCAAACAAACGGGAAGGTGACTCTGTAACTTGACACAAGTAATTAATTTCTTGCAGGCTGCTTTTTGATGAGTTATCTGCAAAATGCAGAATGCAGAGGCCGTCTTAGAGGGGTTTAAAATACACATAATCTCTTCAAGGACAGAAGGGAATCAAGTAGAAACAGAATTACACACTCTGGGTTTTTTTGTGCTGTGATCTTTAAATTGTGCTCCAATGTCACAAGCTTCAACCGTCCACACTCAGGTCATTACACTGTAAAAGCACTGCTCCGAATCCAGCGCCTCGCTCTCCTCCAGCCGTCACATCGGAGGAGTGAAATATTCATGAGGTTATTTGAAAGACAAAGGAGGTGAAGTGGGGCGGATTCAAAAGGACTCGGCTTTGTGACACATGATGGCAAATTATCACTCTTATTGTTTCCTCCTCCACTGGTGTGAAAAAAAACAAACTCTTGGCTCAGGAAGAGGAAGGAAATATCCTCCTAAGGAGTAATCTATCATTCTGATTCAGAAATATTTTATTAATATCCCCAAGCAAATTTTTTCTTGTGACAGAGAAGTAAAAATAGAAAGGAATTAACAAGCAGCAGCGTCGTGAGAAGTGAAAACGTGTCCATGTGCATCGCTGCTAATGTTGAAAACCTTACTACAGAAAACAGAGTTTTTTTGCTTTGGTGAGCTTTTTCCAGTCGTTTAATACCACGGTGTTCACCATCTACAGCCGCTTATGTACTCCTACATGCCTGTTCTCATCCTCATCATGTACAGAGTTGGTGGTAGCACTGCTGACCATCCTGTCTGTCCTGAAAATGTGACCTTCACAGTTCTCGCCGGCTGGTCCAGAACATCAGGATGTCGCGCTCAACTCCAAGACTGGGCCAGTAGGTGATTTGGATGTGATCCAGAAATGGTCTGGCCGTGACTCTAAACTGTTCCAGGATGAGTTTCACCATGATGTGAGAAGTTAGAGGCATGGGTCTGTAGTCCTTCAAGCCCCTCTTTGGCACAGGAACAAGGTGTTGAAGAAACACGTGGGGGACTCTCAAGGTGGCAGGTCTCCAAGTGAAGTCTGTAGCGTCCACTAAGGTAACGTTAGCGTACCTTTAACATTCATTTTAGCAGAAGCTAAGCTTGTTTAATGTGATCAACTATCTAATTATCACAATGCAAATGTAGAATTACTAAAGAAGACGATTAAACTGACGGAAAGGGTAAAAGTCTGCCCATCAAACTACCTTCAGAGTATCAAAACCAACTGGTTCCAGTAGCTTGGTGGTGACACCTGCTGTCAAGATGACTGTACTGCTGCTCGCCGTTGAGGCTTCCTGTAATCCATAAACGCCCCATTAAAACATCTGTACTCTCCACACTGTCAAAAATCAGTATAAAATCACTTCTACCTGATGTCAGATTAACCTTGTGTTGCATAACTTGTGGTATTGGCGGTAAATATATTAATCATACAGGCACACAAGGTGCTGCTCAATTTCCTGCAAGGTCAGAGGTCCAACTCGCCAGGCTTATCTATGCAGATCCAGAGATTGTGCCAATCTGTGGCCTCTCCAGCAACGACACGAGGGTGTTCGCTGATAACAAAGAGATCCAGCAGCTCAGGGAATTCTACCTGGGATCGACGAGCGGAGGAGTACCCCCTACCGGACCCCCATCGTCTTCACCAAAGCCAGTCAGTCTCACCAAATGGTAATGTCCCAGTAAAGCAGGCAGGGGGGTAGAGGGGGGGCTTACAGTGGGTAAGGGAGCTGCAGCGGTGTTACTAATGACCACCAGGGGGCGCACAGAAGCAGGCAGGGAAGTGCTGACTGATGAGGAGGAGTATTCTTCCTCTGTCTGCTCCCATTAATGGCCCCACAAAGTACATCAGACTGCTTTATGCAAAGATATTTCCTTTCTGGGGGGGACGAAGAGCCCCTCAGCTATGATGCAGCAGAGGTTAAAAGAAAAACTTGAGAAAATTGTGTGAAATATTAGATGTGATCAACTACCAGCCAGTCAGTGATAATCAGACTAGTTACTTTATTTTGATCACATCAGCGTAGTTAACCTGACCAGACCTTCCACGATGTTTGCAGAAAGATCTGGAAAGATTTGTGTATCCATTTCTCCCTTTTACAGCTGGGATATCCAAAATCTCCGTTTGACTTCTTTATAACCACACAATGCAAAACAAGCATTTATTTTTACATTTATGTCATTTACTAACATATTTATTATGAGCTTCACTACATTTACTTTGTATTAAATTTATAATGGGTGTGATTTTTTTTAATAAAATCAGAAAACACTACCTCAAACACAACATTGTTCTTCTTTTCTTTAATTCAGTTGGTAAAAGTATGAAAAGGGTTATTTTTTTTTAATAATTCATCATTTTTACCAAAAAATGTTGAGAAAAAGTTTCTTTTAAACCAAATTTCAACTCGATCACTGAGGATAATCCGCCTCATCACGTTGTGCAGGTCTGAGTTAAGCTCATTAACATTTTAACACCGGCTACATGAGCAAGCAGAACAAACACATCATCCGGCTGATTTTCATGTTTTATGCTGATGAGCTTCGTCCATTTTAATCCACATAAAAATAAATCGAGATCTCTGCCGTAAAGTAATCGAACCTGTTGTGAAGTGCTTCTAAAGCGATGTTTTTCCAGATATTTTAAGGCACGTAAGCACCCAAAAAGGTTCTGATCTGTGCTACATTATAACATCGCTGCTAGAAAAACAGAAGAGAAATGAATCAGTGTGGAGTGGTTTGGCCCCGTTATCTGCTACCACATCCAACATTTTACCCAGAGAGAGAACAGCAGAGAGGACGTGGAAAGAGTGCAGCTTTATACGAGCGCTGACGAATACCGTGCAGTTCCCAGTGGCAACGTTTACATACCAGAAACCATGAACCTGCCCTCGTCAACATTATTGTCACAGACAGATGGGGTGCACTAAGGGGAATATGGACTGTACTGACTCTCCCGCCGCTGGGCCCCTCGCTCCTCTCTCCACAGTTTAAGAGCTGCAGACAAAACTCGGCTCAAGCTGCTTAAAGGCCAGAGTTCTTACAGAGGAGCTCAATAGCCATCCGCCCCATCAAAGCACGGCCCGCACCTTCACATTGGGGGGGATTAAGGAGAGGAGAAGTACATTTGAGTGCTGATTCCTCCCAGCCGGACACATGCAGTGAGGAGGAACCTGCAGGGAAGGAGAGAAAAGTCTCCCATGACGGCTGACAATAGAAGGGCATCTGCTGATATTCAGCGATCAAAGTGATTGGGTTTAACTCGCTTTGAGGAAACAGGTGGAAGAGGGTTGCCACAAAGCAGCACTGTTCCCCTGAATGTTTTTCTTATAAACGGTATTTTAAACAAGAAGCTGCAGATAAGGCGTTTTAGGTCTGACCTTGGCTTTCAGGGGGCTGTTCTGGACAAAGCATCTTTATCCAGGCGAGGAGCCGCTGTAGGAGCAGATGGAAAGATGATGCGACAGTAAAAAGGGTTGAGTTTTCACCCGCCAGAGGCAAGCAGCTCGCTGAGACGAGCCCCGAAGCGTTTACCTGCCTTGGGGCATTTCCTGTTTGCCGTAGCCAAGGCGACGGGATAATCTGCTCTGTGTTTCAAAGCCGGCAGCCAATCGAATGGGAGCAACGGCGACTTTAGCAACTGGAGAAGTGGAGCAGCAGCTGGTGAAGTGAGAAAAGGAGTTTGTCTCGGCGTGTTAGCGTAGCTCCTGCTGTCGGCTCATCAGCATCACATTAAAACACACTAAATACAAATAAAACGCGACTAAAACCGCCTGAATGAAAGAAAACTAAATCTGGCAGGATGCTCTGAATCATTTCTTTGGTGTTCAATCTTTTTGGTTTGGTGGGGGGGGGGGGGGGGGGGGGGGGGGGGGGGGGGGGGGGGGGGGGGGGGGGGGGGGGGGGGG
>JBAMHX010000020.1:8076801-8090079 GCA_037177515.1 Pseudomugil tenellus
ATATACTCCTCTGCATTGTTTTAATAATATCAAAACAAGTGTGAACCAGCTCTCGCAACAGATTTCTTTTTGCATAATTTCATAAAATGTTCTCAACCTTCATTATCCAGTTTTGCAGCCCGTCTCCGGTTCCTCCGTATGGCAACAACAACTTATATCTCCCACATCATATTGGCACCGGCTTCCTCTTTTGTTGGCTTACTCAGTTCCAGATTTGTTTTACATTTGTATTGCATGCTTCTGCTATTGCCTCACAGCCGAGCATCAGCACCTCAGTGCAGTGTAAAAATTCCTTTCTTGTCTCTGAGTCTGTCTTTAAACTAAAGGATATATTTGCCTCAAAAACTTTCAGAAACTAGAAGCTAGCATGCTTGTTTACTTACATCTATGTTCTGTTTCAGCCAGAATCTAAGAAGCCAGAAGACACCAGATCTTAAACTGATGCCAACACAGTGTTTATTCCAATAAGATAGCTACTGTTGATTGTGTTAGCACAAATATTTGTTAAAAAATCTATTGTGCAGTCATTTAGCGGGCACATTTCTGCAAAGCTATTACGTCTAAGAGTAAGAATAATTCCAAACATGAAATGAAACAGGTCAGGACAACATATGTAAGTGATGGATTGCTGCGAGTCCATTTGGACACAGGTGCTGCCGTGCAGTGCTAGAGGCAATACAATTTATGTTTAGTATTGGCAGTTGTAAAACAAAACATGATAAAACATTTACTGAGGTCCTAGCACAATAAATTCTAGAAAGCTCTCAAATATAAACAAGCCGTTTTTGTAACACAAAAAGCGGTAAGATCAGTGCAGGTTCACTGCCGACAAGATGGCAGCAGTGCAGCGTAACTTAAAGTGCTTTTCAAGTCATCTGTTGAAAATACTCAATATATGTCGCAGTGTTTGGAAAGAAAAATCACGATCTCAGTTTTTCCCAAAATTTTGCAGCTCTACCCTCCCTGGTCCGTTTTGTTTAATTACTATATCACATTGTCATCACACATTATCATACTGGGCTTAGTGTCGCATCCAGCTCATTCAGCGCTGAATTGTGCCAAAGACCAGGACAAATCTCATTCTGACAAGTAGAAAAGTTGATGCTTCTTGAACAGCTGAGTCTTTAGCTTGCTCTTAAAAGCAGATAAGGACTCTGCGGATCGCACAGAGTGCAGTAGATTTCTCCTTGTCCTAGTTACAGCAGAGGAAAAGAGTCTTGATGCGGCTTTCGCACCACGTTGTGGTGGTAAAACTAAATGTCTTCCTCTGACAGAGTGATTAAAAGGAGTGAAGGTAGACAGGATCTTTTATTGTTTTGTAAGCCAAAAAGCAGAGCTTTGAATCTGTTTTTTTGTTTATTTATTTTTCAGACTCCCCATTAGATGCTGCTGAAGTAGCCGCTAGTCTTCCCGTCATAAAACAAGATTAACAAATACACACATTAGAATGGACAATAATTCCCCCTCATGAGACTAAACCACCCCGCATATTATCATACCACCAAAATACCATAACACAAATTATGACACATACAAAGCAATACACAAAAAGTTCATCTAAAAAATCCCCACACAAAGTAACACTAAAGCTGACTTAATGAGAAAATACTAGTGATGCACAATGTGAAAAATTTCAACCGATAATCAATATTTTTCTGCTTGTCATAAACGATAAGTTACTGATATTTTTATGTTTACTATAATATGCAGTTTGGGCTGGATGCAGTGATCGAAAACTGATATTTAAGTAGCTCTGGTGTATCTGTAACACCAAACGGTTTTGGCTCTTGAAATGTTTATTTTTTTCATGTTGTAGCACAAAATGTGGTCATTCAGTCAACAAAGTGCATCCCTTGAAAATTCTGTAACAGATATACGGCTTATCTCCAATAGTATCTGTGTTTAAACATAAAATCATGTATACTCACATACTGTGTCAGCCTTAACTGCAAAAATGTAACCAAATATATAAAATAAAGTTCATACTTAAACATTGTGTGAAATCTGTAACCTTTTCACTTTCACAGTTTTTTTGTTAAACTTTTTTTTTATGTTCGTATCATTTCGACCATTGTAAGCTTTGGCCCGCAATGCATTGTGGTCTTTATTGACCCGTCTAGTGACCATCGATGCTCACTACTTTTCAAGATGCATTGTGGGTAATTTTGAGTGCACTATTTTTTCCCAAAGTACATTTGGACACCCCTACAAAATTGTGTGAGCTCTATATAGCGCACAATGTAGGACATTTTCGGACACAGTTATTGTTTTAGCTTTAGCATCACTAGTTTATATTTTCTATACTTCTTTGCTGCGATAATGATTTTTTCAAGTGAGCGATTAGATTAGTTGTTTTAAACTTGAAATCGTCTTCCCTCCTCTCAGTGTTGTTTCATCTCCTGCTAAAATACAACCGTACTACACGTTATTTGTCAAGCAGTGACAGGTCTAAGCCTTGGTTATGCTCTGCTGGTAAGGCCAGTATATCCGCCATCTTGGCTAGCTTTAGCGCTGCGTTGCCTGAATAAAATAACCCAAAATTTTAATATATTATCGGGGATTTTTATCAGAAAAATTTACGTATCGAACAGATAAAAAATAACCGAAATCGACAGATATTTTATCGGTCTGATAAATATCGGTCATCCCTAGAAAATATGTTTTTGATGCTCTCTGAATTGAAGGAATTTGATGCTTTCTGCAACTGGAAACCAGTGAAAAACGATTAGCGTTTTTGGTTCTGGTTAAAGACGGGATGTGTTGCTATGTTCTGAATCATGTGAACCTGGAGGTGTGCCATGTGTTCTGCCTGGTAGAGTCCTGATCTTGTAGAGAGCGAATCAACAAGATCTGACAACCGAGGCGACATGAGCTAGCTGTCTACCATGACACCAAAATTCCTGCCAGAAGACATAATCGCAAGTGTGAAAGAATCAAACTGCACGTTTATCTGCGGATGTGAGGATGGACTGGCTGGACATACAATAAACTTGATCTGGGACAGACTGAGCTGAAGGTGGCAATCCCGCATCCATACAGAGATATCAGCAAGGCTTGCAGATATTCTCCTCAAGACGTTTTGTTGTCAGGCGGGCAGGAAAGGAAAAGCTGAGTGTCATCAGCGTACTGTAGCAACATAGCAATGATAGGAAAAAGCATGATAGCCGATGACTGCACAGAGTGAGGAGATGCAGATAAAAGAGAGGAAAACCAAACGCATAAATATATTCACTAATCAAACAAATGATTCCCTTGGTTGGCATTTGAGCATACTGTTTGTCTACATTTCCATTAATTTAATATCTTTATTTAATGAAATGGATATATTTGTGTTGTTTGTCTGCATTCGAAGCAAAATAATTACAAAACCCCAGACAGTTATAAATCAACAGTCATAAAGCTGGGAATACACTGCTGCTGTTGTTTGCGCCGCAGTCAGTGGTGCAATCTGTTCATCCCACTTAACCTCCTTTCTCTCTGCTGTGTGCACTCTGGTGCTCTCACACTCTCCCCATGTTGCTCAATCACCCGATTACAGAATGCTCTCACTCTCTCACCCTTTTCGTCCTACGCTGCCAGCGGAGGAGTGTGGAAAGACAGGGCTCAGCAGGCTGCATTATATTCCACACAGATGCGGCAGCAGCGCGAACGTCACTGCTCATTCACACAAAAAGGGTTCAAGCGTGCACAACACTGAACCCACACAAGCCTCGGACAAAATGTGGATAATCTCCTGTACAAAAAAAAACAAAACACTGTGGGGCAGACAAAGGCACGCACACAGACAGGCACTCATGTGTGTGCTAACTAGCATGTATCCACGCATGATCTAAGTAGCAAATGGAAGCTCGATGTTTCTCTCAGGAGCTTCAGAGAATAGATTAATCTCGACTGCAGAGCTGAATGTTGTCTTTAACCGTGACTCTTTGTAATTCTGTGTGGACTGACTCGTGGACAGACACTCAAACACAGCGTACATCCTTAAAAGCTTACTGCTCTGTCGACCCTTCTCTCTTTTTTATTTTAATAATAGCAATAATACTAACATATTTCACATTACCCCATGAAACTTCCTTTAGATCAAGACAGAAGTCGGGTGCTCTTTTGCTCCACAAGACATGCTCAGTAGTGTTTATCATTCTGGTCCCCACTTGCACAGTGTTGGCTTGCACATCAAAGGCTTCGTAAAGCATATGTGCACTAAGATGCGATTATCATAATGCAAAAGTCTTACATGACGAGTGTCTATTGCAAAGTGGAAGCAGTTTTTATCTGTGTAACTCCACTGCCTACTTATACCTCATTAAGCCCAAAAAATCCTTTTAACATAGCCTCAAATTCAACCCACAGCTGAACTCTGCTTTGCTCTTCTTCTTACAGTACCTGATCAAAGTCAATGAGATCAAGACCAAGAAAGGAGTGGACCTCCTGCAGAACCTGATTAAGTATTACCATGCACAGTGCAAGTAAGTAACCACCATAAAACTCCTAATTCATATGTGTAACTCTCTCCTACTTAGTGCATTCTTTAAAGCACTTGATGTTGTTTTTCTGCTCAGCGATATGGTTGCATAGCGCTCATAAATCTGCGCGGGTTATCATACATATGCCGTGGGGTTTGGTGCTCTATTTGGCCAGTACTGCAGCTAAGAGCAGCCTATGACAGGATGACAGATTTTCCTCTCAGCGTTGCTATGTCCTGTCATAATACTGGGACAAAACAATACACTTCCCTGCTAATGTGTTCAACCTGGGCCTGGACGGATAGAAAGGCTGCCGCAGTGATGGATTAGAAGCATTAGGACACCGGATGGAAAGCTGAGGAACGTGCATGAAGTGGGATACAAGTTGTGTTTTAGCCTGAAACACTTTTATTAAGAAACTTACAGATGCGAAACATCTTTATGTTCGCTTTTTCTGCTGTTGTTTGTGGTTCTATTTAGGTTTTCTTACTTGGCTGAAGTGGTAAATTTAAGGTTGTCATGACTGATAGTCAGGGGGTCGGATTTCCCATTTGCAGATCTCAAAGAAACAGCGTTGCAAAGGGTGCAAGGAGTCGAGAGAGGCGAATCCTGTTCCGTAAATGCAGCACACAAACACTTAAACCATGTCCTCGAACACTTTGCAAGGTCAGCAGTGCTTTATGAGCAGATGTGAGTGGAGTGGGAGGCGAGATGTGGGATCCTCAATGCAGTGATTGAAAGAAAACGAGCAAAGCGAGATGTGGCAGAGAAAGTAATGAGAAGAGGAAGGAAGATGTATGTTCCAAGAGGAGGAGAGTGTCAGGCAATGGGCAGGGAAAGAGAGGAAGGTCATTAGCTGTGATTTGCAGCCACAGACCTTCATTGAGGCGTGTACCGCTGACGGATTTGTAATGGATTTCAGGAAGTGCTAAACACCTCTGCAAATCTGCAGAGGGCTTGGCCAGATGCGATTACAGTGCCAAGAGTGAAAGGTGCCAAAGCTACCAGGAGCCGAGCTTCACATTAAAGATAAAACTCCCCACATTTCTATCTGTGTGACCTTCATAAAGGCCAAAAGGAGTTCATTGCAGAACGTGACATTCCTTAGGCAGTCCTTCGCATAAATGGCTAATGCGTGTCAGTGAATGATAAACCAGTGTGGTTTTTTATGCATCTCTGTTCTCCAGTTTTTTCCAAGATGGCTTGAAGACGGCGGATAAGCTGAAGCAGTACATCGAAAAGCTGGCAGCTGATCTCTACAATGTAAATAGTCACTTTTGCATGTTTCTTTTGGTCTTTCAGTCATTTATGGCTTTTAGTTTTTCAGCAGAATAATATAAATAATTCCACTTTTTTGTCTTATAGGTCCTATTTAAGACATAAATACTACTATAGAGATATGGTACCAGGGTCCTTATGATTGACACCTTGTTTGAGCCAATAGGAGCTTCCCTATCTTGTCTTCAGGCTTAGTCATTTAAAGACTTATACAATGCTCAGTTAAAATTTATTGAATTAATTTACCAACTTGGTAACTTAATTTACCAAAGAGTCTTTGAGAGTCAACTATAGTAAAAAACAGCATTTTAAGTCTTTATTTCCGAACCATGGTTTCTTAAAGTCTGCTTATTGCAAACACCTGGACACACCGTGAATAAATAAGATTGTGGTTTGTTTTTCCTGCTAATAGGATTCAGGCAAAATAAAAACCTGCTTGTAGTGTGTTTGGACATCTGTTGCCCAGACATAGTGGGAAAAAGTCAAGTATTTTAGTATAAAGTCTTTCGTATTTTGACTCCAAATGAATCAACAACCATTCTCAGTTTAATTAAAATTCATTACGTAGTTTTTATTTTAGTGAGAAAAAGTTATTTTTTGACATTACATTGATCTTGTGTGTGTGATGTGTTCTGAATAGCCGCTGTGGCAAACGTAAACAGAATAAACACTTGCTGCAGACGCTGAACATTGGTTTTTCAGTGTGCCATGTTTGATCTAGAGAGCAGATTTGGCTCTTTTTAGGAGAGAACTCCTAAAGCAACCAGGGCTTTTATGTGGATGGTGGAAAATAATGCAATAATTTTCAAGTATTATACATTATTCATTATTATTATATCATACAATACATTATTATTATATCATTATACAATATCTGCACGCATTGTGCTGAGTTATTAGAAATTACCAGTAAAGCAAAATTACCTGTAACAGGCAAACTGGTTTCAACCAACACTAAGAGAAGTGGAGGAATCTGCAGCAGCGAATCAGAATCTCACATATCCAACGCCTTTTATTCCAACTTAGCACCCAACCAGGTTTAATTATTACCAGTATAGCATGTTCATATCAGCACATTTTTAAAGATTTTTGTCTTTGACTTTAATATTTTAATGATGCAGATATACAAAAGTGTTTATTTAGTTTGGCAAACACGAGCAAAGTCTTCCACGGTGAGACTTTTGGCAAATAAAATGAGTTGAGAAAGAATAGCCACATTATTCTGTGGACAAAATCAGATTTAATATCTTCAGGAGAGACACTTCTCAATGCTTTTTGCAAACGTTCATGTTCCTATTGAGCCAGTGGAAGAAGAGCAGATAAAAGGTTAATTTATGCGTTTAAACTGCGTTACGCTGTGATTGCATGCTTGCATCTTCTGTCTGCAGATCAAACAAACTCAGGATGAGGAGAAGAAGCAGCTGACCGCCCTGCGAGATCTGATCAAGTCCTCCCTCCAGCTGGACCAGAAGGAGGTATGTAGGTCACATCCAACCAAACAAAGCCAGAGTTTGATAAAAGAGAGGGAGAGAAGAGCTGCATCAAGTTAAAAAAAAAAAAAACGCTTCAAGAGATTTGAGGAACTATTCTTTCATCAAACACTTCCTCTCACTCCGCCCACTATCTCCTGCAGCACCGAGCGAGTGCCCAGTGCTGTACCATGCTGGTAGCCAGTGTGTGGTAGGCTTTGCTGGTGACCAGTGTTGTGCCTCACTGGCTGCTCAGTGGAGAACCACTCACACTGCCTGATCCTTTCTCATACAAACACAAACACACGCGGCCTTAAAAGGCTACTTGCTCTAGTTGTGAGCTCATTTTCACCCCCTCAGTTCACATGTTCACACTCTGAGTCCATCCGTTTGCATGAAGTCAGCTATACTTTCTGTAGCATTTTCAGTACAGTGAGCACTACTTTGTGATAGCACACGGTCAGGCAACAGACACTCTTTCACACCCACCGCCTGAACCTGAGCCAGATCTTTCACACCTCTTCCCTCTATCTCCCCTTTCTGCCTTCTGCTTGTCTGGAATCAAGTCTAGAAGAGTAAGTGCTGCTGCATGTTGAGCATGCTGTGGTTGAAAGTAGAGTGGTTTGACCCTGTAGGAGTGTGGCAAAGCATGCCTTGTATTGTTTTTTACCTTCATTTTTGTTTTTTAACAAAAACCCCTTTCACATTGGTGTTGAAGAATATGTTTGTAGTGAATGTGTCCCTGTTGCATGTCTTCATCGTGCTGCTTCTCTGAGCGTTCAGTGTTTTGAAGATGTGTTTTTGTCTTTCTGTGTGTCGCGTGGGCTCACACAGGACTCGCAGAGTAAGCAGGGAGGGTACAGCATGCATCAGCTGCAGGGAAACAAGGAGTTTGGAAGTGAGAAGAAGGGATACCTACTGAAGAAGAGTGATGGGTAAGCTGGCATTGTTTATGGAAATGCTGGGGAAGACATGACAACCTGTTCACTAATCTGTTGGGCCCCTCCCTAATAGGCTGAGGAAGGTGTGGCAGAGGAGACAGTGTTCAGTGAAGGGGGGCATCCTCACCATATCTCATGCCACAGTGAGTATACCACACAAGCACACACACACACACACAAACATATGAACTGGCTGACCCTCAGGAGTGCCTGTGTGGATCAAAGAGACAACATGCGCGTGGATGTTGTGTTGGGCTTTTCCAGTTTGCAGGCTAACAGAGTGGAATTGACATAGATGTGTTACCATAGCAACACCCCCTCCTTTTCATGCCTCCCAACCCCCTTGCTGCCTGCTGCGCAGCGGTGACTCATCTCAGATGGTGTGTGTGTGTGTAGCATATAAGCTAGCACGCTTCTGGCCTTGTCCTCCTCAGCCGTGTGCTGCAGAAGCAGTTTGGTGACGTTTCCTCTCCTCTGCGGACTGCAGGAGTACAACGCTGGATGCGTGTCTTGATTTATGCTGTCATATTGTCTGTCATTAAACAAAACTCAGAGAAAGCAACTGGACTGGGTGAATCAGTACAGTCAGTAAATCCAATTGATGTCCAATTGACATTATAAATGGGAAACACTTGGATTGAGAGATTTAGTGAATCCAAGTCTCACATATATTTAATATGTTGTTGAATAAAACAATATTCTGAACATGTGGGAAACGGTGGCCACACTTATGGAAGGAATCAGTCGTAGTAAGAGTAAATTACCTGATGTTGTGTTGAACAAGCCGCTTAACCTTGTATTATCTAGCGTTTTGATCAGTGTAGCCTCTGCTCCACTGGCTCAGTTTAAACACTTCTCAGTTTTGGGTTATCTTTATATTAATCTTTATATATATTTGTGAAATTTAAGGCCTGCCTGTGGTCTGCATGTGAAATGTTTATAGGTCACTATCTATTGGCAGAAAGTGCCCTTTTTACTTTAGCTAAACAGTTTCTGCGCAAATATTTAAAATGTATTCAATGTCAAAAACATACCTTGTTAGTGTTCTAGTTGTTAAATATCTAAAAATAATAGAGTTATTAAATATAGGGGGCCAGGTAGAGGTTATAGCAGAAGCAAAGCTTAACTTTTACAGATAGTTTGTTTAAGCGCTAACATCACAACTCCAGAAGCATAATAAAGTAATCATCATGTACTCATATACTTCAACAAATTTATTGATGTTTGTATCAACCTCAGCTGTACATTGGTTAATGAGTCAATGTAAGCATGCTAACATGTACCAGATATTAGCATGCTAACATATAGCAGATCTTAGCACACTAACATGTAGACAATCTTGAGATGTAGCTTTTAGCATTCTAACATGTAGCAGCACTTGACATGCTTACATGTAGCAGATGTAAGCATGCTGACATGTAGCAGCTCTTAGCATACTTACATGTAGCAGGCTCTTAGCATGCTGACATGTAGCAGATGTTAGCATGCTTACATGTAGCAGCTTTTAGCATACTTACATGTAGCAGCTCTTACCATGCTTACATGTAGCAGCTCTTAGCATACTTACATGTAGCAGCTCTTAGCATCCTGACATGTAGCAGATGTTAGCATGCTTACATGTAGCAGCTCTTAGCAAGCTTACATGTAGCAAATGTTAGCATGCTTACATAGAGCAGCTCTTAGCATGTTTACATGTAGCAGATGTTAGCTTCCTTGCATGAAGTAGCTCTTAACATACTTACATGTAGCAAATGTTAGCATGCTTACATGCAGCAGCTCTTAGCATAGTTACATGTAGCAGATGTTAGCATGCTTACATGTAGTAGATCTTAGCATGTTAACATCTGCTATATGTTAGCATTGTAATATTGTGCAGTAGCTGTGGGTGTAAATGTTTCTGAATGAGTGTTTCTTTTACTCTTTGTAAATGTTTAAATTTAAGGTTAGTCACTTATTAGTGAAGTTGCCATTTGAATCACAGCAGGGGAAGAGAACCTCATGCATATTGATTATGGCTGATACTAACGAGAGGCAGTGCAGTTTTACTGGTCATGTTTTCTGTTTCTTACTTTTGTAAAGTGTGAGCATGAGTTGAACCTTAACATAGCTGCGGTCTCTCACATCTTTTCTGCTTCAACTCAAAGGAAGTGGTTGTCTGGAAAAAACATTTTCTTTTCTTTTGGTGACCACCGAGCTGGTGACTCAGACTGACTTTGTGCTAAACATGCGGGAGCCTATGATAATTACATCCTACATGAGAACAGTTTACCACTTTTCCAAGTGCTTTTGTGTTTCTCATTTAGCCTTTGTGGCAGCTGAACTCTAGGTGACTCTAGTTGACATGGCGTGCTGCCAGCAGGCCATTCCAGCTCCAAGTCTCATCATAGCCTGTTAGCATTTCATTAGCACATGTCCCGCTCTCTCCTCTGCCCAGGCGCTGGCACGAGACAATAATCAGTCTGCATGTGCCAACTGGGCCCATTATGACACTGCACAGTCCAGCAAGTTTTCTTAATGGGTGTGTCTCCACAAAGAGCTCATAGCCATTGTAACAATAGCTTTATAAAGATGGTTTTAAATATCCTTTTTAAGTGTATTCAAAAGACCACACTGCATGTGTAGCGGCCATGTTTTCAATGAGAAACCACATCATTAGAATCGTTTCATGAAAGGCTTGTTGAACAATAAAAAAACAGAAGAAATGTGCAATTTTGTAATACATTATTTTTATGCCTATAATTACAATAAATCATGTAATATTGATCTATCAACCTTGCATGAATCTCTTAAGTTAAACTTTGTCTCCTGTTTTCTCTCTGCATTCTTCTGATTGGCCAGTTTCTGGAAGCTTATTGAGAGGCAGCATGGTGTGCTAGTTACAGTAAACTCTCTTTAAATACTATTTGTTGTTTTTGCTGTGCGTATGGGACGTGACCATATGAAAAAAAATAATTTCTCTCTTTGTTTTCAGTCCAACAGACAGCCAGTCAAACTAAACCTGCTCACTTGTCAGGTGAAGCCAAGCGCTGAGGACAGGAAATGCTTTGATCTTATTTCTCGTAAGTTTTACCAACGTATATGCTATACGTGTTGGTACAGCCGTACACATGATGCCAGCTCTGAGAAAGCCTGAATAAAAAGTTCCTATAACAGTGTCTTATCGCACTGACATGCCTGCATAGTTAACGTCTAACATCTCCTGCTCCTAGTATTATGAAATGCTAAATGAGAAATTTGCATGCTGAACATCTGACTCTCTGTTTTCCCCGCAGATAACCGGACATATCACTTTCAAGCCGAAGATGAACAAGAGTTTGTCATGTGAGTATTTCTGAGCAGCATTTTCAGAGGTGAACAACAAGAATCACATCTGTCTGAATCCAGTGACAGTTGTTTCTTTATTAATGATGTCTTGGTTTCTGGAATGTGCTGCTCGGTGGCAGCAAACTGTAGTAGCTCTGTCTTAACGGTCATGTTTTTTGTAATATACGCATCTTTTTTTAAGACATGAGCTTTCAGTTTGGGTTGTCCAAGAAGAATTTTCACGCTGGTAAGAAGCTGTGCTATACAGGGGATTTTCTGCATATTTTTTCTGCTCTTTTAAGACTTGTTATGGGGAGTCTCCATGGCAACAAGACTTATTTACTACCAAGATGAACTGATAATGCTCTCCAAATTCAATATTATCAGTAAAATAACACATCAAATCTCAATGGAGTTGAAAAGAAAAAAAAGGGTGCAGTGCAGGAGTGAGGCAGAGAGAAAATGATGGAGATTTAAACCGTTTCTTCCACTTTTTGTGATCGGTAACGTTACCTCGGTAGCTAACAAAACTGACGAGCTCCAGGTGCTAACAGATCATATCCCAGACTGTAATATGTCTGTACGGGGCTTCAAGACGGTCCGTGCAGACCGTAGTAAAGAACTCAGTGGAAAACTAAAGGGAGGAGGAGTTTTAGTACTGATTATCCAGCATTAGTGTCTGGACATGTTACTGTTTAAGAGAAGATCTGCACAAGAGACATGGAACTGCAAGCTGAAATGAGCTACATGCTAGCTGAAATGAGCTACATGCTAGCTCCATGAGCCTGCAGCTTTCCTGTCACACCTCCACTCTCCACCCTGCAGCTCAGTCAAGGACCTGAACACAACCTCATCTCCCTCCACATCTTCTGGTGTCAAGTCCAGATGGTGTCAGTCCCAGAGTTCCCAGCTCAAGACAACTATGTCCGATTATCCAGCACCAGTTCAACACCAGTCTGAGTCAGAAATACCAGTGATGTGGAAAACATTCTGCCTTGTGCCAGTGCCTGAAAAACTCCAACCAGCTGAACCAAATAACTCCAGAATTTGAATTTCCCTCTGGGTTTAAGAAAGTATATTTAATTTAATTTTTCATTTAATTTCGTTAGTGATAGTTGTCCTGCTACAGCAGAGCAGCTATTGAGTTGGTGGCACTGGGATTTTTGGTCTGTAAAAACCAAGTTACTGCAACCTCGAACTATTGATTCGCATGAGCACTCGGTGCATGCTGCCAGATACACACACGACATGCGTTCATAATGTCACAGCAGCAGGTATTTGACAGGATTTGATAAGTGCTTCATCTTGTTTCTGTGACCTTTCTACTTAATTGACACCTCTGTACTTTAGCACATTATTTTAGAGCTCCTGTATGTGTGAGTTGATAAGTAAGACAGCTTTCACTGCTGCAGATTTATTTTTATCTTTCTCATTAGTTATACAAAATGTTGACCATTTTTCCTGTTTATTATAAGTCGGGGTTTTTTCAGACATGCATGTCTGCGTCTTTCTTCCAGCTATATTTATTCATCTTTTAACATATTGTATCCTGCTTCCTGTACGCTATATGTAAATATTACATCTTTAGTTTCTACACTTAACAGTCAATTTTAACACATTAACAGTCTTTATTGCACAAAAATATCAATTAAATGAAAATTAAAAGCTTACAGGTGATGAGCTGAATTATATAATTAGTTTATTTTTCTTTCATCATTTTATTTGATTATTTTTTTACTTTACTTCAAATCGTAACTCACCTGCGTAAAGATGTTTCATGATTATCATTTGAGCACATTAGTATCTTTATCTTTTGTATTGACC
>JBAMHX010000020.1:8103009-8113257 GCA_037177515.1 Pseudomugil tenellus
CAATTAATCTTTTCAATTTGTTGTGTATTTTAAATTCTTGTTGTGTTTTTTTTTTTTTCCTTGTGTTTTTTTTTTTTTTTTTTTTTTTTTTTTTTTTTTTTTTTTTTTTTTCTTTTTTTTTTTTTTTTCTTTTTTTTTTTTTTTTTTTTTCCTTTTTTGTTTTTTTTCTTTTCTATTGATTACCTGACATGGTGGCGAAGCTTATTTTCATCTTTATGTATAAAGTAACATTTTATCACTATACGATTTTATAGAGCACACATTTTTTATGATGCATGTGATGCATTAAAAATCAAAAGATAAATAAAAATAAGACGCAAATGAAAATCTCATCAAATAACTAAGTGCTCACTGCTGGAATTAAATATTTCTCCACCATCTGTAGTTGACTTTACTCCCCTACTAATCTGCTGTTTTTGGCACATTACCTCATCTGTATTAATGTATTCATGTGCTTTCAATTCCTACTACGACTGTACTCGCTCCTTACCCGGCGCTTGCTCCTGATTGGCTGCTGCGATGTTTTTCAATGGCTCCAAATTTTTTTTGACTCCATGGATACAGCGAGCTGTTGGGTAGATTGTCTCAGCCAATGGGAGGGCTGCGCGGGCTCGGGCTTGTCAGATTCTGTCCCCGGCCTTAGGAGCAGCCCTTCTCTCCCTCACAGCGAGCACGCGATGGCTCAGTGGGGGGGTTCAAAACAACAACAAGGCTGTCGTCGGGCTTGCCGGGTGCCCAGGACATGCCAGCACTGCCGGGCTGTACTCCAGCCACAGAGTTCTTCGGTATCTCTCTGATATATTCCCTCCTGCTGCCTCTCATTTACTATTCTGTCACTAAGCAACCAGTTACTTAGTTTGGCTTAATTATCAAAAATTCCTCCTTGAAGTGAAGGTTGTTACCGTAAGAAGTTTGTCTGAGCTGCAAAGTCAGTTTATGTCATTTCTCATGAAAAATTTTAAATGGAAAGCTTAATAAGCTGAAGAATGTACTAATATAAGAGTATTTTTCCCCAGTCTGCACTTTGGGATTCTCTTCTGGAGTCTGAAACACAGCCACACAAATCCCTGTCCTTAAAATGACCTCGTTTCAAACGACACAAGGGACCAGTGGCGGGCTCCACAAGCCTGTCTGCATCCTTGTCATTCAGATTGCTCCTGCCAGCCGACTCCAGTCAGCGAGCGGCTGAGAGGTGGCAGCAGAGGACCAGGCGAGGTCTGGTGTTGATGGGCTGTGCCCACATCATCCAGCAGGGTGAGGCCAGTGACAGTTCTCAGCTCTTCTGAGGCTGCATCAGGTGCTGCTTTCTGACAGCCAGCGAGGTGCCAACGTTGGCACAGTCAGACATTCAGGTCACGTTAGTTCAGGGTAATGGGACGAGGCTGGACGAGGCAGGTGTGTCCGTACAGGTCAGCTGGTTTGATGAATGAGAAATAAATTAGATAAAAATTAGTACACTACAGACGGTAATTTGAAGGAGATCAGGAAAAAGAAAAAAGGAGCAAATAGACAAGATAAAAGTAAAAATAAATATTACTCCAACTAGAAGTTATATGAATTTATCGTTACACAGGCTTGAGGAGGAAAAAAACAAAATATGAAGCAGAAGTGAGAAATAATGTATTTGTGTTAATGATCTCAGTGCCTGGACATTTTAACTTGTCTTAAAATGGTCCGCTCATCAAATATTTTACTACATGGGGGAAAAAAAGGGACATGACCCCCCCCCCTGTCATGTTCCAAGAATCCATATTACTCCCCCCCCCCCTCCCTTTACAACCAAGCATCTCATGCATTTTACAGCCCAGCCCATCTCACCCCCATGCTGCTGACTGCTGAGTGTGTACTTTGCTGTGTCGCATCACCTCCCCGTCTCCTGGCATTACCTGAACTGGCATGATCGACCACGTCCACACCAGTCCACACTCAGTCACTTTCCCCTGTCACTCTTCTCAGGTGATCACAGCAGTGACCCCTCCCCCTCTTCTCCTATCCGAGCACATCATCTCTGCTGGATCAGCAGGGGTTAAATCTGTCTCCGCTGGGGGAGCCTGACTGCAGATTTCTGACTTGTCATACATACTGTTGACCCGTGCTTCTGACGAGCCGCTCGCTGCTTTCTAGGAATCGCAGGATCAACGGGGCGGGGAGCACAGCTATGCTGTTACTGGTCCATGCACAACTGGAGGCTGGCGTGTAAGCTAAGAGGTTACATACAGTGTTTTGCAAGAAGGCATTTAGTTTTCCATCGTTGTGCAGGACACCCAAACATCATATGTATCTAGTGTCTGTTATGTACTCCATGAAGAGCTGTGATGCTGTGTGGCAGGTGTTTGGTTCACCAGTGGCCCTTCAGCTGTTTCCCTACAGACTTGTATGGTAGTTCATACAATTTCAAATCATTTGTCAATAAAAATATTGATTTACTTAAGCATTTAAAGCAGCGATTTTTTTTCTATTATTATTATTATTATTATTATTATTATTATTATTATTATTATTATTATTATTATTATAGAATGTTGTAATATAGTATAATATAGTTGCACATTATAGTTTTTGTTAGTCATGTTTTATTAAGATTAAATTTATTCCAGACAGCTGACGACAGCTTTTTTAAATATTTTATTTTTTTGTTCTGTTAAATGATAGAGTGGCAGATTGCTGTGGGCGTGGTATCAAAATCGGTATTTTATTCCTATTTTAAGGTTTTTTTCAGTTTTAAGTGTGCATTAAATCTTATGATTTTTTGTGTTTTAACATTATCAGAATATGTTCTGCAATGCTTGTAACTTTGTGATGCACATGGCCTGTTATGTCTGACTGATCCAGCGTAACATCAACCAAAGAACAATCTTTCAAAACACAAAAAGGCACTTAGAAGTTAAAAAGCCTTCATTGTAACATGGCTTAATCAATTAAAACATGTTGACCTTTGTCATAGTTTTGGAATATCCACTGGAGTCCCATAAGTGAAGAGAACCAGAGGAAGAACATTGCTACACCCAAGAAGCACTCCATGCAGCTTGCCTTTTGAAAGTACAATCTTTTTTAGATGTGCAGAGAGGGATTTTCAGGAGGATCAACTCACAGGTGCCAGAACTGTGTTTATATTAATAAATGACCGGAAATACTCCATGAATGCACATTATGAAAAAAAATACTATTATTTTTCTTTTACACAAAAGCATGTGCCCTGTGATAAACTGGCAACTGTCTAGGATGTACACTGTCTCTCGCCTACTTACTGCTAGGATAGCCTTCCGCCTGTCGCAACCCTGAATTAAGCTAAGTTGTATAAATATGAATGAATGACTGAACGAAGGCGTAAAGTCTTATTAAACCTAACATAAAACATTACTATTAAAGAAATCATTCAAGGTTCTTTTGATCTTCTATTGTAGCAAAATGCATAATATTTCATCTTTATTAATAATAATTAATCTTTAATATAGTTATGTGCAACAAGCAAAAGCCACCTGCATTGGGTTGCTGCAGTCTGCCACTGTTAAAATATTAGGTGTTGTTGCTGCAACTTGTGATCAGAGTTCTTGCAGTGCTAAAGTACGTTAAATATTGATGTAATGTTTCTGCTATTCTGATCAAAACACTGTTTTGCACTACATGAAGTCATTATGATTCTACAGGGATGAACAAGTGAATTCTAAAGCACCCCTACAATATATGGTCTGAGTCATAAACTAAACTATGTTTTACAGAACACACTCTGTTAAATAATTTCCTTTCTAAAAGTGTAATTTTCCATGATACTGTGGCGCCATCATACATCTATTTAATGTGTGATCGCAGATTAACGGAGAGATTCCCTGTGGAGGATGATGGCTTTGCATATAACTGCCTGTAAAGACTTTTTCAATGCTGGGAACAGAGTTAGCAAAGCAGAAAAGTCCAACTTGGGTTTTATTTTTGGGGCTTTTTATACATCTGGCTGGTAAGAGGTTATGCGCAGGAAGCGCATACTAAGATGGTCCAAGGGGAGTGCTAGGGGAGGACATATGGCTGTGTATTCGTAATGCATCAGAGCAGTGAAGCAGAACAGGAGAAGGTGCCTCAGACACAGCAGCGTATCGACACCTGCTCACTTTACGGTCATGTCGTTCCTTTTACTTTAATTTCTCCTTTTTTTTTCAACAGGTATCATAAAATGGGAAATCTACTGAAAGTTCTGACATGCACAGATCTAGAACAGGAGCCCAATTTTTTCCTCGACTTTGAAAGTAAGTTTCAAGTAATTGCTCCCACTACTGATATCGATCACATGAATATCTTTCCATAACATTATCAACTCTGAGCTCTCATATCTTTTTATCCTAATTTAGTTTTACACTAGTTTGTCACCACAGCCTCCTCCGCAAAAAGGAAAAAAAAATCAAATCTGCTACGGCTTTAGCAGTTTTCCATCAACCTGTCTCTTCCACAGTATAGTGTGTGCAGAATAATAATCAAACCACGGCTTTAACACCCCCCCACCTCACCCAACCAAAAAAAGAAAGCATCGAAGTTCAGTTGTTTTGTAGCCTAAGGCCCCTCAACACAGCTTGAACCTGCACTGTACTATTCTCCCACATGGCAAACTGAGCGTTACCGTACGAGAACATGGTCTCTGGTATCGCTCAGACTGTTTCTAGGTGATTTTTATATTAAAAGAACATCCAGTAGATGCCTGGATGTACTGTTGCTAAGGGAAACTTTGATATTTTCCGATACCCACCCAGATGAGATGATAAATGCAGTATAAAGTAGAAAAGAAAAGATCGCCAAACAGCTCATTTTCATCCCAAGTTATTATCTGCATTCAGTTTATGTCAACACTATGATTCCTAGATACATTAATGATAAATCCAGAGGGTTTTAGTTTGTCCTTAAAGTTATAAAAAAGGTTCATAGTGTCACCATTCTGCTAGTAAAGTTTCTCACATCAACACCAGTCTACACCCCGGAGCTACAGCGGTGTTGAAAAGTCTCCATTTCTTATCTTACTTCATAGTGTTCTCTCAGCTTGGAGAGTGGTGGGGGTGGGGGGGTTTAAAACTTAATGAGAAGCAGTTAGGAGATTAGATTATTTAAGTGAACTTTTATTACCATAATTGAAAGTTGTTTTTTGAACTTTGAGTATCAAATAATTGGAGGGATTTCCTAGAGATGTACAATACCAGTCAAAAGCATGGACACTGTTTCCCATGTGATTTAACAGGAAAGTGTGTATTATTGGTGTATTTTACTCTTGTGTTGAATCAATATGAATATGGAGAAGGTACCTGCTGGATATGCTTTGGAGACCTTGTTCCTGTTGTGCCATGCAGATGCACAGCCCACAGAAGCAGAGCGAGAGGTGTGGGAGCAGGTGGACATAGTCCTGCAAGATGCAAAGGGAATCCTGGACGAGCTGCAGGCCTACAAGGGAGCGGGACAGGAGATCAGAGAGGTACAACGGATTCAGTTTTCCACCTCATTTGCACCACACACAGTTACAGGAGTTTGGGGCTCTTCCTGCTGCATCCTGACACTTTTTTTTTACACGAGTTTAGTGTAGTTATCGGAGCAGGTCCCGTGTCTTTACCTGCAAGTAAAGCCATAAAATGAAGGTCGCTGAACTTTCAAACATTTATGAAATCATTGTAGACATAACGCTTGCGGTTGTGTCATTTCCAGGCCATCCAGAATCCTAATGACGAGGCACTGCAGGAGCAGGCGTGGGCAGCCGTGGTTCCTTTGGTAGGAAAGCTGAAGAAGTTCTACGAGTTCTCCCAGAGATTAGGTATGTAATATCGTCCAGTCGCTCCATTATGCGGGCCAGCTAACATTACATCATTCACACTGAGGCTGCTGCACCGTTTCAGTCAGAACAGCCTCACTGGTCTGCAGGAATGGAGATTACGTGTGATGTTACGTATGACACTAGCTCAGAAATGTGATCTTATTGATGTTTGTAATTCAGAATTGTTTCCAAGCTGAATATGAAGGGTCTCTTTAAGTGGCTCTGCACAGACACGACCTCCATACATGACCTTAATTGTTTGTGTGTGCATCTGAATTATTGACTGCTGAGCTGGATATGTCAACAGACATGCGATGTAACATGAAACCCGCCCCTTGTAGCCCCACACTGTCTTGCGTTCATCGGCACGCTGCTTTCGTTGAACAGTGCACTGACCCCTGTGTAGGTTGCGGCTCCAGCTTGTTTAATTAGAACGGAGGAGATGGGGAGGGTGAGGATTTAGGCTCCCTACTCCGTGATCTTCTTATGACCCTGAAGCTGAGAAAGGGGGTGGAGTTACTCATGCCTCAGTTCCCCTCAACTGTGATCTCAGTGGCGGCAGGGAAGGTAGTCAATGGGAGCAGTGGGCGGCGGCAGCCTGACGATGGCTGTTATGTAACAAAGTAGGTCATCTCTCAGCTTCGTCTGCTGCTCCAATTCGCTGCCTTGACTTTTGGCTTCAGGGGCCATGTTGGCCTTCACAGTCTGCCATTCCGACTAGCACGCATGAAGCTGAAAGTCTTATTACAAACGGGTGGAGCGATATGCAGTGCAGTACGGCCAAGGAAAAGAAGCTTATGGAATTATTAGCTCTCCAGTCGAAGCAGTGACTTTCTTCTTCACGAAAATAAACTCAAAACATTCATAGAAAGCTGATATTTAACCTGTTTTTTTCCTGGATAAAATATCCGAACATCTCTGCAGTCAGATTTGTAGGAAGAGTTTGATGATGGGCAGTGACTGAACGGCTGGAGAGTAATAACATGGTTCATCTGACAGACTCGTATAAAAAGGATCTCCGCTGAGATTTGACTGATAGAAAAGTGTTGATCCCAGACATCTGTCAGCCGGGTAGAGTATGTGGAGGCCACCTTCACAGTTGCATGTACATAAAGATTATTTTGAAGCAAAACATTGTTTATTTGTCTTGCAGTTTGACCAAATGTATGTTTTATTACTGTAGCATCACATTTGCAGGAACAAATATGGATTCAAAGAGCAAACCTCAAAGTTGAAGTTAGTAGTGTAATGCAAAGTTATTTTTCTGTATGAACCAGTTGGGACTCCAGTGAAAGGTTCAACTGGGGCTGTATGATATGGCCTAAAAGTTAAATATCTGATTTTTTTAAAATTTATTTTTTAAAAACCGAATTTGATTTTAATAATTTTTCTCTACTGTTAAAAAAATGACAAATGACAAAAGTTTGACAAGGGCTTTTTAGTTTTAGACCACGTCCGTGATGACTTTCCATCATGTCCGAGTCTTCTCATAGAGGACGCAGTGTGAAAATAATTCTGTGGATTGTCTATTGGTGGAGTTTTGGAGGCTGTTCCTGTTTTGAGCGTGTCGTTGATGCACAATTCCTCCTACTCTGCTGGGCGCCTCTGTTTCAGCTGTTGAAATAAATATGTTGTGCTCCCCACCTTTGGTAGCAACAGCCTTTAAACAGATTTTGCAACGTGGCATTTATTCCTCCAAATCAATAAAGGAATTAATAAAGGAAACTGGCCTTTTCAAAAAACAAGGTCTTCTTTGCTAGCTGCCATGTTGATATGTTCATGCACATTTGTGGGAAATCAGCAGGAGTACGCTGACGTCAGTATGATGTGAGGAAGCCCAAAATTTGCTGGGGAGGCAAAAAAAAAATCTAGATTTTCATAAAAAATAAGTCTTCAAACAACAAATTCGAATTAATCCATTTAAATTGATTAATTGCCCAGCCCGAGGTTCAACCTAGCATTTTTATGTCCCAGGAATAAGGAGCACCTTTTCTTTGTGGAATATAGGAGTAGTGGTCATCCAGTGCTTCCTCTGAGGCTTGTGTAGATGACTGAATCATCACTATTCATGATATCCCTGAGCAGCGTGATTTTTAGGATATTGCAGTTTCGCCCTGACTGCCGCGTCCACCGCAGATCCTTTGTGTTAACACGATAACCTCAAAAATGTTCTATTTAGAGTTTCTATATTTTGGATATGCATAGCTATCATAGAGAGGATTAAGTGATTCGATTGAGCGATTTATCATGTTCAGGGTGGCCACCAGGGGGCGCTTAAACCTGAGAACTGTTTTAGCTGTATCTCTGATACTATTCATCCGATCGACTTCACATCAAGTGCAAATGAAAGGTCATGACCTGAAGATGTGTTGCATAATGATGTTATAAAAATATGGAACATTCAGGTATATGTATTCAAGGATTAGGGAATTTTAAAGATCGGCGTGTTTGGTCTGCCTACGACGCTGTAATTTCTAGTTCCAAAATAACAAAGACTAAATAAAGAAGCAACATTTAGATGGTATAGAGTACGTTGAAGAGGTGCGAACCACTGCAAAGTCTTTGGTTGTTCTTATTCTCAGTATATCCTATCAGGTATTTTGAATTTTTTTTTCTAAGCACATGCTTACTTGAATTCAATCAGTGGAGTTACAAATATTAAGACAGTTTGCCACAGGATGTGTGGTTCATCTAAGACTGTTGATGATAAAATCTATCTTTAACAAACATGAAAGCTGTGAAACCTCCTGAAATGTTGGCTGTTTGTTTGAGCTTTTCCTTTCAAAAGTAAATTGAACTACTATTTCTTATTAGTTGGTTGTGATTAATGTTTTGATGCACATTAAAAATAAAATCCAACCAAGAAAAGCTGATTAGTAACAATTAAAAACTTTAAAAATGAGAATAATGGTAAAAACCTTTCAGCTCTCATCAGAGTGTAGTTTTAAAACCAAAGTGAAGTATCTAAACCGCTTTTCTCTGCATCTACATGCCCAAAATTCAGCCAGCCTGCTTTGGCATGATCTGATGAGATGGGACATCTACCCCGCACCCCGCCCCTCCCTGACTTCCCGACATACTAGAGTGGCTCATTTCTGGCCGCCTAAAAGCAGCTACATCTTAACTTCTGTTTTGACTGGGATTGAGATGGGGGGTGGGGGGGGAGAGAGAGAAACTGCACCACTAAGGCCATTTTTAATCAGCTGCTTCTCTGTAAATGCTGGCCCAAGCAGATGGAAGTCATTACTGGACAGCAGACGTGCTCAATTTACCGCACCGCACTGCCAGCTCTCCGCCCGTCTCCTGAAAGTCTTCTTACGATTATCTTCAGTAGACCCCCTCGTATGAAATGCGGCCGTTTCTGTTTTTTGTTGTTGACATGTGCATCGTCATTTGTAATCAGTAAGGACTGCATTATGCAGTTGGAATAAATCTGTTTGAATTAAATGTGCTGCCGCAAAGCTTATCGATGCTGAGTTTGTCTGGGCTTAAATCACCGTCGAAGCTCCTCCTCGTATGTTGAGACTGAACTCAAAGACACCGTCTGCGTCTATAAATAAAATTCCCTCTGGGATTTAAAGGTTTTTAAGTTCCTCCTTCCAAAGAAAAGCCATTTGAACAAGACTTGTTTATTGAATATTACTTGAAAATCCTCAACATTTAATGTTTTTCCACATTTCCCTGCTGACTAGTTGTTCCTCCTCAGTTATCGGTCCATGGGCATGTTACGTCGAGGCATGGCACAGGCTTTGTATTTACTGACTGTCAAAACAATGAGAATAATCCTCCTTGAATGAAATCATAACACCACCCCCTCCCCAGCCCCCATTCAATTTCCACAACACTAAGATAATTAGTTCCATGTCTCATCTGCATCTAACAGGATACCCCTTCAAGCCCCCTCCACCCCAGACCTCCTGAGACTGGCATTGGGCCCTGGGCAGTTTGGGCACCACCAATGCCCCAATATCTGTCTCTAATATAATGCGAATGCTTCAGCTGGCTGACGCACTGCACGGATCACAGATCTGTGCTCATGATCGACTTCGACAGTTCTTGCTTGACCTCACATGAGAAGAGGGAGTTGTTCTGTTTTTTATTTCTACTGTAAAAATGTCTTTTTGAAGGAAATTTTGTGGTATTGAAACAATTTGGAGTATTCATGCACATGAATACTTATTTGCCACCCCAGACTGTATATAACAGATGGATTGAGCCTCCCAGTTGGTTTCTGAAGAGCGAAAGCCTCCAGCTAAGAGCTAACTGAGCAAACGGAGAAAGGTGAGTAGAAGCTAAGGCGCACTGGTAGTCGGCTAAAAGCCACATTTGTGCTGCAATCTGCCTTCTTGCCATGGATGTTGGATATCTGTCAATCAAAAGGACACACCCATAATTATGCTAAATTTCAACATTAAATAACATATAAACAGATGAGTTTTGAAAGAAATTGACCCCCACTGTTGTCATGA
>JBAMHX010000020.1:8113357-8130680 GCA_037177515.1 Pseudomugil tenellus
ATTATGCTAAATTTCAACATTAAATAACATATAAACAGATGAGTTTTGAAAGAAATTGACCCCCACTGTTGTCATGATCCTAAAACATCCTAAAACATGTTTATTTCTACTGTGAAGTTGGTCATTTTATTCTATTCTAAAGCCATTTAGCAGGTACTTTTCTCCAAAACGACTTGCATCAGAGAATAAGAAGAACACAAGCAAGAAAGCAAACAATAAGGGACAGAATGGATCATTTTAACATGAGTCTACGGAGCTGTTTGGAGTCCCCAGTGGATGAACTGCAATATTTGGCTTTTTGCATAGATTTCACTTTTTTCCAAGGGAGGTTTCTGCTTGTTTAACACGTGCATTTTTAAATCATCTTTTAGATTCTCATTTAGCAGAGTCTTGTAGTTGCAAGCGCTGGAGTAAAATAGGAAACGGGTTTATACCTCCCATACAAGTAGCAGTCCTGCTTCTAATTCACTAACATAAGCCCCTTTTCCATTAGGGGTGTGTATCTGCAACAATCTGGCGATACGATATGTATTACAATACAGGGGTATCGATACAATATATTGCGATATATTGTGATGCTGTAAACAAGGTGATAATTTGCACTTTTTCTTTACTAGAATTTAATAGTAAGAAAACTCACAGCCGAGTAAATACAGCATAAATAAGAACAAATGGGGGGTATTGTCTATTTTTTTAAAATAGCCCCTAATTTATTTAAAAAAAACTCTTTGTGCACAAGATGAATAAAGAAATTAAAATCTGCCTCATGAGTAAAAATATACTCATAAAAAGATTAATACAGTTCTTTTGCATATTGATTTATTCTCTCTTTTTTTTTTTAAAAAAAATTGCGATATATTGATATATAGATATTTTCTTACAGGTCTACTTTCCACCAGTACCTACTTTGACCGGCTTTACTCGGCTCTTCCGGGTTTCAGAGTGTTTGCATTAGAGACTGAGTAAAAACTTTTGCTGTACCTACGTCACTGAGGTTCCAGTTGGGCTCAAATGGTGACTACAGGCTGGAGTAGTGATCAGCTTGTAGCTTTGGTATATTAATATTGATCTGGGTGGCGGCTTCAGAACCAAGACCGACATACTTTCCGCAGCTTCGTAATGTCTCTGATCACGGTGACGCATTCTGAACTTCTCTCACATCAGAGGGTCCCGAATTCTAATGGAAAACCATCAGAGTGTAGAGCTGATCTAGTCGAGTCTGCACAAATGGAAAAGCAGCATCACTGATGTGTTGGGACGGAAATTAGCACTGCTTAGGAATTGTAACGATTTGATGTGTGAATAGTTCAGCCCGCAGAGCCAGACCAGACCTGGCTGTCTGGTTCTTGCTCTGAAGATACGTCTCACGGCCTCCTGCTTTTCCATTCCTACTCTCATTAATAGTTTTTATTTTGTACCTGAATATTCATCACCACCCTGCTAGAAGCAGCTGTTCTTTTTTTCTGACCTTTTGGATTATAGCTACAAACTGGCTGCCTGAATGCCAAAAAGCTGAGTGTTCAGCAGCGCTGACTGATGATCAGAAAAATTACAGCTATCAGCTAAAGCGTCTCTCCTCAGTGTCTTCTTCATGATCTTTGTCATGACTAAAAGCCCAATAAATGTATACATGCTGCCAGTGCTGCACTTTTATCTTTAAATCTGTCTTTTTTCTAACAGAGGCAGCATTGCACAGCCTCCTGGGAGCTCTGACCAGCGAGACTTACAATGACTCGACTCAACACCTGGAGCGTGAGCAGGCGCTGGCCAAGCAGTTTGCAGAGATCCTCCACTTCACTCTTCGCTTTGACGAGCTTAAAGTAAGACTAGCTCTCTGTTCACTCGCTATTTAATAACTGCATTAACATTTGTAAACTCAGCTCTTTTCTGCTGTCATACAAACTGGAGCTATTAGCCCCCTGAACAGGCTGCTGATGGCCCGAACCGCTTTTTAGCTGTGTGCAGTCTTAAACTGCTGCCAGTTAGTACGTGATTAGCATTTGTTTGGAGTCGTGATGCTGCGCCGCTGTTTGTAATACGTTGGATGTCAGTGGATTGGCTAATAAGGGTAATAGCAGGGAAAGAGGTCTGCAAATTGTTGTCATCCTAAGCCAAGTTCTGCAATGTGGCAGCTTTTCTATTTGAGTGAGCGAGTAAACTTTTAGCACTCTGATCTGGCTTGGTTTCAAACAAAAAGTGCTGATGAAATGCTGTTGAAAATATTACACATCAAGTTTGAGTGCCGCTCAAATCTCAGTTGCGAAGAAACATGATTCCACTCAGACGGGATGAACTAGATCCCTGATGTCTGAGACACAAACACTTAAAAACAAAAAAAATATCCTTAACTCCCCGAGGCGATTCGCTGTGACGCCCCAATTAGTACCCTCTACCGATCCTGGCATGATAAAACATGAAGGTGGGGGTGTGAAGTGGCATGCCAGGCCTATTCATCAATCTTTCACACCCATGCATGGGCTTTCTGACCTAGTTAGTGTGTCTGTGTGGCGTGCAACCCCTCCCTGGCAGAGCAGCCTGTCTCACTCCTGGTGGGCACAGTGGACACAGACAGAGTACCAGTCTATTGTAGCAGGATTAGCATGCTGCCAGTGCAGCTTGGACTGTGACGGCAATGGCGATAATTAGCCACATAATGAGCTCTCACTGGTGGTGCTGGTTTGAAAGGAGCTCTCTGATTGGTTAGCTTTGTTTTTATGAGATGAATCCAAATCAGATAAATGTTATTTTATTAGGGAGACTTTAACGTACTCCACTCGCATGATATTTAGCTTTATGTAAAGAGAAATGTCATAGTTGTCGTCCTTGTTGGAACTCTGTTGGGACTCGGCCACCTTGTTGTCTTAAAGTGATCCAATTATTTCTGGCAGGAGTGAGGATGTGAGGGAGCAAATGACAATTCAAATACAATTGTAGTTGTATCAGTGTTCTTTTTATGTCCTTCCCCCCCCCAAAAATGTCTAAAACAAAGATGTTTGATTCCGAACTGAATGTCCTGCTGCAGGCTGTGCCTACAGACAAGTCTGGCTAATTGTTTATTCATTTACAGATGACAAATCCTGCCATTCAGAATGACTTCAGCTACTACAGGAGAACCCTGAGTCGAATGCGGATCAACAACATACCGGTAATTTTATGCCTTTTCCTTTGTGAGACAGACTCATGGTTCTTTTTGCTTCTTACCTCAGCTCTTTTAATTGTTTCGATAACTTTCCGATGAGACTTTTAAGCTCATATTTGACTGCTTTTAATTGAGCAGGAAGGAAAACAGAAGAGTAAATGGCTATAGTTCACTGCTACAGTTTTGCTTACCTCTAACGTTTGAGATTTAAATTGAAAAATCTCATTTAAAACCTGATAAAATGTTGTGACTTTTTTTAAAAAATCTAAACACATTTTATTCAGTGTATGACTATAGTATGTAATAACCTGTGTGTTACAGCAGTGTGTGTAAACTCAGATATAATTGATATAAATCATCTTGCAAATGACCTTTTTTTCAATGCAGATATTGTCAGAGCAGAAAATTGACAAGCTTTTTAATGATGAATCAGTGTCGTACAGGTGACCGGTTTCAGGCGCTCTCTGTCTCTTTTTCATGTCTTACTAAAGCTCTTAAAGAAACTTATCTGCCATTAATGGACTTTTCTTGCTGAGACAAAAAGCCTGCTTTAAAAAAACCCTGTTATGTCTCAGATATGTGAGCCATGTGGGGGGAATCTGAGATGAAGACACTTGAGCACCAAAGGGACAGCACAAAATTACAAGCTTCTGTCGGTAGTCCATTAGGTCTACCGAAGATGACTTCCTTTATGTTTTTATGGAAATGGCTTCATACTTCTTATTAGAAGCATGACTTATCATTACAAGGACAAAAGGAATGTAGACATTGTATGTACATGCAAAAACTAAAATCTAAGTAGGAATAAACATCTCAAATCAAGGACACATATGCTTATTTTTTTTAAACGTAAGATAATTATTCTTAGTAGGTTTTTTAAAAGATTTTGTTTGACTTGTTTTAGGAATTCTTGACAGGTTGATGTTCATTGAAATAAGATAAATTATCTGCCAACAGAACAAGAAATTTAATGTAATTTCAAGGAAAATTAACCTAATTTTGTAGGTTTTTCTTCTTGTTTTTTAAAGCCAGTATTTGTAGAGTTGGCTCGATGAGGATACATGTAATGTGTATATTATTTTTCCATCATGGTTCCAGGTGCACATTAAGTCTAAACGTAAAAACCCGTCCATCAGCTCACTATGAATGTTTTTCTTTTACTTCAGATCAAAATCAATGAACTACATGTGTGAAAGTGTCCTAAAACTTGAGCAAAGATTCGTTGGCTACCTTTTCCAGCAGGTAGCTAACATTTTTAAGGACGCCACTTTCACTGACTGGCAGTGAAGTGGTTTAAAATAAACTTTTCAATCTAGCATATCTATTATGCTGATCTATGCTCAGCTGATTCGAGGATGTCCTAAAGCAACTTGGAGATGGTTAGACTTCATGTTTTAAGAGCTGTAATACAAAAGTTTCCTCTTGACCACAATATTCCATTAGGGGAAAACGAGCCCGGACAACTTACCCGGACCTGTCACTTACTGAACGACGCTCCGGCTGCCGTCGCAGCGGTTTAGTCACCCCCTCAGACAACTGAATTATTCAGACATCTGAGATAAAAACGCATCTGTCCCGCTCAGGCAGCCTTTGAGCTCATCTGTCAGCGTTCGTTAGAACGTGATTTGGTTTCAAAGTTTAGGACGATTTATTCATAGTCTGTCAGGAATCTCATGACGGCAGGAAATGTTCTTTTTTTGTTCAAATACGCAGACAAATTTAGAACAGACTGTTCAAAAGAGGCTTTTTTCTGTTTTCCACCAGGTGTTTTTAGTCTTTGAAAGTGGAAAAGCGGCAGGGCACATTAGTCAGCTGGGAAGCCGGGGGGTGGGGGGGCTCATAGGAGGACTCGGTGATGTGGTTCATATCAGTATTTTCCTGTCATGATTTTATTTGATAAAGTAGCCTTTCATGTGCAAAAAAACTTGTGAAGCTTCTCTAATATATCCATGTACGTTCTTATTAGCTTTGCTTTTTTTTTTAAATTAAACACCTTTACAATAAAACCTACATGATCTCAGATTCCTGCACATCAGTCAGTCCAAACATGATCATTCAGAACCACTTATTTATATTGCTTTGACATTTTCTTTCAGGTATCATTTGGTAAAAGGCCATTTTCCATTACAGCTGTCCTAAAAACACTTGATCTGCTTTGATATCGGGTCGGATAATGGTCTTCATATGAATTTTAGATTAAGGTCAAACATTGAGCGAAGGATTTGCAGGATAATTTGTCTGATTTTTAGATGTAAAATCTAACGAAAAGTCATTTTTTCATTGATTTCCAGGCAGAAGGTGAGAATGAGGTCAACAACGAGCTGGCCAATCGGATATCTCTGTTCTACGCTGATGCTACTCCAATGCTGAAGACGTTAAGCGATGGGACCACGAAGTTTGTATCAGAGGTGAGGTATCCAGAATCTCAATGTGGGTTTTTTTTTTGTTTTTGGCAGCTACAAAAGTTTGTGATAAAAAGTAAAGTTAACAATAAAGTGAGTAAAAGATGATTTGAAATTGAAGCAATTTCTCTGCAAAGGAAGCTTATTATAAATAAAACTAACATTTTAAGGCTTGAACCATGAAAAAGAGTCAAATTTTTTCAATATGAAGTCTCTATTTGTCCCTTTTTTTTAATTGTGTTGGAGTATATTTCCATTTTTTTACCATGTGTTATGTCAAAATTATTATAGTGTAGTTTTTCACTTTTTATTATCTTTTACAGAGCAGAAGACAAATGTTGAACAGCATTTTTTTTTTTTAACCATGAAATGATGGCAAATGCCTCAGAAGCTGGATGTATCAAATATGTCACACTGGGCTATAAAGGGTTAAAAATAATCACACCTGCTCCTCAAACTTCCCCTATATGATGAGCATTTATAAACTTCTCTCAGCATCCATATGTCAAGTTAACATAAACGATCTTTGTACAATTCTTATAAGTGCATTAAAGTTAAAAGGAGTGAAGTTTTAAATACTCATAAACAAAATCAAACTTTCAGATTATCTGCAAACGACCCAAACAAAGATTAAACGGGTTGTTAAGATACCTTTTGCAAAAACTACCTGCTTGAAGAAGTCATCAGAAAATAATACTGTTTTGTTTCTGTACTCTGAAGTTTAGCGTCGTAAGTTTGCAAATGAGCAACTAATTGAACCTCCAGCTCATAGATGCATCATTGCATCAGTAAATATGATCCTAATTAAAGAGAAGTGTGTTTGGAGACAGAGAGGTCGATTCATGTCCTGAACTCTGGGTTTATCATTGTTTGTGCTTATGTATCACTTGGTAGAGGAGCAAAACCTGAAGGCAGCCACTAAAAAGAATCTACGGAGAACAAAAAGCTGGAAATAAACAAATAATGGCTTCTTAAACAACTTATAAACATTTTTAATGAACACTTCCACTTTTCCCCACATGTCACGCAGAACAAGAACCTGCCCATCGAGAACACAACGGACTGCTTAAGCACAATGGCGAGTGTGTGTAAAGTCATGTTGGAAACTCCGTAAGTGACCCCCCACAGCCGCTTCATGCCCTGTTCAGGACCGTGCTGTGTCTAATCTGCCCTCCTCATCCTCTCAGGGAGTATCGCAGCCGTTTCACCAGCGAGGACACGGTGTCGTTCTGCCTCAGGGTGATGGTTGGGGTAATCATCTTGTACGACTACGTCCATCCCGTAGGAGCATTTGCCAAATCATCAAAAATTGACGTAAGTACGGCCACGTTTGCGTCACCATCCTGCTTATCGCTTCTCCTTAAGCTGATGTTTTGCTTCTGGTCCACAGATGAAGGGCTGCATCAAAGTCCTGAAAGATCAGCCTCCAAACAGCGTAGAAGGCCTTCTCAACGCTCTCAGGTCGGCTCATGTTCACCTGTCATGTGATTGGAGCTACAGCCTCCTCTTCTCTATGGGTGCCCATTGGTATCTTTTCACCAGCAGAAAAAAACCACCTCGCCTTCAGCATAGTGACTCATTTTATAGTCTGCTCGATTCTAGCTGAATGTCGAAGCCTCTACAGTAAAGTGACACCTTGTCCCTCACAGTCTCTTAAAGTACACCCGCATCGCCCCCCGCTCGCAGCCGCTAGAGCTGACTGATCCGTGTCTGAGCCGACGTCAAATCGCCGTCTCTCTCTGCGCTCAGCCAGAGGCAGGCTGGCACTTCCCGCCTGCATCAAGTCGCTTTCGTGCAGAAACTGGCACATTTTGTCACTGATCACAACTTTAAACTGGCAGGCAATGACAAAATATGGTACACGCATGCAGTAGAGGAACGTTACTGTTTTTTAGCGTTTTGTTGGAAGCCCTTCATCACAGTCTGGACATGAGATTCATTAAAGCTGGGACATTATTTTTAATAATCATTGTGTATATAACCGTTATTCCTGTCAAGGACGAGGAAACAGGTTTCTTTAGATTGAGAAGAATGTAAATTGAATAAGTAAGAGTAAAAGAAGTTGAACATACATTAAACATTAAAACGAGCAGGGACAAAACATTAAGACATACAGACATGATACAAGTTTATAACTCGGGGAGAATCTCTCCAGAGATCTGTCGCCACACAGAAGTCTGGAACTATTCTGTCCTAGTCAGAGAGATGTAGCTTTGTTTAAAGACTTTGGTCACGTGCGTCAATCTGAGGCCTGTTCTTCGGCTACGACAGCAAGACAAAGGTCTCAGCCTAAACATTTCCCTGATGGAAGGACGTCGGCCTTGCAGATGGTTTACTAAGGTCATAATGACATCAGTTTAGGAGCCTTATGGTCGGACCTTTCAGCTAGACTTTAATTAAAAGCAAGGTAATTCAGCTAATACATGAAATTCCTCTACAGTAATCTTCGGAATACTTGTCCAGACTTCATTTAAAGCTCTTATTTGGATTTATCCTGCCTTTTGTTCGGTTGTCTTCCAAGATGATCCATATTTATCACGTATCATAAAGCACCATTTTAGCCTAAATGCTGAAAATTTTTGTAATTTAATCCTACTCTCAAATGTAAGAATAAAGTCTATTTATAAACTTTATTGAGTGTAAGAGTCACTCATGTTCCTCCAAACCTCCAGATGCATTATAAGTGGTTAGCCCTTTAACGCCCAAACTAAAAACAAGTGGACAAAATAGTCCAATTTTTAAAATATGATGTCTTTATTCATCCAGATTAAAAATTTGGAAAAAAAATTTTTATGGTATTTTTACCATTTATTAAAATGTTATATTTTAGCATGGAGTTTTTTTTTCAGCAATTAAATGTGTTCTTGGAAGTAATTCTAAGAAGTTTGATAAATACGGCCCCCAAGCTCTGGAGAAGGTTAATCCTTTTATAGGACCCGTTGAAACTGATTTTTCATCCAGTTCTTGCATCACTTGGCATTTTTCCATGGAGACCATTTCTGATGCAGGAGCATCCATTTTTAAGAGTTCACTGCACATGAGATTGGCCGAGTTTTCAGCTAAGAACTGTAATCTGGATGGTGCAAAAACACCTGTTTTAGGCTGCAGCTGCAACTAAAGAAACAGAGACAAATGATTTCTTTGCCACAGGTTGCTACTAACAACATTCCCAATGAGATCATTTAATTGGTTCTTTCCAAAGTTATCTATTAGGCATAGACATAAAACTGGTTAATGATTTGGAGGTCAGTGTTTTATACGTTTAACAAACGTGCTAATATCAGTATCGGTAGTTATTGGTCTATATTTCAAATATCTATATTGGTCCAATAAATAAAACTGGGCCGATATTACCAGGTGATATTTGTTTAGGGCGACTTTTGTGTGTCAGAAGATGGAGGTGGGATGCAGTATTTGTTTGGCCATGTGACAGTGATAGATTTCCAGAATGGCATTGTGAGGTTTTTAATTGCGGTGAAGAAGCAAATTTTAGTTGTTTTTCATAGAGGTAAAATAAATTAAAAAGCAGTATGCAATGCTTGCAAAATCTAAGTAATGTGAAGAGAATACGGAATCACAAAGCAGCTTCCAGAAGTTCACAACAATTGCAGGAACCTACTGCTGAAAATGTTAACTTTTATGTCATACAGAATTTATTAATGTTAAATTTTACTAATAACGGTGAATATCGGTTATCGGTCAAAACAACAATATTAATATCTATATCGGCCAAAAAATTTTATATCGGTGCATTTCTAAACAAAAGATATGTTCCTCTTAAAATTGATGTCCAGAGAAAGTTTTAAAAGACGTTCAGAAGCCGGAAGAACTGTTGATGGAGACCACAAACAGTCTGGATCCTTGGAGCACAATATTTAGAGATTTGCGGGAACGGTCGCAGCTACTATCCTGCTGATTCAGTTAAAAATGGAGTTCTGGTTTTTGGGACAATTTATCTACCAATCCATTAATCACTGTCCACTACCAGTTATTTATCAAATTCATTAAAAAACAAACCTTAAATCATTAATTGTCCTTCCACTAATTATCATTTAATCTCTGTTGTGTTTGTATAATGTGTCACCTTAACACCAAACCACTAAAAAAAATGAGAATTTTCCAATATTACAAGCTTATGGAGAGCTCAGCCAGATTACACCTCCCTCATTGTTTTATTTAACCATCACAGCATGTTGATTTATTTCCACATTTAATCAAATTATTTCCTTGATCGGAGTTCTGAACACGGTGTCAAGTAATGTATCTGTCGCCGTTAATGTTAATATTTCAGGAAGCGACTCCACCCCTCCTCCGGTCAGTAAGATGTCTCCTGTTTCCAACAAGTTTGAAGGCATTCCTCAACAGCAAAGGTATCCTAGACAGGACCTCTTGTGATCCTACAGATTCCTGTCCTGGCTTGAACGTGCATGTCTTTTATCATAAAACATCTAAATGTGGAAGTTTTTGTTTAATTTTATATTTTAAAAAAAATTTCCAGCACTACTTCAAGCAACACAAAGTCTACACTTGGTCCAAGGGTTCTTCCCAAACTACCTCAGAAAGGTATGGGCTTTGTCACATTTGGTTGAAGTTGTTGTATGTGGGAGGTTATTTACACGTTTCCTTGTGGGTTTTTCTCTAGTGGCATTGCGTAAGATCGACACCATACACCATCCATCGATGGATAAGCCCAGCCTTCCTCCAGAGGTCTTCCAGAAGTCCCCACCAGCGACTGAAACCACACAGAAGGGTCCTCTGGCAGACAGACCTCAGCTAGGTGACCTGCCCCCAAAACCACAGGTGTCTGAACTTCCCCCGAAACCCGGAGAACTCCCCCCAAAGCCACAGCTCTCTGATCTCCCTCCTAAACCTCAGCTTGGAGACCTGCCCCCCAAACCCCAGCTCAAAGACCTCCCTCCCAAGCCTCACCTTGCAGACATCCCCCCTAAACCCGGGACAGCCGATTCCGGGAGTCCGAGGCCGCCTCCAGGAGAGTCGACACCAAGGCCACAGTGTCAGCCTCCGCCCCCACCTCAAACTCAGCCCCAGCCTCAAGACTCGCCATCACCTAATCAGCAGCCAACCATCGCGACCACATCTCAACAACCTTCTGAGGATACAAACGGGACGCCAGCGGGGACGGCAGAGACACCTGTGCCCCTCCCAAGGAAGATCAACACGGTATGGCCGGTTCTTTTTCATAAAGATTAGTCTTTTAATTAATTAAAAATTGTATTTAACTAAGATCCAACAAATTGGATATTGGCATATTAAGGCTTTTTGTCCACTTAAACAAACCTTTTATTGTTGAAGTTATTTTAGACTTAAAAAGAAATTTTTTATAACACTCCTTTTATCAGATTATCTTTTAGTTCATCCTGTATTCATATTTATTTCACCAGTCTTACAGTTACTGTACAGGCACTGTTTATTCTATTTTGGTACTTTTATATTTATTATATAGGTATGTTACTGTGTACCTTAAGCCATGAGCTGCTGAACAAAATTTTATCGTGCTGGGCATAATGACAATAAAGTTTTTGATTCTTGTTAAGATGCTAACTACTTGTGATAAGTATACACATTAAAAAGAAAAATAAAAGAATATGTCTTAACTTTTAGGAGTATTTAGCTTTTTTTTTTTTATCTCGTGTGTTCAGGGGAAGAATAAAACCCGTCGAGTGAAAACCATCTACGACTGCCAGGCTGACAACGATGATGAACTTACATTTGTTGAAGGAGAGGTGATCATAGTTACAGGAGAGGAGGACCAGGAGTGGTGGGTGAGTCCAGTTTAAATATCTCTACACATGGTTGCACCTCTTAGAATGAACTCATCCACCACAAAACAGGAAAAACACAATAATAAATGTGGTTTTCTTTTTTTAGATCGGACACATTGAAGGAGAACCGGAAAGAAAAGGGGTATTCCCCATGTCTTTTGTGCACATCCTGAGTGACTGACAGCCAGACAGACTTGCACTACGTCTCTCCCTAAAGCGGGAGATCCTGTAAATACCTATCACACAGTAACGCCCCTTGTCACAAGACAAGTGTCCTAAAGAAAAAAAAAGCAACAAAGTAAACCAAGCGGCTCATCTAGACATGGAGGCCACATCCATGCTGTACAAAGAATGTGTGTATTCTTCCTCTACCAGTATTATCTTAACCCTATAGCATGGCTGAGACGAAGCCACTCTCAAAAACCCTAGCACTTACCTAAAAGTCTATGTTTATGCTGTTCCTGTGTATATATGTATGTAAATATATATATTTGTGTGAGTGTATATACATGTTTTATTGTACAAAACATGTACCATTGCTCTCTGCCTGTCAGATAAAGCATCCGGGTGGTAGAGTTTGAATTTTATCTGTATTAATTTTACTGGCCCGCGAGTAATTATCAGCTTATATTTCTGGAAAAAGGACAAATATGAAATGGAATGTGAAATAGGTCATGTCATTATTTGTGTCTTGCATCCCTGTTTACCGCCATAGCTGACCGAAGAGGCAAGAGTCTCCCACTGATCTTCCCCAGACGAAGAGACTTTTCATTAAACGTACTCCTTGTTCTTTGCTTGCTTTGTGCGTACACGTATTATGATTGTTTTACCGTATAGAAACCTGCTGCTACTGTGTGGTGGAAAATCAAAGCCTGTGGTTCACTGTAGGTCACTAAATTAGTCCTTGTTACACTGTTCACTGTACGTGTGCTCTGTGTGCAAACTCAATGCCATCTCCACAATCCTTTGACCTTTTTCTGTGCATGGTGTAACAATGACTGGAAATGAGTGGTGTGCTGCGTTTAAACATGCTCACCTCAGGGTTTGAAGAGCCACTATTATTATGCAGGACTCCACAAAAAGGTATCCTGTTGTCGAAGCCACTATTAGCCACAATTATGGGAAACTCAAGAGGACAACTTAGCAATAACTTGATTCTCTGACAGGCTAGAAGTTTCACAACAACCTGTGTTCACAATTCAATGTCTTGTAAAACCTCATGAGCTTGAATCTTTTTATTTTCATTTCAGTCGTGTAATATCATTCCATGTTACTGGATTCAGTACATTTCCAGGTTTGCGTGTGAACCAGAAATGAAGGATGGACTTTGTAAACGGTTGGAGAGCCTCTGTATTTTCGCCTGGTCCTCACTGACATGCAGTTCTTCCCATGTTAAGGAACAAACCCATTGTATCATTAAAAGTGCTGTACTTAAATCCTGTTTCTGATTTTTTTACTAGTTTAGATCATTTCCAGTGGTGCTTTGGAGTTTCAAGCACTCTCCATTACAGGCTAAAGATATTGAAGATTTGAAAGTTAAACAGGAGCCATTTGAGGAAGTTTATCTTCACAAAGTACAACCAAACACTAAAGTCAAGTATTCCATTTTATCCTTTACACGTGTAATCATTCTATTCTATCCAAACTTGACAATATACTGATCTGATTAAAATCAACCTTTCACAGGTGTATGGAGGTACTTTGACATCTCTTTTGTCCTTCATCCTGGCAGCTTAAACAAATGGGACGTATGAGATACAAACCTGGGCTTCCTTTCTGGTAGCATTTTAATACTAAAGCAATTAATGATTGTAGCTTCAACACAATGTTTAGATGAGTCTGGCATTATGACAAGCCTCGTTACAAAACTAAACAAGCTGGAACTGAAGCCTTTTGAAGTGTAACAGGTCAACATGGCTACATTTAAAGCACTCATTACTGGGATGACTGGGAAGCATTTGGGTCTAAGAGGACGGGGTTCTTTAAGGAACACTGCAGTGTGTAATTTTCCAATACACAATTCTAAAACTGATACCTTGGTTATGCACAATCCTCAAGCCATTGAGACGGTGCAAATATGAAAGCACCTCCAGGGCACCAATCTTTTGGGGCCAGAGCTGAAGAAATGCAAAAGCAAGAAACACCCCACAAAAGCCTCATTTGAATGGACTGAATGGTAGTTCCTGGTACCCAATGGGTTCTGGACCAGGGTCCGGTTCCAGAAAGGACATGCAACATAATCGGGCGAGTTAGTTAACCTCAACTTACAGCTTTTTTAAAAAAAAAAAAAAGTCCCTCACCAGTTAGATAACTCACCCATTAGCTACATGACCCCCACATCTAAAAAAAAAAAGTTACGGCCTCAGTAATTTTCTCAACTGGAGTAGTTTCCTATCGACTTTGGACAGAGTTCTGTCTCGAGGATAACAGCTCTATGTACAATATACCATTTAACTGGTCACAGTACATGTTTGGATAAAACATTTTTAAAGGGTTTTTGGACCTTTTAGAAGTACATTTTCACCCACATCTGTATTTTACTCAAGCCAACCTTTTCATTGATCAGCTGCATTTTTCCACACAAGCCTTAATTTGCATTAAAAGCACCAACTACACTGTACCAAATGCTGCCAGTTTTGTGGATCATCAATTCATTGATGAATTTTTATTTTCTTGGTTACCAGCAGGAGGTTGATTGAACCAACACCCATCAGGTAACTGACTCAGTAAGCAGGTTGAGTTAAGTCAACTATGAATTGAGATGGTAAGTTGGCTCTGCTTTCTGGAATATACCCCAAATACCAGACAAGTACTTGTCTTCAGACAAGTGAAGACTCAGTTCAGGCAATAGTATGACGCTGCAGGTTTACCCGATGGCAACAATGTCAAGTTCACACCTTGAAATACCACAAACTACATTTGACTTAATATTTTTTAAATTTATTGACAAAGTCCTTTTAAACAAAAATGTAGCTCCACAACTTCCAAAATATGAACACAGGAATATTATACACTTTAAAGACAACGTAAGGCTTGTGTCACAACACAAAAATTGACTCTTACTAAACAAACTTCATTACAGGAATTCTGTAGACTAAACTTATTTACACACTTGGGATTTGAGTGCAGCCTTTGACCCCTGGTCCTTCTCCACAGACTTTATGACCCCCACAGCAACCGTCTGCTTGAGGTCTCTTGCCGCAAAACGACCTGCAGACAAGATATTTCTTAGACAAAAACCATGATAGAAAAAAAACCCCACAACCCTTGAATTTTGTACTTGTACTCTACCTAAAGGGGGGTATGTGAAGAAGCTCTCCACACACATGGGCTTAATGGGAACCAGCTTGACTGTGGCAGCATCTCCAGATACGAGTATCTGTGGGTGATCCTCCAGTTTCTTGCCTGTACGGCGGTCAAGCTTCTCCTTCAGCTCAGCAAAGGAGCAGGTGACATGAGTGGTGTGACAGTCCAAGACAGGCGAGTAGCCCGTTTTGACCTTGCCTGGGTGGTTCAGGATGATTACCTGGAGATCAGAAATTAGATTAAATAAAAGATTTTTAAAACAAGGGAAAAAAACAAAAAAAACAAACCTGTGCTTCAAAGCTGCGGACATCTGAGGGAGGGTCGTGCTGCGCATTGCCAGCCACATCCCCACGCCGCAGGTTCTTTACAGACACATTCTTGATGTTGAACCCAACGTTGTGTCCCGGCAGCGCCGTCTGCAGCCCCTGATGGTGCATCTCAATGGACTTTACTTCTGCAGTCAGCTTGGCAGGGGAGAACATCAGGGTCATGCCAGGTTTCAAGACGCCAGTTTCAATCTTGCCCACTGGTACGGTGCCAACTCCTTTAAGAAAACCCGTTAGGCATTTCCAGACCAACTGAGTAAATACAGTTTAAGCTACACAAAACAACTTGCCTCCAATTTTGTACACATCCTGCAGAGGTAACCGCAGCGGCTTGTTGATGGTGCGAACAGGTGGATGAATAGAGTCCAGGACTTCAAGTAAAGTCTTCCCACTTGCAATATTTTCCCTTCGTCTCACCTTCCAGCCTTGGTACCACGGCATCTGTACAAACGTACAGTTAACATGGTCTAAAAACCATTTAAAAAGCATGAAATCTCTTTACCCTTTGAGTGGCAGTGATCATGTTCTCCCCAGTCCAGCCGGAAATGGGCACAAATGCCACAGCTGTGGTGTCATAGCCAATCTTCTTGAGGAACCCACTCACACCTCGCACAACTTCCTCATAGCGCTTCTGGCTGTAAGGTGGTTCAGTTAGATCCATCTTGTTCACACAGACGATGATTTGTTTCACACCGAGAGTGTAAGCCAGTAAAGCATGCTCTCTGGTCTGACCGCTTCTGGATACCCCGGCTTCATACTCCCCTTTAGCCGCGGAGACCACCAAAAGAGCAACATCAGCCTGAAAAAGACACGCACCATGAAGAATACATCACACCCCACTATATAAAAAAAAAAAACCTTAATCTATGCTTTTTACCTGTGATGTCCCAGTAATCATGTTTTTGATGAAGTCACGGTGACCAGGAGCATCAATTATTGTCATTGAGTATTTTTGGGTGTTGAATTTCAACAGAGATATATCGATGGTAATCCCACGCTCCCTCTCAGCCTTCAGTTTATCCAGCACCCAAGCAAACTTGAAGGAACTTTTCCCCATCTGTAGATCAAAGTTTAGTTACAGCACAACTACAGGCTTTCTTCAAGACAAATGTCATCCTTACCTGAGTTGCAGCCTTTTCAAACTTCTCCAGTTTCCTCTGGTCAACACCACCACACTTATAGACGAGATGTCCGGTGGTGGTGGACTTTCCACTGTCAACATGCCCAATAATGACCACGTTAACGTGAGTCTTCTCTTTCGCCATGGTTATAATATAAATGGATATGTTAACTAGTTTCCAGTTGCAATCTAACACTTGTTTTAATTTAGTTGTTATTTAACACAAACTGTTTCTGCTGACAGACGGTTGTACTGTCGCTTCGGAGTGCTTTTAAAGGCTGCGTCAGATAACCGGACACAGGTGTGCGGCTTCATTAAGCTTAATTGATTTCAGTTTGTCATTCATTGAAAAGGAAACACTGTTAAACAGAACAAAGTAGCAGAAAACTTCAAGGAATCTTCACAACTGCTCTTTTATCTTGTGAGCAACATAGAGAAGCAAGAATTGTGTCAGGATGAACTTTCATAAACAAGCAGCTGTTAAGCAGTTTGTTTTCCACCATGAATTAGTTAATAATCTGAAATTACAACCAGCTGTGTGATCTGAAGATGAAGCCTTTGAACCTGTTCTAATGAGCAGGGTGCATGCGCTCATCAAACAAAATAGTAATGCTCACAAAACATCTGTTTTTTTGGTTTTTTTACGCTGAGACTTTTTTTTTAAATCCTTGTTATGACTGAGAAAGAGGGAGACGTGAAAGAGTTATTTGCTGCCGTTAACACATATAACCTCTGGCAAAAGCTGTGGAATCCTATGTGGAATATTCATTTAGTTGTTCTTTAAAGACACATAATAAATTACACAAAACCTGGACATTCTTTGTAAACCACACTAAATGTAAGTAATCTATTGTGCTAGTGTGTTTAGAGATCTTATTTGAGCTGATGCACATGATTGGCAAAACAAACAAGAGAGACGTTGATGGAAATAATGGAAAGGATGTGAGGTAATTTCCAAAGCTAATTTATATCAGTGTGTATGAATGAATGAATGAATGAAATGAGGTTTCAGGGAGACAACATGCAGGACGACTGAGAAAGACTTCAAACCCCCAAAAAGCTGAAAACCATATACATTAAAATAAATAGACAAAAACACAGCTCAGTGTTTGTGATTGTACTCAGAAAGCAAACAGGATTTCCATGAATAAAAAACCATAAATGATGATCCCGTAGATGATCCCGTTTATGCTCCGTTCCTGACCTATGGGCCCTTGACCTCTCTACCCATGGACTTGGGATCCCCT
>JBAMHX010000020.1:8148599-8171288 GCA_037177515.1 Pseudomugil tenellus
GTACAGTGCTGGTCATCAATAAGCAGTACAGTGCTGGATATCAAAAAGAAGTACAGTGCTGGTTATCAATAAGCAGTGCAGCGCTGGACATCAAAAAGCAGTACAGTGCTTAAAACGTCATTGACACTCCAGTTACAGCCAATTAAATAAATGCTCTAATATAAAAATATGAAATGTAGTCACTTGTGGAACAGACGGGACTGAAAAAACACCATCTAATCATTTTAATTGACCCATTATAAACAATTGGATGGACATATGTCGTTAAAGCTGAGTTGTCATTTGTCACTTGCCCTTTAGGAACAAGCATTGTCTTGTGTTTTAGAGGTGTGGCTTCAGTGCGAAGTCTGAGAAAAGGAATTGTATATTTATATCCCTCAACGCAGAGTGTTAAGGATATTATAGTTTCGCCCAGCCACCTGGATATCCTTGGTGTAAGCTCGAACAATTTTTACAATTTTTACAGGTCCCCCGACCTGTATCAAATTTTGCGATATTTGGAATTTATGGTTTCCCCACCAGGTGGTGCCTTATGCACGAAAAATCTGATTTTTGGCTATATCTTTGTAGATATTTTTTGTCAGATTAACCTCAAATTAAGTACAAGTAACAGGTTGTGACATCAGGATGCATCTGGGTATGACATCACCTGGTTCAAATTCTAATTAGTTAAGGTATACAGTCTATATTTTCTTTATTACTGAGTTCAGTGAGGCTCAATGAATAAATATGAATAATATTATATGTGAGGCTTTATATTATTGTATCATGTCTATGGGAGGATTGGGGGTATTCGGGTATATACCACTAGCCGTGGCTTCCAACAGCATAGGCCCTATTTAAAAATATTTTAAAAAGGTACCTTACCTTTAACTTTAGTTAAGCTCAGATTTATGGACAGTTATCACAACTTTTTTTCAGTTGCGATGGTAAGATGAATTATAGAATTGTAACCAAGCTTGCTGGTTTATCGATGCATCAGTAATGTTTGCCCCAGTTATTTATCTTGTTCGTTTGTGTCAGCTTAACACGGAAACAATAAGTGATTGAAAAAGGTCTGTCAAAAACATACTAAGCTATTGCAGGTGGATTTGTGAGCGATGTTTCCAAAACTGTACTAAAAGCTCTGTGTTTACTTAAAAATGGATGAATCCACCAAAAGCAACATCAAGTGACTCATTGGGACAAGAAGACGATAACGATATAAGAGAAAAAAAAAGACAGTTAAAGACGCAATTTTCAAATTTCCAACCCTAACACTCTGTGTTCCAGACTGGTTTAATGGCACAGCAATCTCCATCATGCACATTCCTGGAGCTTTCGCTGCCCAGCATCATCCCAAAGCTTTCTATTGGAAGAATACAGGAAAAGCAAGAGAGAAAATGACAGAACAAGAGACAAAACAAGTTAATAAAAGATTTTTAATGGCTGAAGAGAGCTCACGTTACAGGTCAGATGCAAGAAAGTAGCCTGATTAGCCGTTGACAGGGGGCATGGAACATGGAGTCATGATAAAAAGGAGGATTAAAATTAAGAATTTCACTGAATAACACAAACCTCACTGGTCTGATTCTCCTTTCAGATATTGTCTGTCCCGAGAGCCGTTTGATTAGAGAAAATAATGCATTCATTGATTTTGCTAGGGAGAGCCTATCCCAGCTATTTGTCTACTGATCTATGTTGTGAATGCATTTTCTTTATGATTCCAGTCATTTTGCAAATGTTTTCTGTGGGGAAAATGGCTGAATATACCCGTTTCTCAATCAAATGCAGTTAATCTAAATCTCTAAATGCATGATCCCTTAGAAACTGGCTTGTGTCTATTTCTGTCGCTCAGTATCTATATAAAGTGTACAGAAACATTTGCTATATATCATGACTTTTTACAATCTGTGTAGAGTCCTAATGTGAGTGTGTAACATCCATGTTTTCACTTATTGGACATTGAACTGCAGTAAATAATCATGAGTTGAGGCACATTGTACTCCAATGCACCTGGAGGGGGGTATACATGAGATTGTTGGTTGGATTGGCAGCAAATGTGTTCGCTACAGTCAGCAGGTCAAGTACAGAAGTTTGCTTATTTTTGGCTACTCTTTGGTTGACTCCCCAGATCGTATATCTAAACTAAAATGTTTTTCAAAACTGGACCTTCAGTTCAAACAGAATAATGTTTAATGATTGATGGAAGACACTTAAAGCTTAAAGGTTTGCTTCAAACTAAGGGACACAAGATAAGTAACCCTTCAAATGGACTGGTACACATAAAAAGGCAGCCTTTGAGGCTGTCCTGTGAGAAACCAGCTTCACTGCTTTTCTGGTGACAACATCTGCACTAACATGGAATATTATGACCTAAAAAACTGACCATGAAAGCTCAGCAAACATGAAAGATCAATGTTTCCCATTAAAAGCTAGAAGACTTTTGGATCTTTAAGGATTTATTTAGTATTGAGTGAGTAACAGAAACAAAATATTATCACCCATAATGTCAAAGTAAAGGAAACATTTTTAAAATACCTCATAAACGCAAACTTCTTCCTTGCCAAAGAGCACCTGGCATTTCTAATAGAGATGAAAAAGCAAGTTCCTCTATTTAAGGCAACTAGGTAAGCTATTACACGCTAATGACCGTGAGAAATGAGAAGTTAGCTACACATTTAAAATCATTCACTGTTTTTCTACCTTGTCAAACAGGATACACAATGACTTAATTAAAGTAGTTAGTCATGTGGTCAGAAGGGAATAAAAAGGAGACATCGTCTGCTGTAGAGGAAATTAGTGATGTCATAAACATGACACCTGTGAAGTGAAGGGGTTATTTATGACCATGATAATGTAGATGAACCTGGCCTTAGCTGCTTATGTCCTAGGAATCATGCAGAAATACAGCTGTTTTGAAAAGTTAGTGGCTCAAACATATTACAGAGCTGGTGTGATGGAATGAAAGCTTGTGCCTAAGAGCATCAGGGACATTTTTTAGTGAATTCACAAAATGCACCCACTTACCAGATGATGTTGCAAAGCACCTTTTACCAAAAGTAGCACCAACAAGATGGAGCTGAAACATTTGCTTCAGTCAATAAGTATGCATTTATGTACTGTATTCCTTATTATAAGTCAAGATATTGACAGCTGGGACTTTTAAAACTAAAAGATAATAAGGAGGACCTTTACAATGCAGTAACAAATCTTTTCATATACAAATAAAGGTAAAATCACAACGGTTTTCAGTTTTTTAAAGTAAATACATAATTTGAGACTAAATAGAAATAGGAAATCTTTCTTTCCTGCTGTATTGTTTTTATTCTTTACACCATGGCAATGCATTGCATTCCAGTAAAGAAAACAGTCCACAATTAAAATAATTATGATACATTTTTTAAATACACACCATAATACAAAAGAATTGGAGTAAGAAGAAGAATTAATCTTATTAACTCCTACCCCATCCTTACTTCAAGGTAACTAAACTTAAAAAATTATATACTCAAAACAGGCACACCTAACAAATGCATTTTCCCCTTCCTTTAAACATTCATACAATTTTCTTTATATATTGTAAGGATGTACTATTTATATTTATATTTGAATTGAAGAAAGTTTGAACAAGATTTAAACTTGTATTTGAGTGAATTCCAATGCCGTACACCAACCACTCAAACACTCATTATTTTGAGTGTAGTTCTTGGAAAAGGATGTTTAAAGTCCACATTTTTTCTACTTATTTATTCATTTGCAGTAAGAACATTTTGTAGCCCAGGTAGTAACAAAAAATGTGTAGCTTTATGCATTACTAATATAGTTTTCATCACAACTAAATATTGCAATTTTAACAGTCTTGACTTCAGAAACACTTATGAAGGGTGCTCTTCAGGAGCACATTTGTTAATTAATCTTATTGCCCCTTTTTTGCAAAGTAAATATAGGTCCTAAATGAGTAGTATAGCAGTAACCCCACACCTCCAAACAATACGTCAAGTATGGTAAAATAATAGAACAATAAAGAATTCTCAATGCCTTAAAAATTCAACATATACTTGACTTTGCTTAACACAGCAATGTTTTTACCAGTGACAGTATATATAGGTTTTTACACATTTTCTCTTTTACAAATGCTATATGTGACTTCCATTTTAAGTACTCATCAATAAAAATACCTAAAAACTTAAATTCAGACACCCTCTTGATACTAATTCCATTTAAACTTAGATTAACATTTTCAGGACCTTTTTGATTAGTAAACAACATAAACTTTGTTTTCCTTAAATTTAAGGACAATTTATTTTTATTGAACCATTTCAGAAGTAGTCTTTTCTTCCTTAATTGTTTTCATTAAAATTTCTTCCTAGAAACAAAAAAAATGTATCATCTGCAAAGAGAACAGAGCGCAAAATTTTCAATATATCACAAAGATCATTAATGTATGAAGTAAAAAGTTTAGGCCCTAGTGCAGAGTCCTGAGGAACTCCACAGAGAATTGTTTTCAATATAGTTTTATGATCTACATACTCCACATATTGTTGTCTATTTTCTAAATGAATAACAACCCAGTTTAACACAATACCTCTTATTCCATATGTCTGTAATTTGGTGATCAATATACGATAATCCAGAATATCAAATATTCACTTTAAATCTGGTATTTAAAATGCTTTTGACCTTAAGTTAATTACTCTCCTTTTTTATTTGTAATTGTCTTGATAAGCCACCTAAATTCAAATGTATTAAGGCATAAAGCTTGAGAAACAAGCATTTCACTAAGAGGGAAAATTTTAAGTTGTGTTGCATTTTTAAACTTTTATAGATCAGAACTAGGGATGTAACAATGCAATCAAGTTATGATTTTGATTTTTTAAAAATTTTCTTTTCAACAAAATTAACATTAGCTATTTCACGGCCAAGTTATTTTGGTATTTTTTTAATTGAACATCTGGCCTTTTGTCGTCTTATTAAAGTAAAACTGTCTTGTTTAACTAACAGAACCTAACACCAAACAAAGTAATATTTATACATAATATGGAAATGACTATAAATCCTTCTTTGATCAAAATATAATTTTTTATATTTTGCATTTATGTCTATGAATCAAGTAGAACTCTGTTAGGACAGGCAGAGGACCTAAATGCAGCACTTCTTGATACGATTAACTCATGAAAAGGTTTATTTTCAGGGCACAAAAAAGCTTTGTTGATCATGGGATCTAACAGTCTGGCATAGGCTAAAGGAATGACTGAGACTATATAGACAGACATGAGGAAATGGATGCCAGGTGAAATCAATCCCATCAGACAGAAGGACAAGACACCTGAAACGAGAGGGACACTAGATTTTCAACACAAATCAAAAACAGGAAGCAGACTGTGATGTCTGGTCATACAGCCACACGTGTGGTAAAACCCGTTGTTTCACACACCTTATTTTTTTGTTATTTATATTACTTTACAGATTATAAGTTTAGGGTTATGAGTTTCATGTTTTGTTACGTCACATATTGATTTGATTTCTTTGAGTTTTGCAGCTGCTCCGGTCACGTGGCTGAAACGACCTGCAGGTGAGCATGAGGCGGAGCTAGCTAATTGGACTGGACTACCACACGTCCTGGGGGGGGAGAGAAAAGAGATTTTTCTTTTGTTAATTCATCAGTTTTTTGTGAATTCCCCTCTGTGTTTTGGGATTGGGCTGATCTGCCACCCTTTTAAATGTTACACCTTGTTTAGTTTGTTAGGTCCGTTTGTCATTTGTTAAGTAAGTCTGAGTTTAGTTGTTAATTCATTTGATTAACGTTCGGTTACTTTGACCTCTTTTATGCCTCTATTTTTGACATTTTTTGTACATAATTTTCGTGGGTTACAATAAAACCCCTTTTTTTCAATAAAAGCTGTGTCTGCCTGGTTTGCTCACGCTTGGTCCATCACACAGACCCAACTGCAACTCAACAGACAAAATGTGACACAACAAACTTTTTTGGAAGAAATAACTCACCTTATCACTGTCTGACTGAAGTGTGAGCGTGATTGGATGAAGTACTTCAGCTCTAAAGTTCTAATCATTTCTTGAAAGCCTTCATTCTACACAATAATAGCAGAGGCATGTTCTATTTCAAAGTTGCTTTATGTATATATACAATATGCAATAATGACGTCCGGGTCAAGCGTGCCAGATTGCAAACTTTAGGTACTTTACCTACCTTACCTACTTTACGTACTTTGCCTCTGGAAGTTTATTTATAGGTCTTTGGTAGTCGATTAATTTATTTTCTACATTGATTGAAAATCGATTTAAGCCTATTGAAATGTCAATCGATTCACGAAACATTGTTATATTCCTAATCAGAACACATAAAAAGTGAAAATTTGCTCTTTCCATTAGTTTGAAAATGCTATTTTTTGGCTAAATGTTCCAGTGTGTATGTTAGATGCATATAATCTCCAAAATACTTTGAGCCTTCAAGTTTTATAGTCCTTATATTGCACTTTTTTTTATCAAACCCATTCATTGTTCAAAGTTAGTGTTATTCACATCAGAGTCCATGCTTAAATCTGTGCAACAAATAAAACTGTTCGGAAAGCTTTGTGCATTATCTTTGATAAATATTTGTCTGAAATTGTCATTGGGCCATTTATTGCATTAAAAAAACCCAGCATTTCCGCTTGAAAGTGAAAGAAAGTTCTGTCGTATTTTGTTGCACAGCATGATAAGATCCACCTGCAGGAGTTTGTGAACTAAGAAAAGTTTCTTAAAGGTTAAATTTGAACTTTGGGAGATGCATTAAGCAGGGCGTCTGCCTCTGCTGCCATAAAATCCTGGGCATCAAACACGCCATTTCCTGCATCTTGAGGAAATGTATCATAGCATTTTTGTGGCCTGTCTTAATCCATGTGTAGAATAAATTTTACTATTTGGATGAAGAAAGTAAAGCTGTCAGCCATCACAGGTCTAGGAAAGAAGTGAATGAATGTTTTAATTTAATCAAAGTCAAATTCAGAGTCAAGGTCCTTAATGGCAACTTCTGAAAGCACAGGGATATGTATAGAGTCAAGAAAAACATTGAAATCTGCTTTTGGACTTCAATGTAAATATCAATAAATATAAAAACACTGAGTAAGTTTACATGACAATGTAAACAACTACATGAAATGAAAGCTCTCAAAACTGAATTAGCCTTTAAAAGACCTAAAAATTACTGTGGAAAACAGTCACATTTCTTTATTCTGAAGTCTTTACTTGGCCCTTAACCATATTCTTAAAAAAATTAACAATCCACTTTTTGTTTTTTTCAGTTTTCACTTTTTTTCTTTTTGTTACCATGTGATGGATCAAAATGAGTGTAGTCTTCTATTTTCTGGTGTCCACCAAGGACCACAAAGGGATGGGATGTACAACAGGATTTTGAGCAAGGTTTTACCAAAAAGGGATACATACAGTTTCTGCTACATATATCATCAAATACAATAAATTTTATAGAGTTAATAGAATAACTCCAGCATTAAAAATGGAAAATTCATTCAAATCTTTTTGACAATTGCACACAAACTCTGAAAAAAATACAATAACATACACAACACACTGTTAATAAACATACTGGGAGGTGTTATGTTCATTAACATAGATTATACTGCTGCCAACTGTGTATGTACCCCTTGGTTGTGTATGCATTCCATAATGTTTGTCAACAAGAAATCTTTCTATATAAATAAGCTCAAATGAATAAATTAAATTATATTTTTTTTAAAAAAAAACCCCTCATTTTCCTATCCTTTTTCTGAAAACAGGCATCATGTTGTATCCTTAAATGTACAAAATTTTGGATCAACAATTAAACATATTCTTGTATTTCATCTTGATTGGCGTAAACTTTTACTCTGAAATTATTATTAATGTATTTTATGAATAAACAAAATTATTACAGTGATCTGAAAACAGCCTGCAGGACATTTAAACAGAAAAAAACGGTCTGCGTACTGATGCATACCCATGTACACAGTTCATTTATCCTCTACACCTGCTGCAGAACAATACAAAACTACAAAACTCTTCAAACTAATTTGTTCTTTCTTGAGTTCGGTGCACAAGAAGCAGAAACCGCCTTTATTTTCTTTGATAAGAGTCAAACAAAGCCAAGAGATTTTTTTCTGGTAAATAGCAGTAGCCCTTGGAGGTGTTGGTGCTGCTCTCCTCTTTTGGTGTTGCTATGGAGACTGTGTGTCTAAAATCTGGCTGGGATGAAATGCACCTGCTTCTCTGTGCCTTGTACATTCAGAGTCTGCACAATCGACGCAGGGAAAGACAAGCTGCACAGATCTGAGGGGAATTTCCCTGTTTTCTGTTTCACTTGTCATTATTAGATAAGTGAGCTGAGCTGAGTGAATCTTCAGGGACAGATGTGTGTGAATGTAGGAGTTTTCTGCTACTTTTCCACTCATTTAAACTGATTTAAAGCAGGTAAAACTATAAAGCATGAATCCTCTGCCATTTGTTAATCATTTAAGGACAACCAAATTTAAAGTCACAGTCCTGTGACTTTGTAACACCTGTTAACATCTCCAACAAGGTCGACAAAGATGGTAAATTCACATGTTTATAGTGTGCAAAGGGTTCAGTTTTATTACTATCCATATGTTGCATGCATGCTGAGGTGACTAATCAGTCTGGGATTATAAGTAGATATGTGGATTTAAGGTAATCTCCAGATGCCTTAATATAAAGCAGTGGGGACCCAGCACCTGCACATCAACATTTTTGAGCTTCAGGAGTTTTAATGCAATCACACTTTTCCATTTTTCCAGGTAATAATCATTTTAAAACTTGGTTGAGGTAAATTTGTAATGGACAGAGGGGGAAACGAATCAAAAGTCTCTACTGTAAACAATAGGAAGATAAAAATAGATCTAAAACATCAGTGCTTCATTGGTCCCTTTGTGCAGCTATGTGTGTCAACATGCTTCTCTGGGGCTGCTGTACTCCAGTTCACCATGCATGTGTCAGACTGGAATGCCTCCAGCTCCAGTTTGGAAGATGATCAGCTGGGGCGCAATGGGGTCCACCAGGGAACCAAAGCCAGCATCTAATAAACACCTCCGTATTCACATGCTGACCTGCTGAGCAGCAGAGTGTTAATTGTGCTGTGGGTCATTAAGCTGATCACAGGCATATTTCAGACCTGGCCTCTTCACAGGCTTTGACCTTCTGCTGGGCACACTGGGTAATGCTGTATGTGGGTGCCAACATCAAACTGGTGTGAGCTGCCAAACTAAAATTATCACTTCCCCCATTAATAATAATGAGGATTAGTGACCTAGTGGCCTTGTTACGTGATGTATCCTGTAAAACTTTGGTAAAGTTTGTTGGAGCAGATTTATTTAGCAAAAAATATAAGTATGACTTGTAAAATGAACAGAATACTTTACAAGGACATCAAGTGCTATGACCATCAGATTTAATCTAAGTTAAAGCACTCAAACCACACTGACCTCCTATTATTATTAATTAGCAAACCTGCATCCTGTTCTTCCTGGATCCTCTGCTTTGCCCCTTTATGTAGCCGTTTCCAACTCAGTGGTTTTATATTCTGCTAATAATTTGGTTTCCATCGGCACATCGCAGATGCTGAGTTGGATTTGTCCTTAGTTCCATCAGTGAACTTGCCTCATTCAGCCTTGTTTTCTGTTAAATTTGCACCCACATATCATATTTGATGCATTTTTTTCTCTTTCAAACTACAGGCAAAGAACATCTCTATAGACGCACACAGTGACACTTCATATGGTAAATTCAGCATAAAATAACTGTTGAATCACAACTACGTTTGGAGCTCAGAGTTGTTACGAGATGAAATTACCTATACTTAAAATAATGTTTTTTAGTCATTCACATATTCACTTTCCTGTTAATAGTCCTCAGCCTTCATTTGGACAAGCTATGAAATAGATGAAAAGAACCTCTGAGGTTGTCCAGTCAGCTTTATTAAGCTTTGCTGCATAAAACAGCAGCAGGGGATGAAGGAAGCTGAAAAAACTTTTTTATGTGCTCAAGCTAGTTGAATAGTGGTGTTATAGCTAGTTTATTAGGGATTTAATTGGATTACAGTAACATAGTATCTGTCATCAACTCAAAAAGAGGGATTGTCTAACCTTAGAGGTCTCTAACATATTCTGCTTGTCAGAGGAAAGGTTGCTCATATCCATCTTAGAGTTAGATGTTTTTTTTCTGTAAGGAAATCAAGCATATAGTAGTAATAAAAGTAGATGGGAGAAGTTTTTTATATATATATTGTCAGACAAACAGCAAAAGTTTCACATTTTCTCATTAATTTTACCCTCTCTGTTAAAATAAAAAGATCAAAATAACATTTTCATAAGAAACTTTTCATTTGATTATTGATTTTCATAATGCAATCTGCCAAATTGCCCCGAACAGCAGATCACGTCTATGAAGATGTTCATATTATGAAAAAGGAACAGAGGGGAATTTACCCAACATGGTTCATGTGTGAAAAAAGCTTCAGTTAAGGTGTTTTGGATGGCAATCAAACAAATTATACTAAAACTTACATTACATTACAAAACTTACATTACATTTACATTAAAACTTCCTGTTGCTGAATTTCTGAATGCTAAGATCTATTTTTTCAATCAAACTCATAAAACATGCTGGACTTATAGAACAGATGTTGACTTTCTTAGTTGTTATCAGGGATGTCCAAGTCCACTCCTCGAGATGCATCCCGTCTCCAACACACCTGAATCAAATGAATGGCTAGTTAGCACGCGTCTTCAGAGCTGAATAACACACGCATGAGAAATTTCAGCCTTTTAATTCAGGTGTGATGGAACGTTTGCATCTAATAGTTGCAGGATAGCAGCCTCGAAGACTGGACTTGGGCGCAGATGGACTGAATCGTATGAATAATATTCCATGATTTTATGTTAATCAGCACAAATCAAAAGGTTGCTGAATCTTGCTCTTGTCTCGAGTGGTCTTTTGGTAAATGTGGGACATGAAAATAGAAAAGGTCTGTCAGAAATCCTTACAGAAAGCAGGAAACAACCAAATGTAATAAACAAAATCTTTATTTACACACAAATGTGCTGTTTAATAACTATGATGGCTGTACTGTGTAAAAATGCTTTAAATTGTGTTAATTACATGTTTTTATGATTGTGCAACTAACCTTCTGCACTGCTGGGCATCACTAAGCCATTAAATTAATTTAAAACTGTCTTAACTTAGGGCATGTTTACACGACAATGCTAGAACAATCAAACAGAAAGGGGTTTCTTGCCTTTTGTCCTCTTGTTTCCATGGTTACAGATTTTTGAGAGGATAAAACCACAAAGATCTAACAACTGTCTCCAGAATAAAATTCATGTACTGTCCATTTAAACTGGGATTGGAATTATTGGGCGACATCATCTTTAATGTTTACTTTATCCCAAGTTTAACCCGCGAAAAGCACAACAACAGTGGTGGACTTCCGTGTCATGCTTTTGCAGGTGTATGATTTCAGCTAATTTGTTCTGCTAAAGCAAAACTTGGCACAAAATTCTTTCTGCTCCTACTTTCCTGCATGGCGATAGTAGTTATTTTGATGTTTTTTTTTTCAAAAGCGCAAAGGAAACAGACCTTAGTTGTCATATGTACACAAATTTCAGCGGGAAGCAGTCCTTTTCCCCTCGTCAGACAAACAGACTTCCATTTACAGAAAACGGATTGGGGGCATTTTATGACCCTTTTACCTTGCGGAGACCCCCCACCTATGGAAGCCATCAGCGTGATTTACGAGCCCACTCAGGTCAATGGGCAGGTCCATTTAAAATAGCTCAGTGAGTCAGATGAAGAGAGTACAGTAAGGCTTCAGGCGGGGAAGGAATCCTCCACTCTGCTTGCCTGACTGTCTGAGGTGTATGATACTCATGGTGTGTTGGATGGGTGGTGGTGCCTGCTGGTGGTTTGTGTTTGCAGCTTTATGATGCTCTGTCAGAGTATTTTCATTTTCATGTCTATTTGCTCAGTGGGGGTGAAGGGGTTTGGGAGAAAATGACAGGTGAATGCTGGAAAAGGCCTGAAGCTCCATACCTTGTTTATGCAAAAGCTATTCTCTATCAGTGAACGGAGGGTAAGATGCATTGTCTTTACCAGAGGACTGTACTACAAAGCAGGATTAACATTCTGCAGACATCTCTCTGTTACCTGGGCTGACTTACCCAGATATTCATGTCTGGATGAGCGGTATTATTAAGCTGGTTATCAACTCAATAATTCAACCCAGGATTTTCCCATCACAACCAGTGCACGCTCACATAAAAGGGATGGAGTTAGCAACCTCTGACCAATCGAAAACATAGAGAAACCCTGCAGAGCAGCTTCACCATGGAGAAGCCGACGTTCAGAAATGCTAAGAATGTAAACAGATCATCCAGGCCAAACACATTACTGTTGCAGCAGCAACAGCCTGAAAAGATTGCTGAATGAACTGAATGAGCTGAATGTTAATGCGTAAATTCGGCAGGTTAAGTGTTAATTTATTGGTCAATATAAATGGATCTTCTATTAACTAATAGTTGGGCAGTTCTGTTGTGTGTGAGCATTATAATTAACCTCATTATTTCAGATACAACCCTTGTGGAACCAAACAGACTTGTTAACAAATAAAGTAAAATAAGGAAAATATACTTCAAAGCAGTCAACAAGACTTTATTTCTTCATCAAAAGGATGAGTCGATCCCTAATTACTGTCAGGTGTGATCAGGTGTCTATGATTCAGGTGTGTTGGACAAGGGTTGGATTTAAAAGTTGCAGGATGATACATCCACAGGACGGAACTTGGGCACCACTGTACTAAAATAAAATACTGGCTCATAAACACTTGGTGGTGCTAATTTTTCCAACATTCTGTAAATAAACCACCACAGAAGAAGTTAGACTTTATTAGACTCCAGTAAAAAGTTGGCAAAGCAGTTCCCCATTTCTTCACTACCCATCTAACTGTGAGGTATACTTGCCCATAAAAGTAATATGGTGTGTTTTGACCACAGCGGCATGTTTACTGACTCGAGGTTACACTTGTGAGGTGACTAATGAGACACATCATACATGAAAAACTTTTGCTAATTTTTTTAAATGAGCAATCTTTTTTTTATTTCCTTCTGGGATTAATAAAGTATTTTTCAATCTGTTTTTGTAGGGAGGTTTCAGTTGATTTCTCCTACAGGGAGCTCAGAAATCCAGACTACCATTTTATAATAGAACAAACTGCTTCTTAGCCAGCTATACCAACAAAAATTAAATAAATAGCCAAAGTGAAAAAGAGTAAAGCATAAATTTCCTGACACGTCATTGATATACTCCAAATTTTTGACCCTCAACTAGCCACCATTCTATCTATTATCTGTACCACTTATTGCAATGAAGGGTTGCAAGTAGCTGGAGCCTGTCCCTTCAGCCATTTGGCGAGAGGAAAGGTACACCCTGGACAGGTTGCCAGTCCATCAAAGAGAGACAAAAAACAATCACAGACACTTCGAAAGACAATTTCAAATGACCAGTCAACCTAACATGCATGTCTTTTAATGATTGGAGGAAGCCGAAGTACCCAGAAAGAACTAACATGGTTAGAACATACAAACTCCAGAACAACCACTGTCTGAGCCGAGGCTCGATTCAACCAGCAACCTTCTCACTGTGAGGCTAGAGCGCTAACCCCTCCTCACCGTGCAGTCCCGACCCTAAGTTAAACTAAAAGACAACACAAACAATGATCAAGTAAAAGATCTGGTAAAAAATAGGAGCTGCTGTAAGCTGTTTAGCTCTTCATTTAGGACTGAGTTGCGAAATATACGCAAGCTTTTGCCACATTGTGAGGGGATTTTTCAGTCAAGCATGTGAGGAATTATTTGATAGACAGAAGGAGTTATGCATGGCCCTTCTATTTTCTCCTTTGTAATATAAGGTCAGGTCATTTCTTTTTAATGTCACCCACAACTCTGTCTTCCAGCCCCACCACATTCATTACAGCAGTGATGAACTCTCAAGCTGAAAGCTTGATTTTGGCAACCCCCCATTTAGACCACAGAAGATATGGTGCCTGGCTTTATCTCTGCAGTTTCTGTGATCTTATCTTTGTAAACATCTGCATCTCTCTTGTTCGATGGGAAAACATGCAGCAGGAGCTGTGATTAATGTGACCAAGCTCATGCTTAAAACGTTCCCAGAAACACAAGGTTTTTATTGCACAGATTTCATCTCACAATTTTTATCTATCGCAAAGAACAAACAAATAAAGTGTCCCTGATCAAGCTATTTATTTAAAAAAGTATGAACTGTCCGGAGACAAAAGACTCTATTAATGAAAAATGTTTTAGCTGTATATACCAAAAAATAAAAATATTTTCTATTCCAAACAGTTTTCTGTTCAACAAGATGTTCCTGATTTGAGTTACTAGAGTGATCTTTGGTAAATGACAGATCCGCAATGTCGAAAGACAGCGTCTGCCTTTCTTTGTCTGAGAGACACTAAGAAGGTTGGTTGTCATGTGCCACCCCCACATCCTCTGCTCCCACTGTGGCACAAGTCATTTAACCTTGACTTCTTCCACACCAAACAGTATTTCCTTCAGAGGGCCTCAGTGGTTTGCATTTATGTCACAATCAATCTCCTCCTCCCAGCCTACAGGGACATTTTGCAGGTGAGCAAGCAAAGATCAAACACTAAGCAGCTACCTCAAATACTAGCGCTGAAAAGGTCATTCAGTTTGAAAATGCACTGATCATTAAGTTTAAGTGTTTGCTATTTACATAGCAAAATATATCTAGCACCAACATTATTATCTAAATGCATTATGGTGCAAATTAGACTTAGAATTATTTTTATTGGTTGGAAAAGCAGCATTTTTAAAGTGGACCAAAATAATATCGACTAATTTATTTAGTGCTTCTGGATCTACTTTAACTCAGTCTTTCTGATATGCAGGCTTATTCTGTTTCATTTGTATTTCTGAGCTGCTTTTAAATAACCCGTCTTGCATATTTTACCTTCAATGTGATTCTGATATTCTTTTCAAATTTGATCCATTTGAGCAAATTTGATCCAATCTCCAGCACTGCATCTGCGCCACTTCCAGCAGACCAGAATAAATTATCTCTAACTGTGGTCTGTAAAGAGCACGTTTCAGGTTTCTACTCTCTAGCAGAGTGTCGTGGTTGCACATTCCTCTGTGAGGTTTTGGACTGGTGCCAGCGAGGGCGGAGTTCATTCACCAGAATTCATGTGCTCATCTCCTCACCTGCCAAGCCGCTTCTCATTCCTCAGCTTCCACTGAGGTCAGTACCAGGATCCAGTGGACCCCCCTCCTTCAAGAAGTCAACAGGAGTGATCTGGATCTGAGAGGTTCTCAGGTCTGAATGTGGGTCATGACCTTTGTCTAGTGTTGTAGCATCACCCACAGAGAGGAGAGAGACCAACATTTAAATTTCCACCTGCTTCCCCCAACACATTGCTAACGTTGACCCTGATCTTTGACCAAATCACCAGCAAATTTCCATCTGAATATGGTGACATTCAACAAATGTCGCAATAGACTAGAAAATATGTTGCCTTCACAGTTAATTGTGTGTCTGTTCAAAGGCTTTACACACAATTAATATGTACATATATTACCCATAATGTAAGTTAGTGTTATTGAAACAAGTACAAAGGCTTAAAAAAGGTTTAAATCTATCAGTGAGAGGAGTGAGATGTGCATCCACAAATACTGCTTAACTTGAGTCTAACTAAAGCTTTTGTTAAGCATTAGTGTTTTTTTCTTTTCCATACAGTATTTAAATCAGGTTTTAACATCTGGATGAAGTCACCGGAGCTTCTAACGATCACCAAACCTTTTCAGTTTAGTTTCCTTTCTGAGTTTATCAATGCAAAGAGATGTCTCACCATTATTCTTCCCTTATTCTTCATGTCTCACCCTAACAGCAAGCCAGTGCAGCCAGGAGTCAACATGTTTGCACCACCTGGGTACTGGGAGGTAAGTGTATACCTCATAAAGATAACCCCAACCCTAAACAACCTGCATCAATGTAAATGTAGAACCATAAAGCTTCTAAGCTGAAAAAGGTTGATGTCTAATTATTTTCTTTAATATTTTGACCATCATCTTACTTCTTTCTGACATGCAACTTACTTTAAAAGCAAGATTAAATCAGCTGAATGTGTAAACACATGAGCTGATGTGATATTTCAAAGATGGGTGCTAAAGAGACACATTCTTCAAATGTAAAAAATAATCCTAATCTGTCCTAAATCATGTTTATCACCTGATTCACTGTTTACTTTTTGCATCCGACTCTGTTTTTGGTGAGGCTTTGCACAGTTTTCTGTAAATCTCATGTTCCCCTTCAAAACTTTAGCAATATGCAATCAATATATTTTATTTTGCTACTGTTGTGGCTAAAAGCAATTATAGCATTAATATACTTTTAAAAAAGTAAAGTTTGTACATTCACATTCTCATTGATCTGTTTTTCTGTGTGTGATCAGGGTGCTACCATTACAACCATCTTCACACCCTGTACCACCAGCCGCATGTAGACATCTCTGATCTTCTCAGATAATAGGAGTTAACAAGCACAACAACCTAATTACACTTCATAATGGACATGACTAGCATGTCTCAATAACACAGAGGGGGGTCTTCCATAAAAATGGGGTCCATCGCCAGCGGGGTGGAGACCTCCTGGCTGTGACCCTGACACATTCATCCACATCAAATCAAACTGCAGACAGAAACGAGACCGTTGCTATGAAGAGAGAAGCTTTCAGTGCATTTTTATAACCAGTCAGAGTCCAGCGCACACGAGTCTGTTTTTACTGACTGAAGAAAAAAAGACTGAAACAAAATAGACACAAATAATTACTCCCAACAACACAGAGCAAACACATATCGACATCTATCACACAGATTAGTCTTAATGAACGCAGATAATTTAACTATTGACATGAATCTGTAATAACTGTTGTCATAAGGAGCCTTTTGATATAAAAATGTTGGCTTATTATCTCATCATTATGTCCACTCAGCATAGACTTGATGACATAAAGTAAGAAATGATGACATGTCCATTCATACAAAACCATCATAATCATTTTTGCTTCTTACAGACCAAACACTGATTCCATATGCTGAGTCAGCTGTAAACAGAATAAAATAACCTGTAGGTGGTGCGTTAGACACTGAAAAGACACATCAGACGGTTTAAGTGATTGCTAGTCAGGTTGTTGCAGAAGGTCTTCTAGTACATCACATCTTTGTGAATAGTGATGTCAGGACCCCTTGCTTGGTGTTGACCTGCTGCCAGCATATGGAAAAGAAAATGAATGAATAAATATGCTGCACTGTATAGAGCCACGAAGACGCCTTGGTAGAGTGATGTGCGATCCAGCATAACTTTATAGATGCAGAATGAATTCTGGACATTTTTAATTGAGGTAAAAATGCAATAAAAATATTCTAGTCTGTTTTTAATTTAATTCTAAGCTAAGAAAGCAAAACTGATTTTATGATGATACATCACTTGCATTTATCAGGCCTTTAGGCTGCAAAAACACTAAATAGCAAATGTCCTGGTAACATACTACGATGTCCTACACAAGCATACACGGATTGTATCCAGAAGAGACAAAAGTGACACCAACAAGACAGATGGATTTTCACTAACTGGTCTGATTTATTTCCTCTTTTTTCTGATCTAATTTGGTTTTTCTATTCTTAAATCTCATGAATGGTTTGCAGCTTTGTGGTGAACACTCTGTGTTTACTCTTCTCTTCACGGACAACTTTCAGAGGATAATGATATGCCTACCTCCTGGAGAGTGCTCTTTACTTGGCTGGATGTAGTGAGAGAATTTTTTTACCCTTAACCATGGAAATGATCCTGTGATCATCCAGCACTCCTGTCTCCAGGCCTTTTTATGGTATCGAGCTATTTTTTCAGTATCAGCAAAGCTCTTGATTTTCTTAAAAAATCAATACATTTTGCTTTTGAATATTTCAGCTGCATTTACAACTGCTTTCACCACATGCTGTTGATTCACAACTATATTTTACTACATTAAATTGCAAAGCTTGAACAAAAACTATTAGCTAAACATCTTTTCAGGACAAATCACATCAATTTCTAATCTGAAACTTTCTAAATGCAAATGTTTTTGCCATTTCAAGAGTTAACAGTGTCCAAGTCCAACAACATATTTAAAAGAAAGAGAAATGTCTGATGATCATAACCTGTTGTAGTGCACTCTGGCCACTGTGCCCTCAGGCCATGACTAACAATGTGCCGTTTCATGTCAGGAACAAAAGAGCCAAACTAAATCCTCCTCATATGCTCCGGTTGTGGGAATTCCAAGCCCTTAACCTGGTCATTAAAGCTGTCTCATAATGAAACTCAAGCTTCACCTTGGCTCAAGAATAGACCCAATAAAAGGAAACAGAGCCAAACAGGATGCTTAGAAAGTGTTAGCGTGCACACACAAATCCATGCAGTACCTTTATCTAAAGTAAACAGTTTTCAAGACTGCATTCCTGTATTTAGATGTACACACATCTGTCAGTCATGTGTGTTTCTGTCTCCTGCAGCTACTACTTTCTTAGCTACTGTGTGAGTACAGAGCATCTCCTAACAAGCTAATTTATAAGCCTACACAAGCATTATACAAACCCAAACCAAATGTGCACTAAACTCCTCTTTTCCTTGAGGCTACTCTTTTTTGTGGCCTCTAATGCCCCTTATAGAAAAACGCACAAGGTAGTGGGGTCAGCAATTTCACTGCAGCGAAGGTGCTACAAGCAAGCGCTGCTTGTTTGATCTCAACATGGTGCTTGTCTCCAATAAATTAAGCAGCAATTAAGGCTATTTTGTTTGGTTGGGCCATTTGTGCAGGCATCATTAACTGGCCAAATTCAGGTATTTATGGGAAAACGTGTTCTTTGTCCTTATTGGGTCTCTTTGTAGAGGATAAGCTTGCAGAGCAGGGGTCCTGCTTAAGACCGCTGTGACTCACTACCCTGATGATGAACTTTAAGGGGAAAAGTATAATAACGTTTCTAATGAACACATTGTAGAGGTGGTGTTTTTTCCACTTCAAAAGCCCGCTTTTATAAATGAAAGGTACTTATTGCAAACAGAAACCCCAGAATTACACTTATCGCAATATGTCAATGTCTTTGTAGTAAATGAAGACTTTAAGTTGAACTATGTCATCATTTAGTCCAGATGCCCAAAAAAAGTCCCGTTTTTAAAACATAGATATTATTAAATAGCACACTACTGCCTGTGCAAACGTTCTTTCAATTAGCCATACGCCTCTATATTTCTGAATAATTGCAGTGTGAAAACACTTACCACTTCATTGCTATGTTAAATTCAAAATGTTGCTTTCTTTTCTGTAATGATCAAAAGGAATCTTTTCAACACTGTGTTCTCTCACATGCTCTTCTCCAACTTCTATGTTTCAGGACGTTTTATAGTAGTTTTCAGCCCTCAATGGATTAACTATAAGAGCTGGCTTAAGGTCATCTGCCAACATCTTGGAATTGGTGGTCCGAGTATCCCCCTGTTTGCCTACATCATGGCAACTTTCCGCTGTTGTTTTAGCTCAAACAGAGAGGAAGTATCCATATTTAAGCTGTCTGAAGTGTTTTTACTAATCTATGTCTTAAAGTTGATGTAATAGGATTTATGTTTTGAGTTTTGGCCAGCTTTATTTTTTTTGTTTATTTCTAAAAGAAGGGTTTTTTTTCGTCCAACCTCATCAAAAAAAGGGGGAAAATTATATAAAATATAATTTAAAAAAACATGTATGAATGAACAAAGGTTAATGTGATGCCATGTGAAATATTAAGGTAATCGGTCCAGCTTAGAGTTGCTCCACTCAGCTTTTGGTACCCAACATCCTGGGTGGGTTGACATAAATTAGTGGTTTTCACTGAGTTGAGTTGTGAAATATTTAACACATTCCTTTGGTTTGGTTTGTGTTCAAACTACTTAATTCAAGTGAATCGAACCGCCTAGGCAACGACACATAGTTAACTTCTCGCTACTGTGCAAGTAAAAATGACATTATCATAAAAGCAGATATTTAATACTTTTAAGAGGGTTAAATGATTTTTTTTCCTTTCTTCTTCATTTGCTTTTTAAATTTTCTTATTTTGTGGACATGACCAGTATACAGGTTGTAAATTGCTTTTATAGAGAAGCCCTGAAGTACAATCATGTAATATTACTTTGATAGTCCAACATGTTTTGGTGATTTGCACTCGAGGAAATTGGTGTAAAACATGCCATCTGTCAAATGCCAAACTTTCAAAACACCGGCTGCTTGTCCTTTTCTGTCTAAGTGTCTGCATTAGTGCGAGCTGCTGATGATGTGGTGTAAAATAATTTGTAGTGCCGAACGGCTGCAATTTAAAAAGGACACCACCGGGGTGTTTGTGTGTGTTTTGGAGATGGGGGGATAGGAGAAGCAGTATGTGTGGCTGATGGGTGGGGAAGCAGCTTCTGATGAACAAACATGACTCATGCTTATAAATAAACAGATCCTATCGCATATATGAAACCAAGTGTTGGATTTCTGTTTGTAGGTGACACAAGCTTATCCATATCGGTGTGTTTGTGATATATCGCTGTAACATTGACCAACTGAGCATCTCCAGATCTGCCCGCTAAAAATGGGGAGAGTTCAATTACATGCAATTTCTTTGTGTTCACTAAGTTAGGACACATCTGTCTGTGTTCACACACATGAACAGCTGAGATTTATTAACCTGTTTCAAGGGAATAGGAAGCTGGCTTAACAACTTATCATACATCTCGTATTACAACTTTAAAAAGACAGAAAACAAAATGAAGCCAGTATAAGCTGAGACTATGGTTTTAAAAAGCAAGTCATGCTAAATAGTGAAATAAAGTGCAAAACAGCTTAAAAAATCTCCACAGGTGGAAATGCAACTAGTTATTGTAACATGATTACATTTTGGAATGTCTCATTACATTACACACATAATAAACTTAATATTTAAGACATTAATAAACTCAACTCATATTCCAATAACATAATAGTTTCTTACTTGTTGCTTAACAGAGATCACATACAATTGAATGTCAGGACAATGATTTAAGCACTGCTACACAAGTCGTGTATGGATGATGTAGCAAAGGAGGAGTTGTAGTGGTCAGGTAGCCAGCTGTAGCTGAGGAGTTAACGCAAGCTGTTTATTGAGCAGCAGAAATGAGTTGTAAGTTACACGCCATGTGTTGCAGTGCCATAGTTTGCTACCTTTGCTGTGGCAGAGATCATGTATTTGGTAGTGTTGGTTTTTTTTTTTTTTGTTTCCTGTGGACATAATTTAAAAGGTTATAGATGGATGTTGATGAAATTATAAGGAAATCCCACAAAGGAAATAAGGATTATACTTTTGAGGGTTATTCAGATAACTGCCTGGATCCAAAAGGATTCTCTACTATGGAGAGATTATGCTAATAGATTTTAACTAAAAAATAACGCTTATGATCACTGACAAACAATAAATGACATACCTAGGCTTGTCAGAGGTCTGTGATCTCTGATTGCTGGAACGATGGAATTTAAACAAATTAATCTGCTATGTTGGCTCATACGTTCAAATTTCTGATTTGTTGTGTTTGTGAAGTATTTCCTCAGAGACATATAATTTAATGAAACAAGGTCTATGCCGTTGGAAGTGACGGCTAGGGGTATATGCCCGAACGCCCCCAATCCTCGTATTCCCCAATCCTCGAATAGACACATACAATAATATAAAGACACACATGTTCAGTCACAAAACTCCACCTGGTGTGGAAACGTTGAACCAGCCTGGTATGACATCAGGACAGGATGTATCCTGAGGTCATGAACTTTTATTTGCACTTGATTTGAGGTCAATGGGAGAAATAGTTCGAGAGATATTGCCAAAAATCAGATTTTCGTGAATAAAGCACCACCTGGTGGAGAAACCATATATCCGATACTTGTGAAATTTGATACAGATACACATCCACTTGGGGACCTAAACAAATCTACTGAGTATCAAAATCCAATTGTAAATAGTTCCAGAGATTTAAGCAAAAAGGTGATCGTTTTTGTGCCTAAAATGCCACCCAGTGAGGAAATCATAAATCCCGAAATGCTGAAATTAAATGCAGGTCATCCCCTTTTGGTACTAAACATGTCCTAAACATAAACACCAAGTATTAAATTCCAATTGTAAAAAATGTTTGAGTTATCATGCACACACAATGGATATCCGGCGGCTGTCGTGATGAATATTCCCGACACTCCGCATTCAGGGATATAATGATCGAATATAAGTGCACAGTCTATAACTAAAGTATTTAATAAATATAAACTGAGAAAGATTGAAAAAGCTAAAACTGAATCTTCTTTGCTTTCCAGGTTTAACTACTGTTAAATGGTCCTAGATGTGTATGGGCTGTCAGTTTTGGTCAGATTAATACAAGCTTTCAATGAGTACTTGCAAACAGACAGCCTTATTTTGATGACACAGCAACTGGATATGACAGGATGCTACGCATAATGTAGAAAACAAGACACGTATTCACTGTTTTGTGGCGGGTTCTTATAGGCAGAATTATAAGGGTTAGTTCGCCTCATTATATATA
>JBAMHX010000020.1:8172784-8201387 GCA_037177515.1 Pseudomugil tenellus
TATATATATATGTTTGGAAAAGAGAGATTTTGATCTTGAACTTCACGGCAGGGGTTTCTATATGTTGGTTCAGTGGGGGTCAGGGTGAAGCGCTTGGGCTGTGACGGTCACAGTATGTCCTGTCCTGGCCCCTCTCCTCCGACAAGGGCCTTCTTGCTGACAGTGAAATGACATCACCAGGGGGGCCCTTTGTACCTCTTTTTGGGAGCATGGAAATTTTGCACACAAAGGCTGCGTGGCGCTCCTATCTCCACATCTGAGTGGACGCAGCACTTTTGAAAATCCCTAACAAGATTAAACCGTGGCGCAATCAGCTGTCAGTCTGCACACACTAGCTGCTTCTCAGAACTCACACAGGATGTAAGCCGTGCTGTTAAAACTCAACACGCAAAAGGTTCATGAATGCTACAGTGGCAGGGATGGAAGAATGCTTTTACATAGATTTTTTTAAATATGGAAAAAGTTTAAAAATAAAAAAGTTTTTTTTTATCACCATTTAAAACAGATTGATAAATAAAGTCTGACACTCTACAGAAAGCAGTTGTCCTATATGTTTTTACATTAAAAATATTACCAAACTGCTTAAAGGCACCAACTTATACGGATAAATATGAGACGGCAGTCACCTAAAATCAATACAAAAGTTGGTGCAGTTTATTTATTTAAGCATATCAATGTGATTTGGGAATAACTTAAGCCATGCGCTGCTATTTATCAAAGGAGTCAGGTTTTACAGCCACAAAATTATGAAATTGCTACATCTTAACAGGTAAATAACTTGATTGTAAAGTTGCACTAACGATGAGCATGGTGCTTCTCTTCAAGCTGATTCAGTATGATATATGAGATATTTCTAGCTTTTGGTCAAAGCAAATGCCACTACTCAGTCTGACCCAATCCCATTTAGATTAACATACAGTACGTTGTTATTCTTACAGCTTTTAGCCTCAGTACTTATAAAAGCAAGTAACACCAACGGGACTCACAAGCATCCCGCCTGATGTCTCATCCTTGTACACGGCTATGCCAGCAGATATGTTTTAGCTTAAAGAAGAGACTGGTGTCATGCCCTGCTCGGCACTCCTGCTCCAGATCCAATCATCCCAATGACCTGCACCTGCCACCGGACTCATTAGCCGGACTACCTGCACCTGCTCTTAATCCCCTCACCAGCCACATAACCTGCACTCCTCCAGTCACTCCTCGTCCAACAATGACCATGACGACTACTAGATCCTCCTGCTTGTTCCTGTTTGCGCCTGTCCTCCTGAGCTCTCCTCAGTCTGACTTCCCGATCCTGATCCCTGTTATCCTCCTGGATTCCTAAACCTGAGATTTCTAATAAATCCTGTTAACATTCAGTTTGTCTCAGACTACATTACAACTCATTACAACTGCTGTTCTTTATGCCGCTTCCACTTTCTTTGAAGATTCACATGAGCTTTAACGTAATAAGAATGAGAAGCACATCAGTGCAGTACTTTCGTCCTGCTGGATCAGCAGTGCACTCTTAAGAGATGCGAACTGCACATGAAATAAATTCTTACAAGTGGGATCCTTTGTCCTCTTTCATTTGTGTTAATCCCCATCATCCCACAGGTATCAGTTGTTACTGGTGGACTAGATGTGCTCCAACACTACAAAAACTGGCTTTAAAAAACAATAAAAAACTACAAAATTTAGCTGAATTTTCCTTGAAATAAGATCCAATTTCTTGTTCTGTTGGCAAATAATTAATCTTACTTCAACGAACATTAACGTCAAGAATTCCTAAAACAAGTAAAAAAAAAAAAATCTTAAAAATCCTAAGTAAGAATAATTATCTTACTATTAAAAAAATAAGCATATGTGTCCTTGATTTGAGATGTTTAATCTGTTTAATTTTAGTTTTTGCAGTGTACATAATCTGAATATTTCCTCAGAATAAGACATAACTCAAAAAATAAGCACAGGTTAATGTGAATTCATTTTTCTTCCTCCGTGTAGCACCACGTTAATAATTTGTGTCACACGTTTGCCTTGCACAGTCTATCTCAGCCTTGCTCTGGTGTTTTCATCCAAGCAGCCAACAGCTGTGAGGCTGCTTCTCTATGATATGGCTCATCTTGTCTTATCATGTGAATTTCAGTTTTACAGACTGACTTCACAGTAAGCATCATGTCAGGAACCAGTGTGGTGCAACATCCAACAACAGACATAAATATTAAAATGGGCCAATGTGAAATGCAGGGAGTGTGTAAACTCGGGCCGCACCTTACAAATGCCAGCTTTCATCAGCATACCTGGTTAACAGAACTTCGTTACCTCAATTCATTAAATTCACACCTACCAGGTAAGGCAAGTGTAATAAATAAAAATATATTAAACTGAAACATCAAATATCTAAATTTTATACTGAATGAGACTATTCTTGTCCCCCATATGGCACAAACCTCCACAGGGCTGTTTTTAATTGAAACCATCTTCCTTGAAATTAAACAAGTACATGCAACACTCTGCCAAAAGCAAGATGATTACCTTGAATGCTGTTCAGTGCTCATTTGCTCCCGGATGACTGGCTTTGTGTTTGTGTGTACTGACCATAAACGCTGAACATCTGATGTCATGTACATACATTATTGTTTACATTTAATAAACTGAAAACATTTAAAATAGTTATGAAGAAGAAATGATGTCCTTCAAAGATCATCAAGAGGAAATATTAAGGAAAATCTAGTAATAGCAGGCATGTATGTGGATTTCAATGGAGGATGCTCATGTCTTAATAGCATCCAAATCTCTACGTTGAATGAATAGAAGCTGATGTATATAGTTAGATTTACTTCATCTTAGTTGAATGAGTTGAAATAAATGTAAAAACCTTTTGTAACTTAGATACATAGGGAGTACAAGCTGGCATGAAGACCTTAAATAGGTCAGGTTTCCTTAATGAAGACAAAGGGTTGCCTTTATTAGTAAGGACATTTTTTGTTAAGAAGGATGTCAGTAGGGAGATGGTCGTAACTTGTGATATGTTACATGTTCTGTAAAGTATGTGTTCAGAATTCAAACATGGTGGAAAAATTATGTTAACTGGAGCATTTTGTTGGAGTGTACCCTGCTGATGTCACATAAAATATAAAATAAATACAATGAATGTGCATTTGTCAAATTACCGCAAACAATTATTTGACAAATCAAAGGTCTAGCAAAGCACAGCTGACCTCCTCACCCTGTCGACCCGGACACGGTCATGTATGGATTCAGCCGAGCACGTGAGACTGATGTCAAGCCCTGTGGTTCAAAGGTGACTGTAAGACCAGTGCTGTCCTGAAAATTAGACCAAACTAATTGTTCATTAGTCCATTTTAATTACGGCTGAATCAAAAGAAAGTCTAGTTCACCCATCCCAGGGCCATGACACCAGTCATTGGGGGTGTGGGTGAGGGGGGGGGGCTGTCACGGGTAGAAAATCAGATTATGCATGCTGCAGTGCACTGAGTATGAAAGATAATTCCCAATTTAATTGACAAACAAAGACGCTCAGACAAGAAACATTCACTGTGGTGGGCTTCAATCTTCCGAAAACGAAATGCTCTCTTTGATTTTTATGTGGTCTTTCTCTGGAAAGCAGGAAAAATAGAAAAGTAATTTACAAGGACATTTAACATATACATATTTATGTCTTGATATCTGAATACGCCACTCGTTATGTCAATCAGTGCAGTTGTCATTAAGCAACGCTTTTCATTGCAGCCTGTCCCAAAGGTAAAAACTGACCCTTGTTAGGTTCCTCATTACTCAGGCTAAATCCCTGCACCACTGCGGGAATTATAATTAGCATATTTACATTAGCATACCATGCTTACAGCTAGTTAACAGTCTAGTTGACTCCCCACTGCAGCCTGTTAAGCTTTGTCAGCAATCTCCATCTGCAAACAGCAGACGCTCCCTTGCTCAAGAGCTCAGTGCTGTTGCTTTGATCACATAAATCCATGCCAATAGATGGACTACACCTTTCTCTGTTGAGCCAATGCCGGAAGACCAAAGGATTTGGTAGCAACTCTTGCTAACCCTGCGTTGGAGGCTAGAAATGCTTGTGTGTCACTGCATCTCACTTCTGTGCAGAATAAGCAACAACATGCAAAGCACTTAACCTTTAAGATGTCGTAAGTGCACTTCAGCATGCAGGGCACTTTCTCTTGAAAGTACCCTCGAAAGAAGGAGTGGCTTTGGCATGCATGGAGTGGTTGGTTGCTGACCCTGATCTATGAATATATTCAGGTATGCCTTGAATATTTTGTGCCGGTCACATTCCTGATCGCTGCTCAAAGTTAGCTGCCCATGAGCTGCATGCGGGTGGGACAGCTATAGAATATCATCCTGTAAGCAGTTCCTTAAAGTGGAGAATGCCTATTTTTGGCTGGAGCACAGGATTTTTCTGCATGGGGATAAAAGTCTGTCTCTTTTGGCAGCACTGTTGAGCAGCTGCAGCCATCAGTTGGTATCGACTCTTATCAGAAAACATCTGGCTGGTTTTTTTAAATTAAGTTATATGTGGCCACATGTTAGCACAAATGCTTCTGTTTAGATACATTTTATATAAACCGAATTTCTGAAGCTGAAATAAATTGTATTGTGCATTAGATCAGAGAAAACATAAATGCATATGATTACAATTATGATCTTGTTAAAAATGCTTCTTAGTTCCTTTTTACTTAGATAAAAATATTCTACTTAATTTCTTTAGCTTGATGGTTTTTGCTCTGATGTGAAAGAACTCAATAGCTTTTGTGGTAAACGTACATATTAATAAACCAAGTACTTTAAATGTGGAATGATGCAAAAGTACGTTCTTACACCCAACACTTTTGTCCTCATGACAGCAACATTTTGCACTATATCATATATTTTAAGGTTGATTGTTGTGAAAACCTTTTATCTTTTAGCCATTTAATATTCAATTAATTAGTTGTGTCAACTCAACGGGTTCAGAGTTGTTTCTTTTTGATAGATAGCATCTGTCCATCTGCCTTTTCAGCCTATATTTATAAGTATATTAGTGAGCATTAATAGGAAATTAATGCTATGTGTGTCTGGGGTTGTGTAATGTGAATTTTATCACCCATAGCAACCCGAGAGGGACCACCAGGACTACGGCAGACCAACTTCATGGACCTGGATCAATTTCATGACAAGAAAAATAAAACTAGACATAAAGTCAAGAAAAATGACATAGATACCAGTCTTAAACAATGTACTAGACCTTATATTATCCATAGTTTTTCAGAAAACAAAGTGACTGCATGACTGCATTCACGTAAAGTTTCAGCACAGCTGACCTGAAAAATAGCCACACAACATCAGAGTCCCACCCTGCTGGATATAACACCAAAAGCATGAATTCTTATGCTAAGATTGACTGTAATAACGTATATACAAGGAAAATCTACAATATGTACATTATTACTACTGAAGTCTAATAAAATATGGAATACCTACACAATTACATTTGGGCATATGCACGTGTTCAATTCAATTCAACTTTATTTGTATAGCGCCATTTCACGACAATGTCACAGAGATCTGCCAATTCAAAAAATAGCCTTATATAGAGAACCAGCAAGACTGCATCGAATCTTGACATTGATCATGATTTGATCCAATCTCCCATCCTGAACAAGCATGGGGCGACGGTGGGAAGGAAAACTCCCTTGTAACAGGAAGACAAAACCTCCGGCAGAACCCGGCTCAGGCTTTGCTGGTTCTGCCTTGACTCGCTGGGGTTACAGGGACAGGAAAGACAGATTAATATACATTGCAGCTTCTATCCGACCTGCAGATAAAGAAAAATAGTAAGTGAGACCTGCAAAAAAGGAAGAAATGAGATATAAAACCTGCAAAAAGCATTATTAATTGTTTAATTGTGTGTATCAGGAAATATTAATTATAATTAAAAAAAACAGAACAAACCAATGTAGAGAATGCTTACCAAGTGAAAGAGAAAAATCATTCTTTTGAAAAGGATAAGAACAAATTCCTCAGGTACTAATGATAACTGTAATTTGCTCTACTTTTAAGTCAACGCACACTTAAAATAAGAAATGAAAACAAGCTTGTGTGTGTGTGGGGTGGGTGGGTGGGGGGTGGGGGGGGGGCTTGAAAATGCAGGTGGGAAAGAAATCATTTTGTATATTAGTGCTGCAGGATCAGGAAAGAGTTGTGGGAGGTAAACTGAGAGATTTCAATAAATTGTGAAGAAAATAAATTAGTAAATCATGAGTGAAGCGAAAATGCATTACCCGACTAAAACAAATTGACATCACTCAGATTAAAAAGCACTCAGTTATTCTAATAACACAAAACACTTTGTATCACCAGCACTTAAGTTTTACACCTTAACTACTGCTGCTCATAAACACAGATGGACATATTTAATGGCTCCTTGTACATATGTGAAATAATAAATCTGCACCTATAAGAGGGATTGAACATTGACCCCGAGACAACAGTAAGTACGCTTAATGCCAAGGATAACTGAGCAACATATGCCGGTGATATAATCTGAATGTAGACATCTACATGCATCTGCTTCAACAGCTTTAAGGAGGGATAACTACATGTTTTAGATGCAAGCAACATATTTAGGTGTCTTTTCCTCCATAGTTTACGTAGCTTGATGAATTCTCTTTGATAATGATATTGACAGAGAGGAATGAATGAATCATAATTTACATCCGAGATCCCGTAAAGTTCTTGAACTGCTACCAATCAGAAGCAAATCCATTATCATGCACACTTTGAAGCCATGAACTATATGACCACGTCTTCTTGTACACGTTTTGTAAATGAGAAAGTCCATCAATCAAATTGTTCCTCAAGGGAGCCATGAAAGGCTTGATGTTACGCAAACAGTAATTGAACTCGTCCTGCTTCTAAAGTGTTGTCACGTTGTCTGCTTGTGCAGAGGATCACAATGAGTATTGACTAGAATTCCTACATCAATCTGGGATTGTCTCCACGTTCAGAGAAGAGGGGCCTAATGGGAAAAAAATGTACCACCTCATCACCACCTCACAGAGCTGCCATAATGGAGCATCCATGGTCGTTAATGGAGTGTACCTCCCACCTCAAGAGTTCCTATTCAGTCTCTGTCATCATTCACGGCCATCACTTTCTCAGAATTTAATGGTTTTGGAGGTTGCTTTTATCCTATTGTCTCTACGCCTCTGTGTCTTTTCCCCATTTAGGAGCCCAAACTAGAGGCCAGGCCTGTTAGTTGGGTGTTGGGGCTGACCTCTGAACCCTTTCACTGGAGACTTCTTCAGCTTTGTTTTGGGCCTCAGTCCCCCTTGCCAAGGCAAATCAGACCTCAGGCAGGTCACGGAGAGAGGGAGCCACTGGGGGTCTCATTGTCTTCCCATTCACATCATAGATAAGTGGCACGGAGTGGACATCAGACGCTCCCTATAGCCACACACACTGAAGGGACAATTTCCACACAAAGTGACAGCTCCTATTGCGAGAGGAATGCATGTGAATCGAGAAGGTTCAAAGAAGTACGCCAACAAACTAACGACATGGGAGTATTTATTTGCCAAGTGCTATTTCTCCCTCTTTCATCGTCTCATTTTATGCAACAATAAAAAAGATTACCGTCAAACAATTTATTGTAATGTAAAGTTCTTTATATGGCAAACTTAATGTATTAGGAAAGAATCCATAAAAAAGCTGTACATTGCGTTTTCCATCAGCATTACTGAACAATATTTGAGAAAATTAAGCAGGACTGACCATCACAGCCTTGTTCTGCTTTTTGTGCTTTAGGGGGCAGGAGAGAACCAGAGGAAAAGATTGGCCAGACCGCACAGGCAGGGGCTGTAGGGTCAGTGGACCTGCAACTGAGAGGGTGGGCATCAAGCAGTGCATATCCTGCCATGGTCCAAAGCCAGGAGATAGCGGTTAATACAGGACTTTGTGTCGACAAGATGCTGGCAGTCTGTGTTTTATAGTCATCTTTCTGATAACAAAGCAGACCTGATTTCATTTAGAGGGAAATTATTAATAGTCATACTTCTCTCATTTACATGTGAAATTATACAAAAACTCTCATGGACAGCTTGCAGGCATCTCACATTCCCAGGTAGAAAACAAATAAGCTGTTTGTAGATGATGTGTGCACTCTTTGCTTCCTTTTCAAGTCATTTATAGCATCTTGTTCTACTCCTTGCTACATTTTGTCATTCAGTTTCTCATCTATTTTCCTGCAGTCATGTAGTGAGATTACAGCAACAAAGCCTCCAGAGATCCATTGACCACTCATTTCATCAGCTCATCACAGGGCATATTGCTGTTTTGTTAGTCCAGTGAAAAGCAGCTTAAGAGGTTCATCCTTTGTAAAACCTGCTGAGAGTTAGAGCTGAACCTGAATAGCACTCTGTAATAGACTTTCCAGTGTCTGGTAGAGATGTCTCTGATCTTAGTGCAACATAATCACCTCTAAAGACCTGGAAACTGGAAATCCATGTCTGAGTGCCAGGTAAGTGCAAATGGGTATTTTCTGCCCAGGTTCATTAGTTAAACAAGATGGAAGCAGGTGATAGCGCAGCAGCTGAGGGGTTTAAAGGTTTAAATTAAAGTAAAGGAATCATCCTAGATTTGATTTTCCTTCTCAGGTAATGTAAAAAAACACTAAAGTATGATTTTAGGCAATAGGAAAAGCTTAGTCTTACATAAACATGTATCGTTGAAAAGTAATCTAGTACTAACACGATGACTTCACATGAATCTTCAGCACGAAGCTCATTCAGAAAAATAGCCTGAAAGTGATAAATCTAGTAAATATCAGGGTGGCTTTTCTAATTAATGCAGCGCTGCAGCTTGTTCTCACAAAATAATTTATGACTAGAAAGAGAAAATGTCAAAATATTATTCTTTCTCATTCTCCACCATGTCAGAGCAGTTTTAAATTCAGTGCTTGCTGGTTTGCCCAAAAATATGTGATTTGTCATTTATTTCATTGTCTCATTACAAAAAAACATAATAAAAACAGTAAATTAGAGTCTAAACAAAACCCTTCCAGGAATGATCAATAAGGCTGGTGCTTCTGAGCCAGCTTTGAAAAATACCTTTTACTGGATTGCAAACTTTGTTCCAACATAACCAAGAAAAAAGCTCCATCAGTTTTACAGACATACTGTGACTGTGTTGGTGGATGTGATAGCCCTGAAACCATTTGATAAATGACACCAGTTGCATTCTCATAACTCATGGAGTCAAAACCAGTTTCTAGTGAGGAATGACTACATTACCATTGTTCACACAGAAATATTATTTTAATAGCCTATTAAATGTTTACATAAAATGTGGTTTTATTTGAGTCTTCTTTTAGAAGAAAGAAGCCATCACACTTCACTCGAGTTGTTATCAGCCAAGCCTTGAACTTGTGACTGAAAAGAACATGAATTCAAGCCATTTTCTAGAGAAAGTTCTCCATGATTTTACTCACAAATTTAACTTCAGCAGGAGATTTCTGCTAGAAATTCCTTTCACAGGTGGGACTACAAAAGCACTCAGAGAGCGCAGCATTGGAAATTTGGAGGTGATCCGCCAAGCTACAGAGTCCCCCAGCTTATTGTGACTTACACCCAAAAACATGATCTGGATCACCTTCAAATTTTAATAACTTCTTAATCTTCCCATTCTGGATACATTCTGAAAATTATATGAAAATAACTTTTTGAGTTATTTTGTACACAAGCAAACAAATGCCGTCAAAAACATAGTGGAGGTAAATATCACAGATTGGCATCTGTGGAACATACAGGGGGGAGACACAATGCAAAAAGGTCACCATGGAAATCATAGTTTTGTTTATTACAAATTAAAAACTCATGGTGATGTCAGTATGACTTGTATGTGAACTTACCAAGGATATTGTTGAGTGTCACACAGATCAGAACAAAAAATGATAACATCAACAGCACAACCATCAGCTGTTTGGCAACTTTTGTGCTCGTACGTACACTCATTAGTAAAACATTGCTAGAAAATAAATCCTCTCTTTCAACTACCTTTTGTAAAAATTGAAAAAAAAACCCACAGATGAGGAGATCTGGCACAAAAGCTGCTGACATGCTGGAGTGAAAGTTTCTGGACTCCTGTGTATCTGTAAAAACTGTGACACAGAAGTTATTTAGAAAAGTGATTGTTTCTTTCTCAGTTTACCCCTTTTCACACTGATCTACAATTCTACGACGACAGCATTGTTCCAATTGCTCAATTTTTCACAATCATATTGAATAAACAGATACAACATTTCTGCATGCAAAAAGTGGATCTAAGATCTTATCTATTGATGTGGTTGTGAAATGTAGATTTACAAAGGTTTTCACAAGTAGTTATGTGCCTCTTGAATGTGGCAACCATTGATTGCATAATCATTTAAAATAATGAAAACTAGTCTAATGTCAAAGCAGTCAAAAAAAAATTATAAAAAAACAAGCAAAGTTATGTAAGCAAGATATATGGTACACACCATATATTTAAAGGAATTTCCTTCTCGGATTAATAAAGTATTTTTCATTTCAAAGATTCCCACTGACTGTTTTGGGTAGAAAGTTTTTCAGATGGGGAACAACTTGACTGTACTGGGAGCTGTACACTTTTCTTTTCATATATTTTTCCTCACAGGCATAAAGAAGATCAATTGAACACTGAGGTGCCCCACTTCGCCCCCTCTCCTCTGCCTTGTTGCCACGCCGACGTCATGGAATGTGTGATGTCATTGATAGAGCACACACAGAACACATGCTCTCACCTGGTTTCTGTGGCAACCAAACCACAGCAGTTTCCTCATCCCTATGTCGCAAGTAATGTTCAGTGAAGGGGCCTCATGCATACCTAGAAAACAGAGGAAAATCAAAAAGAGCAGCGTGCAGGCTTCATGTGCATCCGTGCTGTGATGGACAACAATAGCTTTTTCTTTGGTTATCTCTTTTTCATCTAGAACTAGTGAGTCCTAGTGTGAGAACTAGTGTGATTCACAACACCTAAAGTTAAATATTCTGTGGCTTAGGATTCACATTTACTGACGGCTTCCTTCACACATCAAAGACTTATTTTGTTACATTTTTGGTTGGAAGGAATAAAAAATGTAACTGTTTTTCATTTTTAAGTCCTTGTGAGCGTCATGTTTCACAGAGTACCAGAAGAAAAATATGCTGCACTGGTGACTGCTAATTAAAGCTTATGATGTTATGAAACAATGCAGGCAAAGAGATAATGATGCTCCAGAAGTGATTAAACAAATTTTTAACTAACACACATGATTTGGCACAGTCCTTGTTAAGGATTTCCATTAATGAGAGAGAATGTATTTTAGTCATTTTCTATTCTTTCAAATAATCTATAACTAAATGTATATAATTATATGTTTATTGCTACAAATTAAGAAAAAAATATTATTGTCACATTTCTGGATATCTAATTTAATACTTTTAAATCTCATCAGTGCAGCAAATAAAAATATATGCATAATTTAACTAGAAATTTTAAAGGAATAATTTAACATTTTGCTCTTGCAGACAGCAAAGTATGCATAGAGGAGTTAAATTGTGACAAAATGCTTTGCAAATACTGAAAAAATTGCATTGCAGCTGGAGTACCAATGTAATGCAGTAGTACATAGTAAAACAAATCAAGCAAGTAACATGCTTTAAATACCAAGGGGTTGTGTTCGACCAGCGATTATCTTAGGATCATGTTGAAATGATCTGTAAGAAAGCAAAACAAAGAGCTGTTTCCTATAACGCCTTGGGTCTTTTAGGACAGGTAAGCAAGTTCTTCTGATGTTTTACACATCTGCTGTCAAATCTGTCCAACAATACTGCAATTACTTGGTACAAATATCTACTTGTATTAGAAACATCAAAACTACAATAACAAATAAAGATATGATCAAGGATCATAGGAAAACTTAAGGAGATGTCACTAATAAGAAACCTCTTGTAAGAAAAACCAGCATAGTCAAGAATATAACATCCAATCCAAATTATGCAATGAACAAAGAGTATGAGCTCCTACCATCTAAAAGAAATGCTTTAAGTTGTGTGTGTAGTCAATTACGTATTTGTGAAAAATGAGCTTTTTTTCTATACTGTTTAAGTATTGTTATGTTTAAACTGTGTGTGTTGTTTAAGTATAGTTCTGTGTAAACATTTTGCTGATGCCATGCAAAAGAAATGTCAGACATGTCTGATAATAAAGGCGTATCACATGAAATAATATCTTATCTTATCACAGCTTACCGTACTGTATTGCATCCTATTGTCTTGTATAATATCACATCATACCATAAGGTGTTGTATCGTATTGTGCTGTGTGTATCTTATCGTCTAATAATGTGTTATGTTGTATTGTATCATATCATATATGCAACTACAGAGAGATAACTGATAATTTATATTCTATTTCTTATTTTTCATCTTATTTACAGTCTGTTTCGCACCTTTCAAACCACTGATGCACCCGAATGCAGGCTCGTGGGCAGCAACAGGAATAAGGCTTAAATGAAGATTAAAAACTTGCTAAAAGAAATGTAGAAAAGGAAAATGAAAGAAGATAAAAAGGTCCTGAAGGGGATGAAGTTCATATACTAGATATTCAAAAGGCAGAAAAACAAATCAGAGACCAGAAACACACAGCAAGTGAAAGACGAAACGAAGCGTAAAACACACCCAAGACAAGTGTGGAGCAACCAACAAACGAACTCCAAATGTGAAACAAGTCTGAGCCTAAATGAAAATTATGCAACTAATAAAATATGTAAATAATAAATCAGTAGGTTAAAATATCTAAAACATACTAGACTCTAAATTAAAATAAATAAAAAAAACTTATTGGACAATGACAACTACGCTCCACATGAAGTCTGATCTTTCAATTTGTAACTTAAATCAGCTTTTCTAAAAATCTGACAGTAAAAAACATTTATTATTAGTCTTTTGTTTAGCTTATTCTTGAAGTTGAAGGATTAGTTCATTTAAACTTTTCAAGGAAGGAAGGAACAGTTTTAAAATGCTTTGGCTCCAAACTGAAACTTCTTTGTACTGAAACTGTTCTTTGAAAAGGTTGAGGTTGGAGCTTTTCTCTCAGAACAAACATCTACCTCTGCTACTTTTACAATCACACAAATAACATCATTCACCTGTCTTTAGCCACCTCTTTTTTGAACACAGTTAGAAGAAAGAAATACTGTAGTCTACCAAACCATGAATCTAGCTTAGAGCGACAAACGGCTGGTGATTGTACTTAATCAAGCCCTTTCTTTCTCTGCCTGTTTGACTTGTAATAATACAGACTCACATTGTCCAGGCACACTCTGCGTGCACTCGTATTGGCTCTCACACGCTTGCTACACTCGGACTAGTGGGCACGCCGCCAGGCCTAATGGGTAACTGGCACGATTGGTGATTTCCATGGTAACGGGAATGTTGGCCATGGCAAGTGCCAAGAGAGCAGCTGGTAGGTAGTGGCAGATTAGTCTTCGAACAGATTTACAGCCAGTCAAGTACTGCATGCCCTTTGAACAGAGGAAGAAATGACGAAGAAGCCATTAGGGTGAAAGAAAAAAAGAGAGGAATTGGAGAGGAACTGAGTGAATCTACTGACTAGAAGGTGCAGAAAGCTTTTCCTGCTTGATCTGCCAGTTAGCTGGAGGTGTGCAAGTGAAGAACTTGTGGCTTGAAGAAAATAAACAGAAAGGAGCTGAGGCGTTCTGTGCAACACAAGGTGCTGGCTTGTTCTGCTGTGGTGAAATGTGATGAGCTCTGAGATAGAGAGAAATTAATTTCCAAATTATTTATTCCTAATTTGATTATTACGTAGTATTTAAGGCACTAATATACTTGTTTTTTAAATGAGCTGGACGGTGGATTAGCAGGTAGCACAAAAGCCTTAGGTTTGAGCCTTAGTTCAGTGGCGTTTGTATGTTCTCCCGATGTATGCATGCGTTCTCTCCGGGAACTTTGGATTCCTCCACCCAACTATAGACATGCCCCCCCCCCCCCCACACACAGTGACTTAGTGACAGCGTAGGCAAGTGATCACGGTTGGCAGACCCCATTCATCAACTAAAGTTGGAATTCATAAAAGGCCAATTTCAATATTTAACCTACATTGAATAAGAATATTCATTCATTCATTTTCTTTACCGCTTAGTTCAATTCAGGGTCACGGAGAAGCTCCAGCCTGCCCCAGCAACTGACAAGCTTCATCATGTTCCACTAAAACTTCTACCATCAAAGTATGAACATAGAGGAAAGCTTAGGATCTAGCTTGTACAGATCCATAAGTTAGTTTTAGAGAAATGCTACTAGAAACTGATCCGACTGAAACTGATCATACTAAAATGCTGTCTGCAAAATTGTGACTTAATGGCCCCAGTAGGAATGAGTTGCCCTGCAGACGATGCCTCCAGATACACACACTCTTAATTGTGGTCTTGCTTTCTTATCACGTTTCTGGAACTTTCCAAGCTGCTGAAAGAGATGAATACTTGCAACATGACACCCGATACATGTTCCCCTCTTCAATATATCGTAGAACCATTTTAATGTGACATGTCAAAAGATATCAACCTACTCGTACTTTATTAAAGTTTGCCAATTTGCCGAAACATAGCACTCCTTTTAAGCTATTCAGATATTTGGTGATTATGCAAAAATGTAATGTACAGACACACAACTTGCAAATATCTGGAGAGATAAGTTGTCTTAGTACTGAAAGATCGCAAACAGGAAGAGATTCTAATTGGATGATTTTTTAAAACACACAGCTGCATGTAACTAAGAACTAACTGAGCTAACTTGAATCTACTGGAAGCTAACCGGCTAAAAGAGGTTGCGGCTAAAGCTAAAGCATGTTATTAACTGGCTAAAAATGCATTTTTGCAATACATGCAATATTTTTGCCTTCTTGTCAAGGATATTGAATACCTGTCAATCAAAAGAACACGCCCATAAATATGTCAAATGTCAAGATTACATAACATCTAAACACTTGAGTTTAAAAGATTTCCCCTGCACTGTAGTCATAAAGGTAAAGTTGACCTATTAATATGAGTTCTTGGTTTTTGTACCAGGTTGTAAACATGTTTATTTATGCTGTGAAATTGGTCTTTTTAACATGGGAGTCTCTGAGGATTTGCTTTGTTTTAGTGAATGACTGTTTTTTGGAACTTCCACACAGGCTTAATTTTTGTACCAATGGAGGTTATGGCTTGTCCAAGACTCTCACATTACATAAGCCAATTTTTGTCCCTGTCTTTATCCCTCGATTTGATTGGATGATGAATAATCAAACTGTCCAGTCTGGCCCCCTTTCGAACAACCTGGTTCCAGCACTGGCTCGGAGCCAAAGCCCTGAACCAGCACTCTTTCTTTTACACTCTGATGAAGTCATTTTTCCGATGTTTCGATACAAAAGTATATCTGAAAAGTGTAATGAAAACACTTTCTCTCTATTTATGTGTTTTTGGACGTGACATGGGAGGTCATGTGACCACTTTGTTTCCAGTAAAGATGATGCAGAATGGAGCAAACAAAAGGGAAACTCAGAGTTTTACAATGAATGAAGAAGGGAAATGATGGAGAAGGGCTTTGAAAAGTTGTGGGAATTTCTCTCCATCAAGTAGAAACGCCTAAGATTACGTTACATGGCTGCCTTTGCATGAGCCACAATTCTTGCAAAATCTTGTCAGCTGGCAGAGATTTTATGAAAACTGAAGCTTATGTTCTAAACATTTTTCAATGGTAAATCACATTTTTTTAAACTTTACAAAAATCACTTTTATTTTGCTACACACTATAATGGATTTTTAGTTATTAATTAGTTATTGTTCTTGTTTCCCCCTTAACCAGACAAAACTGTGTCTTTGTGTTAGCAACTTCATTTTACCAGTTCCAGTCATGCATGCAGCTTATATCATTTTAATTTTTGTTTTCAGAAGGCAGCAAAGCCATAATTGAAACCATTGGTAGATGTAACAGAAAGCAACACAGACACAGATACACGTGCACACTCTCTCACTGTGCAGACAGGTGACATTTGTGTTGTCCCACATTCCTGTGTGCACAACAATAAATCAGAGTAGAATCATTTTTGGCACAAAGATGATGAAATGTTTTTGCTGATGAGAATAATTTCCATAAAATGTGTTTTAATATCTTCAATATCTCCAGTCACAACATTTGCATTTGTATGCCTACTGTCTGTTTTATTTTCTTGCAATAAATTGTATCACATCATCATATAATATGTTTTTAAATATAAAACTATCAAAGCATAATGTGATAAGGTCCCAATTTGCTTTGTTGACAGCTCTACACTTCCATAGTTGTTTATGTGTCATCAGAAAAGGAGAAAAGATACAAAAAAATTAGATGAATCATCCTCTTTATGCAGCATATTTTCAAGCCAAATGAGGACATAATAATTTCCAGATTTTAAAGCAAAATAAATCAGAATTTTCAATAAATGCTGTATTTGCAGCTGTTTGCACATGTAAAATTTGTGTTACAATAGCTTTGTTTGTTAATATACAACTCAAAATGCAAGCGTTGGAGTTAATATTATGGGTTTTATTTTAAGGAACTGTCAAACATATTTCCCCTTTTAGCACTAAGTAATTTAAATTCTGGTGTTGGCATCCATTAGTGTTTTATGTTTGCTGTGTAAACTACAGATTTTTATTGCAGCTTCAAAGCTTCAGAACAACAGAGGCATTATTTCAGTATTGCTACTGATAAATAAAGCAGAAGAGTGTACAAGCTTTTTAATCATTAGATCATTGATATAACCTGTGCCAGGTTTTTTTTTTAATCATCTAAATTTCTATAATAACTGAGCTGTTATACAAAATGCCTAATACCATCCATCCCCACCTGAGGAACTGTCTGGCAACATATTTCAGTACTGCTGTAGAAAAGCCATCAATTTCCAGTCAGGTTGGGACAGATGTTGACACTGACAGAGTTTGACTTACTGCAGTATTCCCAATCCAGTCTGAGTCAGGAATATCTGTCCTCGCTAACAAGCCTCAGCTTTTGCAGAGCTCATCATGTTAACAGAATGCTCCAGCAGCTCATCAGCCAAAGAGGACATGAAGGATGCATAGTGAACAATGAAGGCAGCGATTATCACGCAGTGTAATTCTGCACATAGCAGCCAGAACTTATAAGTGAAACTTTCTCTTAATACAGGAAAGAGGGCTGTTAATGTGTCATTGGATGTTTGGTTAGCAAAGGTCAATAATGCTATACGCTAGATACATTTGATGTTCCAACTTGATTTTACTGTCTTGTTGTCAACATGACACCAAGACAATCACTGTTTTTATGGGAAGAAAGATGTGCAAAAGCAATTAAAAATCCCTAAAAACCAAAACAAAATATAAAAGAAAGAGACTAAGCAGGATTTTACCCCTGAATGAACAATTAGGAACAAGTCTCGGCATGTCCTAGCACCCCTCTGCCACCCCATCAGTGGGCGAGCATCAAGTGCAGCATGAATTGACAGACTGTTGGGAGACTGCAGTCTTTCTACAAACCAGCAGCTGCTCATGCAGCTGTCCAAGGATGCAGCTTGTGGTAGAAGTTGCAGAACTGGTCAAAACACGCTACAAAATCAGGTGAAACAGGTGAAAAAAGGGGTTTCTGCTGCTACTAATTATTCTTCATTCAGAGGTGTTGAAAACTTGCTGTGCTTTCCAGTAAGCTCTGTTTTCTTATTAGACACAAAAGAATTCAGACAAAACAGGCTTACAGATCTGAGGATCTATGAGCGTAAACATGAGTCAGTCTTTTCTCTTGATGAAGTCATTTATGATACACAAACACATAAAAATAACTGCAAAAGAAAAGAAATTTAAATGACAAAAGTGACTGAAAACACAATAAATAATCAAATAGACACATTTTCAGTTCACAATGACACATTAAATGAAAACAAACAGATATTAAAAAGTAAAACACACAAAAAACCACCAAATGCAGCAAAAAACAAGAGGGAGACATCACTGAAAACATACAAACACAAATGTAAAAAACACAAAATTGTAAGGTACATAATTGCAAAACTGAACATCACAACAGAAAACCACAATTGATCCATACAACCCCTCCTCTCTAAAAGTTATATACTAAAATTAAATTAAAACAGTTGAACAAAACAGCTAAAAAGACACTAGACTACTGCCTAAAGCACTTAAAAACACTTATCATGTCATTGAATGTCTTGTGCCTTTCTAAGCAGAAAGGGAGGAGAACTCTTTTCATGGCAGTGCCCAGGGGCCAATTGTCCCATAATCAGTCCATGACAAGATGGACAATGACAACATTCATCTTGTAAGCCTCAGCTTCAACACTCCACTGTACAGTACTCATCATGTATCAATCAGAGCCATAAAATAAAACTTTTAGAACATGGACACATGCTGACAAAAGGAGCCAGGGTCTCTTATGTCATTCTGTAGCTTGTTAGTTGGCTCAGAGCCTACAAGCAGAATGAAACCTGTTACAGAGAAGTTCATTCCAGATAAAAAAAAGTCATCATAATTCTGCCCCTTAATTTGACTTAAACATTGAAGGTGAGACTTACTTTTGCTAATATATTGGACCAGCTCATTGCATCATGAAGGCTGGCACTCTGATATATCTGATTAAAAACAATACAGCAACAATTTACTTACAGCAACAACAACTTAAATAACTCTGACACTGAAAATAAGAGGAATGAAGAGCGAAATAGCCTCCTCACAAGCAAAAACACATTTTTCTACTTTTATTTTGTGCACAGATGTGGCTGAAAATGGGAAAAAGTGAATCAAATTGGGTGGCTTTAGGTAATGTTTTCCATCTCAGCCTCATCACCTGTATTGTGAGAAGGGAATGGGTTCATACAGTGTAGACATGCATGTGCAGTGGAGCGAAGTTTAGGAAACAGCAGTCTCTGCAGCAGCAGCTAATGGACAATAGGCTGCATTCTCTTCTTTTTTTTCCTTCCTCGCTGTCTTTTTATAGACTCCTTTCTTTCTTTTTAACGTCTCCCTGCCTTCCCCTCTGACATGGGCTTAAACAAAACCATATCATTAGGGACTCAAGAGCATCTCTGTTGTGCCTGTGAGGTTTCCCCTCTCGGTTATATAATGATCTTCCCGCAGGCTTCTCTTGGTGTTGGCGGCGCTCCCTGCCTGCTAACCCGGCCCAGTTTTTGGCGTGACTCCAGTCCAAACAGAACCCACTTTGTCCTCGACTCTGTTTTTGGCACCAGCTGTTCGAGCATGACTCCAGCAGCTGACTTCTTTGTTTTACTTACAGGCGGCTTCTTTTCTTCTTACATCACCTTCAGTTCTTTTTTTCCTCCTCAGAGTTTCATCTGCTTTTCAGGCCTGACTTTTTCTTTGCTTTCTGTTTTTCTCTTTCTCTCTTTTTGTCAGATTTTTACTGACCTTTTCTACATCGCTCACCTCAAACCCCTTTTCCTCTGACTGTCTACAAAAGAGACTGTTAGTGCTATGATGTATGAGGGCAGCTGACGCCCACCTGCTTCCCAGCAGTCTGTCTGGAGGGTGTTTCTAAACTCCTCCATTGGCCATTGGCTATTCACTCAGTTCTGTGGATGAATCAATACCAACTGCCACACCTGTCACTGGTGTAAACACAATCCACAGTTACTTTGGTAAACTATTAGTGTAAAGGACAAATTAAGCATAATCCTAATTATATTCTTTAGCACAGTCAATAATATGCTATGACTGGTTCCTCTTTTACAACTTCATGATAGGGCTCTAAAGCTGGATTAAGTCGTATTATATGGAGGAAAGACAGCAGGCTCGTTTGCAGTGATTTACAGCCTAAGCAGAGCTTTAATCTTAGCTAATTTGAAACAGTAATATTCATCATAAAGGAAGAAAATTGATTTTATAAATGAGAGCTATGACGGTGATTCTTCAATAAATGCTTTCCTGTCACTCGCAGAATAGCTGAGAGCCTATCTCAGCTTTGCACATTTAAGGCTTAGTTTATACTATTGGAGTTTGATCCAGATGTTTCTCCCACAGAAACAGAGTCCAAATGTTATTCAAGTTGCAAGTTCAACTTGTATGTGTAAACATCTGTAATAGTTGGTCAGTACACAAAGACACGATTCCAGAGGTTTTTGGACATGTCCATGCATGTCTTTAGCTGAGTATATAGCTATCTTTGACTCTCCGAAGGATTCATGTGTGAGCCATGATTAGCTGTGTTTCCATTACTCATAGAATTACGCTAAGTATTGAAATGAATCCAGTACTGAAATTAGAAATTCTCTGCAGTATCTAGAAAACCCCAAAATAACGCTATGGCTACTTTGCATGAGCTGCAATTCTTGTAAAATCTTGTCGGCTGGATGTCTGCTGGCTGTTAGCATTAAGCTAGCAAGGCTAGCATGGATCCTATATGCTGAATTTTAAAGTTAGCTATGGCATGAATAGCTATGTGGAGAAATATAGCCTGCGCCTGTCTAATTATGTATAATAAGATACATAAATCAAGAAAGGAAGGTACTGTATCTCTGTCAAATTGTAAAGATAAAGGACACATCATAAGTCAGCAGCCTAACCCTTCCCAACATGAAGCTAGCAAAATAAGTCATTGGGATGATTACATGATGCTTTTAATTCTGAATTAAATTATTCTTGGCTTAAAGTTTACATGGTAATTTTAATTCTGAATAAAATGTTTACATGGCATCATGCTTATTCTCATCTCTTAATTCCGACGTGATGGCTGAAGTGACGTAATCACGCAACAAATATCTTTCTGTTTGTAGCCTTAGTGGCTACATGGAAAACGATCTGAGATAAACCGTTTTAGTTTCAATTTTGATTACATTTTTGAAGTACTAGTTTTTCAAAAGTATACGATTTCACCTTTTTTTGGCAACTAAGGAGAAGAAAATAGACAGGACCGAATATATCGAAGACGGGAGCCAAGCGTTTTTCCCCAACTTTATTGCATTTACAAAACAGACTGGAGGCAGAAGACTGTACTTGCACGTCTTTGCAGCGGGAGAAGGTAAGCATGCGCAGAACGACTGGAATTAACTAAGGGTTTACACGAGACAGGAATAATTTATTTCGGCTTTAAAATGAGAATAAACCACAGTTTTTTTTTTGGAATTAAGTTTAATTCCGAATGATCAATTCCAATTGGAAGTAGGTGTTTACATGGTTACTTTTGGCTACATCTGTTTAAAGTGGAATATAATATAATAAGTGTCTGTCACAGGATCCTTTACTGCAAAGTAAAACAAAACGTATTGCGAGATAACGCAAAAGTATTGTGAAGGAACTCAAAAGAAAAAAAAAATCACCCATGTCCTCGGTGGGGCTCCGAAAGTTTGTCTCGACTCTTTTTTGTCTCTTTATGGCATGATGAAGGCACTTAAAAAGAAGCTTTTGGTAACTGAGGGTTAAGCAGGCATGAGAGTGTACTATTATCTCCAAAGAAGCAGAATAGGATCAATTAAACTGTTAAAGTGCCCCATTGCAAAGAACAATGTCAAATTAGAGCCGGCACTTCAAAATCCTGTCAGCTCTCATTTCCATTTTATCACAGACAGAAGCAGCAGCAGCAGATTTCGCTCAAAGAAAGAGCAAAATGGGGTAATATCAATTCAGAGGTCAGATGTCACTCCAATCATGACTTTATTATTTCCCCCATACGTGTCCGAACATTAGTCATGGGGTAATTGAGCAGAAGGGTATTGATTTGATGTCCAGGCTAATTGTGTGTTGAAGCTGAATGGCTGGGAAACTGGCTGACGTGACAGGTTTATAGCCAGTGGTGTATAAACTATGACTGTTGGGTAGTACATCTGTCAGATGAGGGTGTGACGAGACTGTTACCTTCTTTCTGTTAAAAGCTCAACGTGTTTCATTGATTTGTGCCGCGGGCGTCTCCACTCAGCGTGTGTGCTGCCACTCATGATTGATGCATACATCTTGTGAGTTTTATGCTGACAACACAGTTATTTAGTCTTACAGATGGCTTTGGTTTAAATATGGTACAATAAACCGTCAACTGCAAAATGTGTAAGTCTGACTGGCCAACAGGTGGTGAAACAGTTACTTTAAAGATGAACATTTGGAACTTGGTATGTCCAACTGCTGCAGTCTCAGTCTTGGTATGATTGGCACGGCGCATCTCTGCGCCTTTTGTGGCCCACATGAATGTTCTGCATTATTATTATTAATATTACTTTTTAAAATTAATTCATTTTTACTTGTCTTGTCCAGCATTGAAGCAGGCAGAATTATGGTCTGCTTGCAGTGTTGTTGCTGAGCAAATTTGCTTTTTCAAATGGTGCTTTATGTATATATGTATAAACAAAAATCTTGTTGATAGTTTGAATTCGTTATTTATTTTAGCTAAATATGTATTAGAATTTACATGTCATGCTGGACCCAACCAGAGAGGACAGAAAGACAACAGAAAAGAAAAGAGAAAGCAGATAGCACATAAATAAATAAATAAATGAACAGGAAACCGCTGCAATCTGACCACACAAACTATGCCATCCACCACTCTTGAACATAAACATAAAGCATATTTTCTGTATTATACATAAAATTATGTCAAAAGACTTCTGACATCGGTGAAACAGACATATGTTTTAGTTATACTTTAGTTTTTTAAATTAATTTATCTCAGTTTTATTTTTTTTTATGTTACAGCAACAACCTATACACACAAAACACATTCAAACACACAACAAAATGGTAAACAGGCCGAATTCAGTGCTTTTTAAGTTTTCTGACGACTTAAAGCCGTTTTCTACAATATAAGCCACATTTACACATAAATTCATATGAAACTTCTTAAGTAATTATAGTAATTATAGTTCCTGTTGTAGTAATAGTTCTTTGCCTATGCAGATTTTTATTCTTCATATACACTTACAAACACACTGATGAACATATAAAGGCAAAGACCTATTGTCTCGTTTGAGGACACTTTGACCTATGAACCGAGGAATAAACCAAAGGTGACTGTTTAATCACCAAACAACAGCAAAGACTCAAATTGAAAACAGAGAGTCAAAACATAACCACAAAGACACAAGTTAAAGCAACAAAGACACTAAATGAACACCACAAGGTATGGTGGGAGGTGCTGGATAAAATTTTCAAGCAAGCTGAATGAATAAAAGTACACGATTGAAACTAAACCCCTTTCTTCAGACTTCCCCCCCGAAGCCACACCTCAAGAGCATAGAAACACGCAATGCTTGCTCCTGAAGGGTGGAGGGGGAGGGACAAATGGCATCATCCAAACTTTCAGAATGATTCTGTTAAAACATCTGGATAGTGTTTTTTCTGTCCCATCTGTTCCACAGATCACAAAAAAATAAACACACAAATAAAAAACAAACAAACAAGGAAACCTAAATAAATAAATAAATATTTTTTTTATTTCAGTTGTCTCTTATTTTATGCTGTGTTTATTAATAATGTAATTATTATGTGTCTTCTCAATGTTATTGTTTTTTTTTTTTATTATTCTCACTGTTCAGCACTTTGGTCAGTATTTACTGTTTTAAAGTGTTTTTATAAAAATTGGATACATTTTTCAATGTGTTATTACAGCAATGTGCATTCGGTGTGAAGAGAATTTCAAACAGTATAGTTAAAAATGGGAAATATCTTCTATCTTACCTTTGAAAATGAAACAATTTGTTAAGAACAATTGATGCTATGTGGCCCTGCATCATTTATTCCCATCCTCTTCACTTTCATCTTCATCATTTTTATCACTATGTATATTTCTGCTTTGCTCTTGAGCAGTCCCTCTGTTTCAACCTTGAAAAGATCAAATCTAAATAAAAGAAAAGAAAAAATAGAAGAAAAAAGTTCATTCGTGAATGAGAGATGGATGCTGCTCATCACTCAGCACTCACAGAAACCACAACGGGAGATTAGAGTGAAAAGGAAACTCAAACACCCTCTTCTTTGTGGAGACATATTTATTCCCAAGATGTTCCACTAATGGCTACCTCTGCCCCTTTCAGTCTGTTTGAACGCCTTCGCTGGTGCCGCCCCTCATCTCACTCAACAGCACTACTTAGAGAGTGATGAGGAAATGGCATCTTCCTACCTTGACAGGATGAGGTAAAGTGTATAAAAATGTGGTTAGCGTGCATATACCGGCGTGTTTGAGCGTGCATTTGCTGAACTCTTTGCAGCCTGCGGGAAGAATCTGCTGTGTAATTACAGAGGGGAGAAAATGAGAAAGACAGCAAGTGGTGGAGAGAAAATAGAAAAGTGAGGGAAATGAGCTGATTAATGGCTGATCGAAGCGGCTTCTCTAAGCAGTCTGCCTCATTAAAGTTCAGACTGACCCAACACTCCCTTCATTAGGCCTTAAAACAGCCTGGTGAAATTCTGTGTGGCATCCTCATTTATACCACAGATAATAACCAAACAAAGACAAATTCTCTTTTGTCAGCGCAGACTGCTGTGCTTTGTCCTAAATATAACAAATAAATAAATGAAAATGATTCTATGTCCTGATTCACTGAACCAATGTAATAAAAACTGTGCAATTTTGGGCTTTGATAAAAGCTCTGACAAGGTTACAAAAGAGAAACAACAGCTTTTGCTTCTTCCTCATTAAGGCTGCGCTCCACATTTTTACATTAAAAAAAATCACCACTGTAAATGTGAATGTTGCTTGTACTGATGGAGCCAGAAAATTACTACCAAACTTTGCATTTCCCCCGAGTCCTGAGTGTTTTATATCCATTTAACTCATTGTTTGGATTTCACAGCCTGGAAAGTTGCTGTTTGGTCCTGTTTAATTGCCGTAGCAGGCGGTTGTTTCCAGCTGAAGAGCTCTAAAAGCCGAGCTAACACCACCTGCTCAGCATCAAATGCCAGGCACACTGAAACAGCGAAGAAAAAGAATCATTCAGGTGACAAAGACAAAAAAACCAACAAAAAACACCCCAAAAAAAAACAAAAAAGTGGAGCTGAAATAGAGGAAAATCATAGAAACAAGTCCAATTTCTGTCCATACTATTACATGCATACTGCTGATACAACCACCGTGACCAGGAATTGATCCAAATGACTCTATTAGCCTCGTCTGAAGCCAAACTGCTTTGCGGTGCCTGTGCAGTAAATGTCAGCATGGTACCTAATTATCTTTGATCTGCATACCTGTGTATTTGCATGTTAAAGATCACACCTGGTTTTACCATCCTTCTGTTGCTGGAAGTACTGGGATGAAAAATCTGTCGGAACAAAGTGGTATATGATACAGTCCCACCTCAGCGTGTTCTTGTATGTGTCAGACCAGCGTCTCAGGATTTCCTGACTGCTAACATCATGAATTGGTTTGAGTATCATGTTCCATAATTGTGGTTTCTTGTGTGTGAGACATAGAAGCAGGCCTGTTTTGCTGGAAATAGCTGGTTTTATCTTCTGATCCATTGCAGAGCTTTGACTTGTGTACCTGCTTGTCTCAAAATGAGCCATGTTTCTCAATCCTTGTCCTCAGAACACCAAAACCCAGCTTGTGTTAAGAGAAGTGCAGGTTTTTAAAAATGCACCTAGTTATTTATTTAACAGACCATCAGGAACTGTGTTTACAAGACAAGTTTTAACTTTACATGTCAAAGGTCCTGCCTGCAAAGTTCGCATCAGTCTTTCATAATTCCATTGATTATAAATGCATTTTTTATTAAACCAAACACACAGCAGACAATTATTTGATGATTTAAGCCAAAGAAATTCACCCTTCCTCTACATAGAAACGTTATAGTCAGAGTAAAAGCAAACCTCCAACCTATAAAAATGGGCATGAAGACTGCAAGCTGAGGGATCAGTCGGGTTACCTGACCCTGGGTCACACGTAAAAATTCTCTGAAATAGACATAAACTAAATGGGGTGAAATAATAAGTAGGAGCAGCCACAAAGAAAACAACTTAACTAATAATTGGCCAAGATGAAAGTGGAGAGGGTTGCAAAGTGGTCACAAAAACAATCAGGAAGAGTTCCAGAACAGCTAGAAGCAGATGCTAAACATCTTTAGGAAGCACAAATGGGGGGGGGGGGGGGGGTGACTACAAATGACAAACCTGGATGATTTCTAGCTGTCCCTCGTTTTTCTCTCAGCTTTGGTGTCTGCAGAAGGGGCAAGGGGGCTTTTTACATTCCTGCACTTTGGGGCCCATCGTTACATAATCTATTCAAGCTGGTTTTTACTATGGCTGCAGTTATGAATTTGTTTGGTTTTTGACATCATCCATCAGTTTTACATGGAAACAAAAGATGGGTATGTGTTTTTTCATAAGAAACTTCTCAGATTATGTTATACCAAACACATTTATGGAGAGTTCCAGCTGAGGTCCATCTGAGAGTTTAAAAGAACAGATGTGTTAGGGCCATAAAAGTAACAGTTAAAAGATGGATAATAAAGCTTTAGTTTGAAGCAAAAGGGTACACATGCAGGTCAGGGTAGGTTAACGTGAAGTCTCCTGCTGCAGTTTTAAATAAAGACACAAGGTCAAGAGCTGGTTGCCTAACTTTCTAGTTTCAACTCTTCACAACTGAAAAGATGAGACACAGCTCAGTCACTGTTATCATCTTCTAAATCTGCAAAATGAACATTTTAAATCCCTGCTGTCTTTTGTGCCACCAGCAGGAATCATCAACCGTTTGATCAATCAGGCTGCAGGCGTTGTCTGGAGGATAAATCGCCGTGGTAACAGAGTCGACAATGCCGGACAGTAGAAAGGAAAGTCTGACTCATCATGCTCAATAAAACAAAGAGCAAACAACAAGTGCGTCAGGAACGGATGTGCGACAGCTATAAATGTCAAAAGCATCATTTGCCAATGAGAAGTTGGATCATAACAGAGCTCTCCAAGCGGGACGTTATGACAGACAATATGTTACAGCCTGATGATCTCACCATCGTTTCCATACTTGAAGAAAAGAGTTTATTAAATTTAAAATACATGTTTCCCCTGTATTTCCAAGTAGTGTACAAAAACAAACATTTAATTGACCAAAAGACTTACATAGTTGCTCTGATACTAGAGACGGATATTGAGCACTTGCTACATTCAGGCTGCAGGAGATAATGCTCAATTCAGATTATTTTGTGGAATCCGAGTTTTTTATAGAGTTCTTTAGAGGAATTTCATGTATTAGCTTAATTACTTGCTCTTAATTAATGTCTAGTTGAAAGCTCCGACAATAAGGCTCCTAAACTGATGTCATTATGACCTTAGTAAACCATCTGCAAGGCCGACGTCCTTCCATCAGGGAAATGTTTAGGCGAGACCTTTGTCTTGTTGTCGTAGTTGAAGAACAGGCCTCAGATTGACGCACGTGACCAAAGTCTTTAAAAAAAGCTACATCTATCTGACTAAGACAGTATAGTTCCAGACTTCTGTGTGGCGACAGATCTCAGGAGAGATTCTCCCCAAGTTATAAACTTGTACCATGTCTGTATGTCTTCATTTATTGTCCCTGCTTGTTTTAATGTTAAATATATGTTCAACTTCTTTTATTCTTCATTATTAAATTTATATTATTCTTAATCTAAATAACCACTATCCCCATCCTTGACAGGAATAACGGTTATCTACAGTTCTTTCACATTTCCAAGTAAACGCAACATGTTTGTGATCTCATGAATGAATGTTATGCACACAAGACCATGATAAAGATACAACAACATGAGTGACAATATCATGTTTACCTCCGTAAATGGATGTAACAGTGGAGCATTTTATATTAAAGTTATTGTCCAGCCGTAGTGGCACATTTTCAATAGCATTGTTTTTAGGAGATCATAAAAGAGGAGAGCCTGGTGGCTTTATGTGGAGCAGCGGCACCAACGTTTGCACAGAGAAATGTGTGGATGCAAAGTCGCAGCAGGAGGGGTGGGAGATGGATGTGAATGCATTTAAGGAGCATAACCTTCAGGAACATCGCTGAGCCCCTCTTTGAAATACTGTATCAATGAAATGCAGAGATTATAGGGATTGTTAATCCCAAGTAGAGAACACTTCTGGGGATATCTTGTCATCACTCCACTTTCCAGTTGTTCAACAAAATGAGATAATTGGTCGCGGAAACTTAATCCAGTTATTTGGAATATATTTTCCACTTATTATGTTTAATACAGGATTCATACTTGCTGTGTGTGGGTGTTCATGCCGGATTCATGCTTTGGTTCGTGTCTTAATCACTGGACGCTTTCTGTCCAACATGATGGCGTAAACAGTGGGGGACCGCTTGACTGCATGTCCCCTATAGTTGTATTACTACCAAGCAGACATACTGATAAGTTGCTATGACAATAAAACTGATAAATCTTCAAATTCCAAGAAGATTTATTGAAATGGAGAAAGTTTAGATTGCAATATTGAAATAAAGGCAAATATATTTCTCAATAAATAGGAGACACAGAGCATCTTATTCTATTCCTATTGTTGTGCCTCGGCCACGCCCTCCTCGTAACACTGCTCCTGGCTCCAGCTCCTCTGCCTCTGCCAGCACAGGTGAGG
>JBAMHX010000020.1:8201487-8214457 GCA_037177515.1 Pseudomugil tenellus
TAGTCCGTGTCTCTGTTCCTGGGGATCCCAGCACCTCTGGCTCACTATTCTCCCACCTCATCCTTGAGGCTTAACACCTATGAGCTTAATGTAACGTTACATCATCAGCAGGCGCAGACCGAGCAGATCTGGTACCTACACTGGGACCAATCGAACTCAGAACAATGTTAGAGCTTTACTGGCGTCTCTATGATTTTTTTTTTTTTGTTGCTTCCGGAGCAACAAAATAAAATAATGTTATGTTTTCTAAGGCAGAAAAAATGTAACTAATTTCAAGAAATTAATTGTGCTACCCAATGAAACCTGTGTACAAAATATTGTTACTGCAACTTTTTCAACATGAACTATCAACCTACTCCTACTTTATTTAAAAAAGATTTTATAGCTCACATAAACTATGATATTATTATCTAATCGCTGTAATTTTAATAACTAGTTTGGCTTTATTAGTTATTTGATAGACCCAAATATATACCAAGATTAAGATATTGTTCTGTTTTTTACATAATAGGACCGTTTTATGTTGAATTTAGATGAAAGGCAAACCGGGGTGGGAGACTTAAAAAAAACTGAACACATCAGTGGGTTCAAATCTAAACCATCAAATTGTTAAAAAAGTGAAAATGTATCTAAAAGTGACAGTATCTCCAGCTAGTGAGTTAAATATATGAATTATTACCTGTAAGCTCAGGTCAAGAGCTCTCTTTAACGGTTGGTCCCATATTTTTTAGTTCAGTTATAAACTTTTAAAAATGCACTGAGGTCAAGGTTCAAAAGTCACCTTTTCCAAGGAGTCAAATGTTCATACTGACAGATGTTATTCTGAAGATAAAGACCTTTCCTATGATATATTTACCTTCAACCAGGAGGATATGTTTTTGCCTGCATTTATCTGTCTGGTAGCGAGTTTACACAAAAACTACTGGGTGAGTTTTTGTGATTTCATTTTTTTTGAGAGGAGTCTTGGTCTGACTAAGATTTTATTACATTTTGGGAATGTCTGGAAGAAATTGTATACATGGGAATTTCTAAAATGATTCTGTATAATATGGGTGGAAATGGTGGACTCTGCAAGCAGCTCATTCTGGTAGGTTTAATGAAGCCAGTTAGCTTTTTTTCTGTTTTCATTGACACCTTAGACCTTCCGATCTTTAGTTTCTGAGAGGACTTTTTGTTCTTTTTGATCTTTTTGTTTATTTTATTTAAATTTCTTACCAGGTGTATTTAAAAAACAAGTGACGTTTAAAGTTATCCTATTCACAGACTAGGACAGGTTTCAAAGTCAGGTTCTCGAGATCTGCTATCCTGAAACGTTTAGATGCAACCCTTCTCCAACATACTTAAATCAAATGAATGACTCATTTCCAGGACTCTGCAGAACTGAATGACACGGAGATGAGAGAATTTCAGCATTTGTTTCAGGAAAAAGGTTGTATCTAAAAGATGCAGGTTAGTGAAACTCGAGGACCGGACCCATGCAGCTTTGACCCAGGATGTTCTCAATAACCTAAAAAGAAGGCCTGAAATGCCAGATTCAGTCTATGAGTCACATAAATAACCGTACAACTCCATAATGATTCTGCTTTGAAGTATTAGCTTAAGATTTGATCTGAACACACACGTTTTAAATTATTGTAGTAGATTACCATGGTGATGGTCAAAATATTAAAGTTCTCCACTGAATGTCTTTACAAACTTAAAAAAACACCAGTATTTTCCTGAAACTTACATGAAAATACACAAAGTTAAAGTGTTTAAAATTCTTCATACCACTGGTAAATTTGATATGGAATGCACCCCAATAACGACAGGATTAGAAATTAAAACAAAATTATTTTTCTGAAAACTGTTATGTACAAAGATGATTCTGAAAATGAGTGAAAAGGCAGCAAATATCTGCAGAAAAACTCTGTTAGACCTTCAGAAGGTCTGGAAACATTGTTCAAGGCCAGTTAAAAAGATTACAAGAAAGTGTGGCTGCTTGGGAGGAAAACAGAGAGTTGGATCAAACACTTTCACTCAGTACTGTAGAGAAAAGCTAAGAAGCAGGAAAAAAATGTGTACAGCAAACCTTTGTACGCAGCACAACCTTCCCGGAAGAATACTGTTTTCTTCTGAAATAGTTTCATATACTTTTCATATGTAGTTTTCAAAGAATAACATAAAAAAAGTTGTTACTCATTTCTTTTAAAAAAAGAAAAATATTTAAAACAGCTGAAATGTTGATCCTATTACACATATTAGTTGATGATTAGATCATTTCACTTTCCTTCCTCGCAGATGCCTGTGTTCAAACTCAGCCTCGGGTTTTTATATATCAGAAATCTTAACTTTGTGATGAAATTCAGAGTGTTTGGAAACGGTGAGAGTCAGTGGGAGGTGGGTGTCAGGTGGTGTCAAATAAAATGAGATAGCTGACTCATGCTGGGAAACTGAATTGAGTGGTAATATATCAAAAGAAACGAGACAAAACATGAACAATTTCCTTTTCCCTGAAGTTGTTAGATATCTAAATCAAAGAAAGCAAATGTTAAAAACCTTTTCGTAGTGTTGTGTTGTTCCTCTGGCTGTTTGATTTGCTGTTAGCCGTCACAAGTGCTTCAAACAGGCTGCTTGTTGTGTTGGCGAAAGAGGGAAAGTACTTCAGTTAACTTCAACTCTAAGACTAAAGAAAATAATTTGACACTCGCTCTGTTAAAAAATTTATTTCCTTCAAACCAGCTTTGCAGCATCCTGTGTTTTATCAAAAATTGTGTTCTTGATTTAATTCCAGTATATTTTTTTAAACCTATTTCATTTAGTCTAACTTGGGATTAAAATGAGAAAGTTTTTCTATCTTTCTGCCGGAACTGTTTGTCTAACTGCCTGTTGCTACCTGATAGAAAATTTGCCAACAAAGACAATTATCTTTCAGAAAAAATAATTTTTTTTTTTGGTTTTCGTAGATAGAGGGAGCTACTCTCCTGTAGTTAGCTTGCTTCTGATTGGGGTGTGTGAAAGTTTGATGGTGATGATTTCTGAATAGCACCTTCTCTTCTAAATGCCCCAGTCACACAGTTCCCACCCATCACTGAGTTTTACTGAGCAACAAGCAGGATGAAAAAAACTACCCTTTCACATAATTAATTCCACACTGTATTGGTTTTTAAATGCATCATTTAATCTCACTGACCTTCTTCTTGTTACATTTTTAATGAAAGGAGATTGAACGGTCAGCTCCAGCCACTCCAGCCGTTTCTACAAGTATTGGCTTTATTTGATTTGAGAAGAGTTCAGATGAAAGCTCTGTGCACCAAAAAGCCATCTGCTCTAACCTTGTTTCATCAACCATAAACAGCCGGCTCCATCAGAGAGAGGATAGGGGTAAAAAAAAAAAAAAGGTCCTGGCCAAATATTTGCTGCTCTTCGACCCCATTTGGTTTAGTGTGTTCTCTGTTTGCATTTCAATGACCCACGGTCAGTGTCAGAACGATGGCACGTGTGTCCCTGACGAGCTGTCCCCTGATAAGACGTCAGCAGAGGAGAAAGGCGCAGGGGCCTTGTGGGATGGGAGCAGGGTGAAGGATGGAGTAAACACAGACAGGCTGCTGGTTCACACACATGTAAGTTTGAGCTCTGGTATCACTGTCCTCACACACACATCACAGACCCCGCAGCACTGCCAAGCAACTCCCTGATAGCTTCTGATAGTCTTATTTCCTTTTGTTTCATGTTTGCTACCTGTAACTGCTTGTAAAATAGCCTCACCGAGGTGCCAAGAGAAAGCATTGGGGAGCAATTGTTATTCATTGCTTTATTATCTGAATGGCACTTGTCGATTAAATAACACCTCCCACTGTGCAACTCCTGAGTCAAGCATACTGCAGTGCCTTTAATCCTCAAGCCTCCTAATTACAGCTCATGCAAAACGCAGATCACGGCTCACCAAATATTTTGTGAAAGAAAAAGAGTGCGAGAGAATAAGGGAATGCAGGAGTGTGTCTGTGCATGCGTGGGTGTGTGTGGCACTTTTTTTGGAATTGCTGCAGATATGGAATTAGCTGAGGAGGATGGGATTGTGTGGATTAGGTAGAGAGATTTCACTGAACGCGGACTGCCTATGTGTAATTTATTTTGGCGTCCTTGAAATTGCTACTGTGAGAAACTCAGCAGCTGCAGCAACACTGAGTCCTCAAATAGGCAGAACCCCCCCACCCCCTCCCCTACACACACACACGCGCGCAGACACACCACTATGAAGCTTGATTGCCTATACAGTAAAAGCCGCTGCTGGTGTGAACACAGTGGCTTTTGGTTTTTTTTGTGAAAATTTTACTGCTCCTAAAAGTATACGAGTCTTTATGGAGAACGGATAACATCTCGCACAGCTTGATGCCCCTGAGTGTGCATCTCCAATCCTCTAAAAGTGTATTTAAGTGTCACTTTGCCAACATCACAAAGATCATCCTGTATTTTATCCTGTGCACAATTATGCCATGGAGCCAGTTTTGTTTTCCTCTGCAATAGTTCAGATATTTATGACTGAGACTACTGCAGCCACCTCAAGTTGCATAGTGTCTTCTTGGTACATCGAGAATAGACCAATGAGGAGCCTCAGAATGAATACACATGAACCGTAAGGCAAACATTTAGCATCTGGTCAGAAACCTGTGTTGCATATCATGACCTACTGTTGCTCTGTTATTAGAATCATACGCATGTTGCGGACAGCTATCATCTGGAACTATTTGCTGCCAGTGAATTAGCTTAAATATGTAAAACTGTAATCCTATTACTGGGAGGATGCCGAGACCTTTGATATGATTTGCTTGGAAGGGAACTCTACAAACTACAAATCAAATTTCCTTCTATTGGATTAAAATAACGGCAGAGGTGTAATAAGTTGAGATCATACAACCTTATTTTTCCTTTGCGATTCAATGGTCAGGAAACCTAGCATCTCTGTTTAAACTGCTGATCTGGCCTTGAATGATTAGTAGAAGATGGAGATGTTTGTTTGTTTTTTTTTTAACGTTTGCATATGTGCTGGGAATATTGTGTAAAGCTCAAAAGGAAAATAAGTAATATGAAATAGTCATTTGATACACTGACAATATTTAAAAAGAGCTTTTAAGAAAAGCTTGATCTCCTGTAGAGTTGTGGAGAAATTAGTTAGTTAAATAGTTATCAAGGAATAATGTTTTAATCATTTTCTTCAAAATCATTAAAGGATTCAGAGAATCCAGAGAAATGTGTACAGATTGGACGTTACTAAAAAATAATACCGGTACCGCAATAAAAACACAGACAGTGGTCCCAGTTCATCACTGCAAATCTATAAGTGAGTTTACACTCAACTGGCTTCTCACATGTTCTTCTTCACATTCTCCAGGCCACCAATCAAACATGACAGTCTGATTAAACTGACTGCTCTCTGACTCTTTTTTTGAATCTGCTAATATCAAATTTTAGAAAAAAAAAACATTCCGAGATGAGATGAGAGTGTACACATTATACTGAAATCATACTGAAATAAAGATTTGCAGTCACTATGTTATTCTGTAGGTTTACTTACTAATAACCATCTTCAGTTAATTTTATTTGTGAGTGTTTCTACTTAAATACATGGTTTCTTTTATCTTATTCATCTCTGGTGCTCCTGACAGTTGTAGACTTGGTCTTCCTGTGGAGGTACCATACAATGTTTTATGTTTGGTTTTATTATATGTGCAGTACGTGATGCAGAATTTATGCTTAGGTGTGTTTTGTTTTCTATGCAGTGTATTTCTCTGTTTTGTTTTTTTTTTTTACATTAATTTCTTTTGTGTTTTTTTTAGTCTTTTTTTCATTCCTCTCTGGTCAAGTCCAGAAATCCTATGCAAAGACTGTAAGACAAACAAAATTGCACAACACAACACAGCACCCATATCATTCTGCTTGCTGCAATGTTGGACAAGTCAAGTTAAAAAAAAAAACAAAAAAACAAGAGTCTGTGTCTGTTGTCCTGTCAGGGTTGAAAGAAGCTTAATAAATGAGAAAACTTTACATGTTGAAATGTTTTATACAACTCCTGGTTTTCTTTAATCTACTGATGAGAATTTAAATTTAAAACAACATATGTAATCACTGCAACCATGGACTTTAACTGGAAATACTACAGGTTCACAGAGATGGTTTTACTTTACATGGCCTTTAATGACCCTTTGAGAACATTTATTTTATGTATAATCCTTAGCACTGACAGTAAATGTCAGCATTAAAAATATAAAAGAGAGTAGAGTGAGGCAAGTTATAGTGTAACGTAAAAAAGCACAGCTGCCTGTTGCATAAAATAAGTGAAAAGTAAAAATGTCACATTTCCACTTATAACAGCAAAATATTGAGCCACACTTTTTAAGGTTTGCTCAAATAGAGATGATTGATTCACAAAAAGATGAAAAGGTTCCTGGTAATACATGAAGCTTTACAGAGAACTACCTAACGGGCGGACACTAGACAGTGAACTCTGTAGAACAGGTAAAACAACATGAAAAAACACCTGCACATGAAAGTTTTCCCCTTGACTTGCAGATGTTGGCTGTGATAGTAAAATTAAAATAAATTAAATGAAAAATTCTTTATTTATTTCAAAGGGAAATTTCAATTAATTTAAATAATGCTGTTGGAAGAATAAATCCATTTTTCTTAAATAATTTAGATCCTAAAAGTGAATATGACTCTAGGCTCCAGATGAAAAGATTAATATATTAGCTTAATATCTGTTTGATACATTTATGAAACTGCCAACAATAGTTGAAGACACTGATGGTATTCTGCTCATGCGTGGCAAAAATAAATCCAGTCCACATAGCAGAAAAACTGACTTACTTTCTTAGGTATCCACCACTTTCTTGCGTAAAATTATGCTGAAATTTGTTTAGCTCTTCCGGCTACATTTACAATGATGATAAAGTAGTACTGTTTTAAAAGGTAATATTGCTTCAGAAAACACAGAAAACAACATAACATTTTCATTACTCAAACTATGGCAAAACCTCACAGATGGATAGACGGGTTGCATTTTAATCAAAAGACGATAGAATGGAGAGATTAGTGTCCCATCCGTCTACTCTAACAGAATGAGTAGATGACAGTTCAGAGCTCCGGTTGTTTTGCTCCGTTCACCGTGATCAGGATTCAGGATGTTAAAAATGTGAGTTTCTTTTGGGTCTATTGTTGCTTCCATCTCGCAGCTTCCTTTTCTGTTTCACTGAAATCTTCATCCATCCATCCATTTTCAACTGCTTATTCCCGAACAGCCCTTCACTGAAATCTTTTTATACTTTATTTATTTTTATTAGCTAGTTGAAGTGACAGCTAGCTACAACCTCCGCTGCTGAATATTTAATTTGACAAGCTGCTAAAAAGTCCGTGTTTCTGATGGATCCAATGTAAATAGGATCCTGCAGGAGAGTATTTATGGTTTTATTGTCAATTTTGTCCTTTTTATTAAGCTGTTGGTCCGTGTTCATTTATTTCCCTTCACTGCGCCATACTTCTCTCCACATGCTTTTCATGCTTTCTCTGACAGCCGCTTTCTCAAAGTCACACACCACACTACACTTTTAAGTCCGCCCTATGGTAATCAAAATACGGTGCAAAATAAAAGATACTTCATGAACTAACCTGCACTAATAATCAGATTACTTACAGGCTCTTTGTGTTGAACTGTGGCAGGTGAAAGCAGGTGTAATGCTATCAAATTAGCCTCCGCTTCAAATTTGCTGCTGATCGTTCGTAGTTCAGTTATATTTCTCAATCTGGATGCAGTTTTGTCGGTTTATAATCAACTAAATAATAAGAACAAAAGAAGATCCTCTTGGTGGGTGTTTTAACTTCAGTGCTGCAACTTGCTGTGAAATCACCTCATCTTTCTGTATCATTTTGCGAGTGACTTTATGGTCCTAACAAGCTCCATTCATAAAATCTGGAAGTTTCTTCGAGTTTTGTATGTATCCAACAACAGCACAGGTCGTCCCAGAAGACATTTTTGTGGACATATCGAATTAAATCGCCCCTCTAAAGTATGCAGTTTTCCATGCATTTAGCGAGGACCGGAAGTGATTACCCGAACAGGAGAGAAGAGGTGTCATGGCAGCCTCCAGTGTTTTGCTTGGAAAGTGGTGGATAAAAAAGGTAGAACCAGAGGATGAAAAAAGAAAATGAAGCAAAACACACATGCATCAATGATACACATCTTAGGCATTCATATTACTGCACTATGCTGTCCAAACATCATCGCATAGCAGTTGCAAGACAAACACAGTTATACTTATTCAGAAAAGCATGAAAAGAAAAAGGAAAGTTTTGTTGAATAAATTGTAGGGTGATGCTATTACAAAACTGCAGCTTTAAAATTGCCTAGCGATATGATGAGCTGTGTGTTCTCAAATGTAGCTTAACAGCAACACAGCTTGCACCTGTGAGGGGGATAATAAAGCACCCAGCTGCTACTACCCATTAATAAAAAAAAACAAGGCTGGGAACGATCTCAGCCTGTGTGATGTGTAAATTCAAAGCTGCTTGTTTCTGTCTTCTCTGTTGAGGCTCTGCAGGCCAGCTGAAACCAGAGGGGTCTGTCCAAAGTTTACCCAAACCATTACAGCATGTAATGTGTACAGTAAGAGGATTATATCACCAATCACCTGATGTCACTGCACAGCCTCAGGGACCTTAGCTCACTGTGAACCCCTCTCCCCACACCCTCCTCTGTCAGCCTGAATAATGTTGCATATGGTGATCTGGAAATAAGTCCACAGGTTAAAAATGTTTTCCCCTCAGGCCTGTGATGACGGGATCTTCTGCACATGCTCAGATGACTAAGCAGCAGAAAAACTGATGAATTGCCCAGAGGACTTAAAAGGCCACATAGTCAGAGCAAAGGTGCAGCAAAAGGCTATGGAGCTATTTGTTGTTTGACACAGCAGTGTTTAAAATTTCCAGTCACATTTGTTTAATGGATCAGATTAGGAGGCAGCTGAAGTCAGCTTTGACCCTGAAAGAAGGTAGTAACATGTCTGCATACGTGTTGTGGCAGCATTCCTAGCATACGTACAGCACGTATTGACGCAGGTTGCACTGTTAGTTTGTATGCTGATGACGCTCATGTGAATGTGAAATTGTGTAAAACACAATGGTGGACAGTTTTTAACAGTCCAGACATTGTTGACAACTTCTGAAATCTTTATGATTTTTCCTCGCTGTTGCACATTGACAAACACTCGCATCTTAACAGTTGGCAACAATTAGTAAACTATTGTGTATAGAAATGGTCTGAAAATATAATGTGACTGGCAGACGGGTCTAATTACTATATCGGATACAAGTGCTAGTGTCGAGTGTTTTGCTGCAACAAGTACTGTATATACAGACCTAGCAGAATGTCTATGTACATATTCCATTCCTAAGGCTTTCTGTCCAATTGACGGTCTTTTGGGGGGGCGATTTTCCTTTATTGGTAAATGGACTTGTCCTTATATAGCTCTGTTCCAGTCATGTTGACCATTCAAAGGACTTTACATTATATCAATGTTTCTGAACCCTGGTCCTCAAGTACCACTGCCCGTCATGTTTTATAGGAAATCCTGCTTTAACACACCTGAATGAAATAAATGGTCCTTTACAGGCTGTAAAGAACTTGATGAGAAAGTTATTTAGATTTGATTCAGGTGTGTTAAAGCAGGGTTGCCTCTAAGACATGAGGGGCAATGGTACTTGAGGACCAGGGTTGAGAAACACTGCACTACATAGTGCAATCACCCATTTACACACACTCACAAACACTCTTGACACATCTTGGGTTTCAGTCTCCTTACCGAGGACACTTTGACTTGTAGTCAGGGCAAGCCTGGAATCGATCTCTCAACTTTCTGGTTGAAAGACGACTGCTCTTCCTGAGCTACAACCACCTTGTTTTCTTCAAACTGTGTATGGAAATCATGGAAGTTGTGTCCTCTCGGCCAAAAAGAACTGGCACGATCTGGATTGTTAAAGCACAAAGTTAAAAACTAGCATTTGTTATGCTTTGGGGGTGTGTTGGTGTCCACGGCATTGGTAACTTGCATATCTGTGAAGACACCATTGATGCTGAAAGGTACGTACAGGTTTTGAAGCAAAATTTGCTGTCATGCAAGTGATGTCTTTTACAAGGCACATTCCTGCTTATTTCAACAAGACAATGCCAAGCCCCTATTCTACATGTGTTTCTATTATAATTATATAATAATCTTTTTCAGTGCTAATGCAGCTGTAAATCTTGCTACGCTATGTCCATTGACAATGTGTCCCCGCGTAGCAGCAAAATATAATGATTACAGTTGGCAAATTACATGACCATCACCATGTCAAAAAACTCCTTTCTCTTTGTAGGGTCATGAATAATCCTGCAAGGGTTCGGAAAAATACTTGCCACACGGATCAGCCGATCTTCACAAAATTTTGTGCACAAATGCAGGACAAATAGATTGACAAATTAATGGGAGGAAACTTTTCTCCAATAAAAACTAAGAGAAGTGATGCATAAAAGTATGTGCTTACTTGAAAGAAGATTCGGTCGCTGGAGGGTTTTTAGAAAATGATCCAATCCTGCAAATTATCTTTTTCCGACACTTGCCCAGATTAGTATATATGACCCACATTAGTTCATTTTAATGACTTTGTTCATATAGAGCAGTTCATTTGCAAATTTAAGTGCTTTGCATTCAAACAGTAGTTTTTTTCCCTCAAAATGTTTTTTTTTATTAAAAATACCAAACATAGACTCAGCAAAATGCATCTCCACAGAGACTGAAACTACTCTGAATCCAACACTGTTTAGATGTAAGCAAAAAGCAAACAAAAAACAAGATACAAACATGGAAAGCAAAAGTTAAAAATCCAAGAGGTTTTCAGTTTTATGTTGTTATTGTATTAAAGGAAAATGTACATCTAAATCCTTTTTACAGTTTAAGTGTTATTGCCAAATCTGTGTCTGCTATTTGGTGTTAAAATGTTAATGAAGTCAAATGCAGCCATTAAAACATGAATTACTGGTGGTTAGATTAATGAGAGAGTGTCTGATGCATACAGAAAGTGTACTGTTGGCAGAAAGCCTTTGGATGAGCGCAGTGATCATATAAAATCTGGATTTCATTATTTTAAGAGCAGGAACATTTCATATTCACAGATATAGAATAGAAACCGGAGAAAAGGGATCATATCCATAAAGTTTCATTCATATAAATTAAGGATATTCCCCCCAGTTGACTCCTCCTTTTGTCAGCCACTTCTAGGAGTCATTAGTGGAGATGAAACATTTCTGGATTGATTTAATTAACTAAATAAAATAACTGTGTTAAAAGAGGTGTGTTTACCAGCTGCTCTAGCTTCACATTTATGTGCATTAAATTGATCCCTCATCATTGAGCCCTCGGCCATCCGTCACTATAAAAGGCTACAACAAGCCAATGATCAAAGCATGTATTTTTGAAGTAAAATGACAGCTACTGGATTTAATTGTTCACCTCAAAGTGACCTGGATCCGATGTTCCCTTTTATATAAAAAACAATGGTAGTTTCAAAAGAAGCTGTTGTATTAAAAAAAAAAAAAAAGGAACAGAACCTGGACTAGCGTTGCCTTTGTCTTGTCAAAGCGGAGAGCACTGAAAGTTAAACGGGCAAAGTCTTCTTCCGGACAGGTAAGTAACAACACAGACATTACATCCAAACGTTCCACAAAATAGTGATATTGTTTTGTTCAATCATTTTCAGATGAGGGGGGAGATAATGACACATTTTGTTTTAATCTGTAGTGCACAACAGCAAACCTTGTGGTGAAATAAGTGAACTTTTTGCATGTTTAAAACAATCCAGCTGTTTCTGAAGAGTCGAGATGCCGCTCAACTCCACTTCATCACTTCCTTCTGTTTAGTTTGTGGAGCTTTATACAACCAGTTCAAACATAAATTTAAACTAAAGTGCATGTTTACTGCATGATAGAGGACAGAGTATTAGCCTGGCAGCTTACACTACCACCCACCAAACTGATGAATACATGACAGGCATTTTTAATTTCAGATATTCATATTTTTATTTCTCTGTCGCTCTGCCATAAAAAAGCTGTTTCTTTTGGACATAATCATGTTATGAGTTGTGTGTTGAACTGGTAAACACTGTATAGACTCCAGCCGGCGTGTGGAGGATGACTCTAATTCCTGTCATAATTTTTCTGTTGTATACTGTAAACTTCTGAGCTTCACTGACAGTCCATTCATCAGTGTTTTGTTTACACTCTACATTCTACAACTAAATTCTTCTGTTTTCAATAACAAGCAAAGCCTATGCTGTCGGAAGCAACGGCTAGTGGTACATATCCTAAACGCCCCCAATCTTCCTTTTCCCCAATCCTCGAATAGACACAATACAATACTATAAAGTCACAAAGCACCACCTGGTGTTGAAACTTTGAACCATTAAAGAACCGGTTAAACCGGTATGACGTCAGGACAGGATGCATCCTGAGGTCATGACATTTTATTTGCAATTGATTTAAGGTCAATAAGACAAATAGTTCTAGAGATATAGCCAAAAATATGATTTTTCGCCACCTGGTGGAAAAACCATAAGTCCAATAATTGTTAAATTTGATACAGGTTGTCCCTGAGGTCATGACCTTACATCTGCACTTAATTTAAGGTCAATGAGAAAAATAGTTCCAGGGATATACCCAAATATAGACCGCAGCAGCGATTGTGATGAAACCAGCATATCCCCGACCCTCCACGTTCTGGGATATAAGTATCAGATGGACAATTTCCATTTTAGTAAATATAAGTTGGGGCTGCACGGTGGAGAGGTGGTTAGCACTGCAGCCTCACAGCAAGCAGGTTGCCGGTTTAATCCCCGGCTCGGGCGGTGGCCTATCTGTGTGGAGTTTGCATGTTCTCCCCGTGTTAGCGTAGGTTCTCACCGGGTT
>JBAMHX010000020.1:8215187-8226145 GCA_037177515.1 Pseudomugil tenellus
TGTGAGTCTGAGCGTGCGTGGTTGTCTGTCTATATATGTGGCCCTGTGATAGGCTGGCGACCTGTCCAGGGTGTACCTCTGTGTAGCTGGGATTGGCTCCAGCCCCCCCGCGACCCCGTTCGGGAATAAGCGGTAGAAGATGGATGGATAAATCTAAGTTGTGCACATATTCTTTGCTACTATTCATCACAAGAGCTCAGAAAACTTTATTGGGCAACACTTAACTTGACATCTTCTTTCAGTCATACAGACGAAATAGGACGATGACATGAAAAACAGATAAAGAGGATGTCTCATAAAAGCCCAAACTGACTAACAAGATAACAAGATACTGGGAGGGAAAAAGGGGGGTGGGATCCAGTGCAGCTCTCGTTAATCTGAAAGCTACTCTCACTGTCTCATCTTGCCCTGCAAGCAGTTTCAGTCTTCTAACTCTAAACATTAATGCATACTTGTGTAAATTACTTTGGTCAATTTTGGTTGTTTTAAAGTGCTGTATAAATAAAGTTGGTATGTTGCGGTAAAAGAGTTAGAAAAGATGTGTACCAGGTCACCGAGGCTTGTAGAGTTTAATCTCAGCCCTTTAGTGGAGGTTAGTGAAAGCTGTGTATTGTGTTTTGGGTCCCAGCATCTGACTCTTACCTGGGATTATGTCCCTCCATTAGTTAATCACCCTCACGCTAAACCTCCTAAGCCAGCAGCTCAAACAATAGGAAGCATCCCACAAAATCAATCAGCATTTTATGGCAGTGCCCAGAAGCATCATTGCGCTGGGCGTCGTATTATTCATATGACCCATAAATTGGTTGTCTCTGCAGTGACATCTGCTGAGTTTTATCTCTTGGAATGAAATCTGCCATCCACATGGCATGCATTTTAAGTAAATTGCCAAACGCATTCCCCCCAGTGGTGTGATCACTTTATTATCACTAAAGGGGCTTTGATGCTTTGATGTCTGAGGCCGTAACACTCAGCAAGTAGTAAATATCCAAGCATACAGTTGCAGTTTGGGAAAAGGGTTTCTGATCTTTCTAGATAACGGGTCTGTATCACTCACCTGTGCTTGACCTGTTGCTCAATTTACTCAGAATACAAAGCAGTGGGTCACTATGACCATGCTGCACAAATGAACGGTAAGAACAAAAACATCTGAGTCAACATTAGCTCATCGTATTTGCCAGTGATTCTTGGAAGATTACCCAATTTCATAACGCTTATCAAAGTTTGCTTGATCTTTTGTTTCCCTTTGTTACCAGAAAGTAGATATATTTTACGTCTGCAGAAGAACAACAACATATTTGATAAATAAATTAAATAACAAGAAGAAAAAAAAAGCTGTATGATGAGAATTAGTGCCTGCATGCTTGGTTTTACTCCTCTCTTCAGCGAAAGAGAAGACACTCCAGTGTTAACTACCTTCAGTTGGGCAATTCAGTGTCTCCGTACCACTGGAAATGCTGGTGAGGAATTCAGGGAATGTGACTTCTTGACAAAGATCAAAAGGGTTGAACATTAACTGCGCTGAACTCTTTAGTCCTCCAGCGCTGCTCCCAGGGACTGTCTGTTAGGTTCAAGGGTCCCACAGGAACCCTGCTGAATCTTCAGTGTCAATAACAGGTACGTCACACGGAGGGTTTACATGTGAAGCTGCCAGTCATCTCCTTTTTTTCCACCCTGACTCCCCTATCAACCTGGATCACACATACATAGAGAGGAAACAAACAGTTTGGTGATTACAGTTCTCAGGCAGCGAAAGTGTAAAACTTATATGAAAGAAGATGTGACACGTGATTATTTAAAGTTCAGAGGTAGCCACTGTCCTGGTTACACTTGGGGATGTCTATTTTGCAACATGTGTTTTGCAAGATCTGCGAGGTCTTACCTAACCAGAGGTGACAGCCATTCTTCAGGTGAGCTTTCAACACCTGAAGTATTCAAAGCCTGCAGATGTTTGTCTTTGCTGGGCACTGAGTAAACCTGAGTGGGTGATTCCCATATCAAGGAGCTGTCAGAATGAGTAAGAATAAAGATTTATGATCCAGATTAGAGATCATAAATAAGTGGTCTTTGTACTGAGATTACTTTGGCTCCTCTGATCTTATATGAGAAGTAGCAAGGAGGAAATTCAATTCATCTTTGTTGGACTTGCTTTGTTTAAAACCACATAAAGGACTAGAAAAGCACTGGGAGAATGCAGGCCTCTGCCAAGCATGACCGGTCCCCCTTACAACGATTCCTGCTAAATGAAACTATGATATACTCTATTAGGTTAAATTGATCATAAAAAATATAGCCTTAGGCTTTGGAATTAAGGTTTTATCATTATTATTATTTGAAAAGTTATTGGCCGTTTTCCGCTAATGTAACCATTGAAGAGACATGAAATCCATTGACATACCTCCAATTCGCCATGAACCTAGCCACATCTTGGTGCTCATTACATGTCATGATCAATTCATGTCTATTACATGTCCAATGCTGGCAAACACATAACCTCCTTGGTGGATGTAAGAAACCAAAAAATGTCGAACAAGTTGGAAAGGAATGATCAGTTCTGTGAAACCCCACGTTTTATCCAATCAAAGAGTGAATATGCTTTGTTTGGGTTCAAGTCCAGATGGTGATCTGGATCGCCACCAAAATCTAATCATTTGTTGATCTTCCCATTATCAACATTTCCTGAAAATCTAATCAAAATCCATCCATAACGACCTGTGATGGACTGTCGACCTATCCAGGGTGTACCCTGCCTCTTGCCCGGTGACTGCTGGGATAGGATCCAGCTACCCGCAACCCTGAATTGGATGAAGCGCTTAAGAAAATGAATGGATGGATCCATCCATAACCTTTTAAGTTATTTTGTAGACATTCAAACTAACAAACGCTGGCAAAAACGCTATAGGTATTCTAGTCAGGAGCTACTACTGAACCGGATTTGGTTGGTTGCCACGTTTTGACAGTGAGGGATGAGACGTCCATGCAGCAGCTGTGGGTCTCTGTCACGGGGTGAGGAGGTCTTCCCTTGTAAAAGGTTCAACCAACTTCTTGCTGGGGGGGCTTGGTAGATTTATGACCCAGCAAATAATATGTTAAAGCAGAATGGTCCGAAGTGCTGGAAGCTTGGGTGCGGGCCAGTCTGCATCTCTGCTATGTTGAACTTAGGTCGTAGGTTTGTGATAGCCACTTAAATATCCCAACTTTGTTCTACTTGTCAATTCGCTACCACATTGAAAGCATTCCCAGAGTTATTGTCCATTTAGACGATTCCTCTTCTCTGATGTCCAAATCTGATTGTTCCTTTTTATAATGGCCCTTATTTTCTTCTAAAAAAAACACTTTAGCAGAAAAGTGGCCCTGCAGGGTGACACTTCCACCACCATGCTTCATTCATTGGGCAGTTTTACTATTTAAAACATCACTCACATGTCTCCAAGCATTATGATGTACACAGGGGCTATTTTAATCAGAGCAATGGGTGTTTTTTGCTCCTATTTGTAATTTATAATGTAGTTTTAATGGCAGTGTACAGATATACAAAAGATGCAAAGTATTTTCAACAAGTTTTCCATTTCGGCACATTAAGCATTTACAATTTCCCCTGAAATTTTTAAAGATATGGCTCAAGTGTTGATCTAGTTTCTTCTATGTGATTTTAGCAGTAGTCAGTTAACTTTGATCCAAAGCTTCGGAAAAGACTGATAATCGATCTAACACTAACGAGAACAGGTCAAGCTTACTATTAAGACCCCTTCAGGTCATGCAGATAAGATCAAATTTAATTTGTGTTAGATAAGAGGAATTAGCTGAAACAGTGTTTTATTTTAGACCAACAATCTGAAAAAAGCTTCGCTTTTGAAGATTTGGTTATAGTTTCCAATGTTTTTATTAGTTTGTGCTCTTCAGCCTCTAAGTAGTAACTATGAACTTCATACAGCATAAGGCTAAGAGTAATTTTTTCAACATTATCATTCTTGCTTTCAGGTATGTCAGAAACTTTCTATTTTTTTCCTTTTTTGTGTCATTTTCATCCTTAAATTTCTCTTTATTGTTTGTCCTTTGCTGTTTTTTAGTTTTATTTTTCTTTCAAAGTTTTGTTTTGTTTCTGATTTAATTTATTCATTTTTTCACAGCTTTAATTTTAGTTTAGATCTTCATATTGTTTTGAGCAGATGTTTGGGTTTATTTTTGTTCTCTTGGAAGCTGCGTATTATTTTGCCTCTGTATTTTTCCAGTTTTACTTGCTTTTGATTTATTTGTTTTTTGTTGTTGTTTCATTTATTTTAGTTTGCATCTTAATGTAGGTGCCTGTATCTTAAATTATTGCATGAACTCTACAAGTCTATGTGCTTGGTTTGTATTTTCTTATTGTCCTGCACTTCGGGGATGTGATTGTTTTTCTTCTTTTTGTTTTGTGTAAAAAGTATTTGCTTTGATTTTCCAACAACAGATGCCATTTCTTTTAAAATCTGTGGAGTTTAGTCTTGTAATCACAGGAAAGGCTTCCACAAATGACGAAGGGTGAAGGCTTAGGAGAGCACAGGTCTGGACTCAACTGAGGTAGCCTTAAGTTGAAACCCTACAGCTTTGGGCTGTTCCTGACCAAAGTTTGAAATGAAATGCGTACTTGTGTGCATGGCAAAGATACAGAGAGCCCTTCATGTACACTTCATCTCAGAGTCTCCTCCTCTGTGAGCCAACACAGCCATCCATTCACTGTCCGTCACATTACAGCACATGATCCTCACACCACAGCCCTCCTAATCAGCCTATTTATGAACGTAGTGGCATATAAAAAAGACATTTCGTCTCGCGGCTGTGACTGCGCACAAGGACAATAATTGATTTATTCAGCATGAATAATAAAAGCTTCTTCATGAGGTCAAGGGCGTTATTCCCCTGAAGTCACCAGCGTAGACAGAGTTATTTACAATGCGTTGAATCATCAAATGTTCCTTCTTTGCTGACCTTTTCCTGCTACTGCATTTGATCACTTGATAGTAATTGTAGTAACATTGAATTAATTTTAGCATGCTGAGAACTGTCTCTCTCGTAAGCATGAACTGTTACTTGTGGATCCATATCATTCTATACTGCTTCTCCATGACTGTACTCACGCTAAACCACAGCAGCCATTTCAGATGGGAGATATCTAAATCCCACTGGGATAAAATTACAAGCTTTAAACTAGTTATGTACACCAGAAAGAGTGTGTGTGTGGACATTGTTTCCACTGGGACTCCACAAGTCTAATGAATGCTCTTTATTTAGTTTAAATCAGTATATGAATGCTGCTACGCACATTGTGAGATCAGGAAGTCCTGTAATATGACGTTTGAGTGGACCCCAAGCTGTGACTCTCATTAGTTATCAACAACATCTTTCTCACTTTCATTCTGTCTGAGTCAGCCTACTTAGAGAAGAAGTGAGCGATCAGTAAATTACCAGAGATAAATGTATGACCTGAAAACGCCACATGCCCTAGAAAAAATTTGGCACTGAAGTAAAGAAAATGGACTTGAAAGGTGGTTTGTTATAAAATGGTTGATTAATCATATTAATCATATCATGAATGATGCCATTGCTTTATACAATAATGAAGCTATAAGAAGATGTAAGTGCTTTACGAGTATCAACAAATATAATGCCATCTATGAGAAATAAGGTTATATTAACAAATACAAACTTATTGTACTCACTATGAACAATAATGTTTGATTTTAGTAACAACTGAATCTTACGAAACCACAGAGATAGATTATAAGTGTCACGAGGTGCTTTTCATAAAGAAATGCAACAGACAAGGAAGACAAAATATTGATGCAATGACGTGTACAGAAGGTAAAAAAGAGTATTAAATAAGTAACAATAAGATGAAATATAAATAAAATGTAAGAATGGAGAAATGTGGTGTGTTTTTACAGAGATGCATAGAGAGGAACATTTTCACATAATTGATATGTAACATGCTTTCATGCTTTCAGTTATTTGAGACTTTCATGTTAATGTTCTTCATGTAAATTCGAGCATAGCAAAAGAGTGGACCGCTCCCTAAGCAAAATTAAATTCTTTTATATACATATTTTCGCATAAAAACGTGTTACATTACACAATGCCCTGTAGATGTGTAAGACATCCCGGCAGCTTGCCAAATGTTGCTTCTTGTTGTTTTAAAGCTTTGGTGAAAGTTCATAAAGAAGATCTGATCAGTTTTATGCTTTTTCTTTCTTGCCCTTTGGGAATGTACTCTTACAACCTGCCACTCCCATCTTTCCCACACTGTCAAATCCAATGTGATAAAACCACTGCTGTGGAGCAGGAAGATCTCTGGTGTTCCTGTTTCCTCTTTTACAAACAATCAGTCTCTTCTGCTCTTTTCAGATTTCACTTTTGTTGTCATTTTCCTTTCATATCATCCTCTACAATATTCTACAGGTAGTAAAATGGAGTCTTACCAGAAGTTTGCGTTCTAAACCAGCCTCTCACTGCGGTTTCTTTTTTGTTTTTAGCATCTTTCCTTTCATTTTCCATCATCTATTTGTACTGAAAAAAAAAAAAAATTCTGGCACAATCTGACACAAGATATTGATTTAATTGCACAATATTAATGACTACAACTTCTTGTTATTCTGTTATTCGGATATTTTAACTTCAGGCAAAATCATCTTAGGGCTCTCTGACACTTGCACGATTCTGTGGTGCGCAAACTAGTCGTAAATTGGCATTAAAAGTGCAGACACCCATCATGACTGCCTGCCATGTCGGGAGGAGAATTTTGAAATGCTCAAAATTTTGGTCACAACAAAATCTCGCCACCGGGTCGTGAACTATGCGCCAACTGTACGTGAACACGTTGTGAAGTCATTGGAACGATCCGGGAGGATGCGTGCCAGTGCGCACCAGATATAGGCATCTTCTCTTTAATGACTGTGTCTCTGACATTCACCATGATCTCTCTTTCACTGACTTGGTGTTGGGGACGTCTCCTTTTTATATGGGATGCCCAAATCGGAACAACACCATCCGAATTGTGCAAACTCTTCGTGCCAATGCGGGAAGTGCGGGAAGTGCGTAAACTATGCGCAACTTATGCGTGAACTCATTGTGCCAGTTCGTGTCAATGCGGACACTGATGTGCATGCATTCGTGAACTATTCGTGAACTCGTCGTGAACTAGACGTGAACAGTGCGGCAGCCTCCCGGTTCGTTCCCCAAAATGCCACAACTTGCCACGACAAAATTGTGGCCAAAGTCGTGCAAGTGTAAGCCTACCTTTAATAAATAATCGGTTTGGGGTTAAATAAAACAGTTGAAAACAGATTTATAATTAGGAGAATAGAAACACAAGCTTTAGTTCATTATTTCCCTCTGAACAAGACTAAAAACAGTGTAAAATGTTATGGGAAGAGTCATGAAGTCCACCAAGATGTCTATTCTAACACAACTCAAGTTAAGCTGGTTCAAATTCAACCTGGACCACTATTTTGCAGCTTAACTGGGTCACTTTCCCTGCCCCTGTATTCACGTGCTTCAAATGTTTATATTCGGAAAGGTCTAAATTTATCTGTGGGTGATGCATTGTATGTGTAAGTATACTTTGAATTTGTAGCATCTATTTGGGTCTTTTGGGTCATTTGAATCTTTAAATGACCTAAATAACAAATTTTGTCCAATGACATTGTGGTTGAAACAACAAAGGACTTTGTGAGACCAAAGCAGCATCTAAAAATGCGTTAACCAACTGCAAGTTGACATGTTTTGCCATCATAAATACAAACAGAATGAAAGTTAAATTAAGCTTTAAAGGTAATTCCAACTAATTTATTCATTTTGCAAAAGATATCTTTTAAGCTCATGCGTGCGACACCTTGGTCCATTTGAAACTAGAGTGTATACAATCAGAAATGATTAGAGCCTCAACCACATTATGTGGTTTAGTTAGTTTGGTTTTGAGAGATTCATATTCAGATACAGTAACACTTTCGTATGCATTTTAAACTTAGACATTGGCATGACTAAAACTAGAAGTAAACTTTTTCCAACATCAAGTACATGTGTCAGATTTAATCACCGCCAGGTGGAAAGTAATCCAACAGTAAGATGGGGCTAAAAGAAAGTACTTGTTCTTCTATTGCAATGGGTGACCTGTAAAAAGCCATTAGTTATCCAAACTATGATTTACAATATTTTAGTAACTATTTTGTGAACTAGTGAGGTCAGGCCGTAGATAGATAAATACTTCATTAATCCCAAAGGGAAATTTGTTAGGTATCACTTGGTCTTCTGAAGCCACAGATGCAAGGCTGGAATTAGCCAGTACTAGGACCCAGAATAAGTCATGTGTTTGTCTTTAGTAAAGTGAAATCAAACAATACTTTCATGCAGTAATGTGGGAGATGCAGCATAGTAGTGAGGTGATGTGGCTGTTTAAAGCCTCAATTTTATTTTTACATATGGGTATGGTGTTTCATCAAATCTAAAATCAAACTGTTATCCAGTAAAGTAGAAATCATGCACTGTAATGGCTGAAACCACTGAATAGCAAAGTACTTGTCTACTTCTACTGTCTACTTCTGTCTACTTCTTTAAATACCACATTAGATGCCATGTCACAATGTCATGTTTACGCTGCCCAACCGACCCAAATGTACAAATGAACCCCACAATGCTAACACATTAGTGCTTGCTTGTCTCTGAAGTCAGTCCTTTATGAATAACCTTCAAAAGGCTGGCTCATTAATTATTCTTATTTGGGAGGTAGTCCAGTCAATATTTGCAATTCTGATGACCAATGCTTCAACTGCATGTGAGGACAAGCGATGGAAGTTGGCACTGGGGAGTTTGGGAAAATGCTGACAACCTCTTGAAACACCACAGCCACGAGGGAGTTCATAAAAAAATCCCCACAAACACCCCCTTAATTAACCCTTACACAAATTGGTTCAATGTTTTTTTTATGCATGTTTCATGCATTAAATTTATTTGGAATAATCCCTATTATTAAGCACTGACTCAGCGTGGCCATGCTAATTAGCTCATGCAGACAGTACAAGAGCTGCAGTGAATGTGTCTTACATGTACCTTTAACTGAAGCAAATAGGAAACTACTGCTTTATTTTAGGTCTGTGCTTCGAAGAAACAAGCTACATTCTATGAAGACGAGACAACAACCATTCCTGGAAGTGTCAGTGGGGTGATAAACATACAAGTCAAAAGCACATGCGCAACAAGGTCTCTGTTCAAGATGTGATATTTAAAATTGCAGTTAGGTGGTTTACCACATTAAAAAGAGCGTATGCGGGCTCACTTTCTTATGAAGAAAATGATGCAATTTCCTATAGCTACTCTTGTGCAATTCAAATGTTAAAACTAGTATATCTTATTACACTCAACAACAGAAATAGCCTGCAATGCATGAGTTTAAGTGGCAAAATCTTTCAAATTTTACACATAAATATATTTTTTTAAAGTGAATGAAGTTTTCCTATTTTGCATCAATTTATAAAGCTGGTGTCACAACGTAGTGCAGATGTTAGTTTGCATAACCTAGCATTCGCACACCCTTAACAACTGATCCATTCCCAGGGAGAGACCCAGGACGGGAGGGGGCATGGGGCAATGGTGACACCCACTTACACAAACTCAGCAGGTAAACAGAGAGGCTGTATGTTAGACTATCCCTCACAACAAGCTGCACTCCAAACAGAGAATTTCAGGGCAGTAAAATTATCCACCGCCTGCAATCTGATCACTCCGCTTTTCCCCTTTCTCATGGCCCCGTCTAACTTTGAGCATCTGTGTAAACGCTAAGGTAATCCACTTGTCAGCTCCCTGCTGTGGGTGTGGAAAGGGCAGAAGATGAGTAAACCACTTCCTTTCCTGATCAGCTGTGATTGCCTGTGATGTTACTGCTTGTTAATAAAAATAAATACAGTTTTATAAAAGTTGTGGCATTTGTGGTGATACCAGTTGACATGGAATGAGTGTAGGTGGTTGTTTCTTTTGTGTTGGTGCTGTGAGATGAACTGGCAACCTGTCCAGTCTGTTCCCTGCCTCTTGGATGCTTGCTGGGATAGGCTCCAGCTTCCATGCAACCCTGAACTAAAATAAGCAGTATAGAAAATGAACGAATGACCAGGTGACCAAATGAATATATAGTTGTAGAATACACACACAGCACAGCATGATTTCCAAATGGCACCTTATATAAAAAAAAAACACCCTTCTTTTACAACTAGAACATATGCATAAGGAGAGCACCAACTTCCCCTAACCATGACTCAGAGTGAAGATGCTTAACAAAATAGATTAGGCAAAACAGAATTTTTCAATACTCAAATAGCTAAACATTTTCCACAGTCATCAACGGCATCTCTGCGCTTTGGCTGGAATAAAATAAATAACTTGGTGAGATTTATGGGAGAAGTTGCTCTATTTATACTGAATGGTGAAATAAGTTAAATAAATGTAGGGGAAATGTGTCAATGACAATGCAAACAACATAATATAAACAGGCAAATAAAAAAATAATTATGATTAAAAATAAACCAAAATGCACAGACAAGAATGACTGGTTTAAATGTACCTTCAAGCATCAAATTAGTTAGAAAACCTATGCTCCTACACAAACTCCAAATTTGACAGATGCATGTTGGTGTCTGGAGAATTTTCTATGAATTTCATGATCAAAAAAGTGGTTTTGCAAATTTCTATTGCAGTACAGGAACCATCAGACACCTGATGGTGTTTCCAGATGTTTACATTCCTAGTCTGATCCTACACAGTTTTCCTTAATCTCTTCGCTTTTCTTTTTTTTTTTTTTTAACCTGTCTTGTCCAGCATTGTTGCAGGCAGAATGATTGACTGGCTGCTGTTTGGTGCCGCGCAAATTTACTCTATCAAGTAGGGATTTATACTGCATGTATAAAGTCCCTCTTGAGGAGATAAACTTTATTAAATCA
>JBAMHX010000020.1:8231520-8246301 GCA_037177515.1 Pseudomugil tenellus
TCTCCAGAAAGTCCAACCCAGTTTTCCAGCCTTTGCAACAGGATTCTGTGATCTACAGTATCAAACGCAGCACTGAGGTAGTGACTAATGTATGTGCAAAGAGTTGACACTATCCAAATGAGACCAGAGCTTAAAATCCAAGAGATCCAGATCCTTAATTCATTAAGCGAGAGCAGACAGAAGCAGATGATCAAGACCCAAATAACAGATCACTGACAGAATGATTCCAAGTTCGTTGTCATGGTTACACACAGGACATTCGCATTAATGAGCAGTCAGAATCACCAATAATGTCAGAACTCTCTCAGAAATAAGAGTTATGTATTTCTTATTTTGGATTTGAGCGTGGTTGGTTCGGTACAGGCCAGATCAACGTTAAGGTGGGGAGTTGCTAGCTGAAGACATGCTTGCTAACAATCGGACTGGTTTTGCAGAAAAGAAGCAAAGGCAGTGGGCTGCTTATAAAGAGAGATGGAAGAATGAAAAGGGTTTGGTTAATTAATGCCTGAATGCTGTGAAAAAAGAATGTAGAGAAGTAACAAGAAAAATGACTCATGACCAAATAAGGCATGGACCATGAAGCCATACTGGAAACCAGGACATCCAGTTATTTGAAAAATAACTGAACAACAACACTCAGGTAGGCTGTGGTGTTAAAACTATGTTCAGTTAGTACTAATGGGCCCAAGAATATGTCTCCCACACCCTTTTACCTACGACTTTAACTTTGTTTGTGCTAAATTCTTACCCTACCATCTGAATGTGGAGACTATCAGTGTTTTCTGAGATTCTGTTCAGTTTTGGAATCTGTCCCGATGAGATATCTGACATTAGGAAGCGACATTGTGTGAGAGAATAACACTTTTAATATAGACTTTCATTTCTGTAAATCAGCAGGCCTTTACTTAAAAAAAATAAATTAATTAAATAAAAAACAAACAGTATTGAGGAGGTCTAAACACTTTGGGGTACTCCTTTCATTAATTTATCATTAACTGCTGATATTAATTTTTTAAGTGATTATTAAATGACAGTTAGCTATTGATGTCTCCTAAAATTTTCCACAGATCTTTCAATGCAAAGTATTTGCTCCATATTTGTCATTAGTTCAACATATTTCCCACATAAGTACCAAACAAAAGACGCTTATCCTCATTGTGTCAACAGGTTGCACTTGTCAAAGCTCAATTTTGACAGCAGTAGGGAGGGACCGTGTAAGGCCCAATCTGTTTGAGACATCAGTAGCCTACAGTGAATATCATAGTCTTATGCAAGTAATGCTAGAAATAACCCACTTCCAGGTCTTTTTGTAAGGTTAAACAAAGGGACAAGTTAAGTAAGATTCCTTTCATAGGATTTAGGTAAACAATCAGCCCTGCAGAGCTGTCATGTGGTCTGCTGTTACCTGGAGGATGTACTGTGGCTCATTTTCATTTTACTATTTTAGTTTCATCATGGTCAGATTATTATTACTATCTGCATTTATTGTCAGGCCAATTCATTCTCACAAATGGAGACCACTGACCAGTCATATGCAGCATGTTTCAGTAAAAAAAACACGTTAAGAACATGTTCATTTGATCTTTTTCTTAATACTTAAATGATAGCATCTGCTCATATGACTGGTTGCCCTAATGAAAGCAGCAATTTAAATTTTTTGCACCCAGACAAAATAGTTTACATGTTGTTAGAAAATATATAAGGTGTAACTTAATAAAATGCTATTAATTAATAGTCATGAGAAAAAAATCACACTGTCCAAGAGTGTCTAGGGTTGATGTGTGCCCATGTGACACGGCTGGACAGACTGCATCGTAAACTGCAGGTGGAAAGTCACACCTGATCTGAGCACGGCAGCTGCTAAGCAGCTTGTGCAGTGTGAATGAAACTGCATGCTTCTCACCTCCTGTTGCAAAAATGCAAACAATGCTGCTTGTGCTGTCAACCCAGAGTGGGGGATTTAGCAAGTGGACAGATAGTTGAATGGGAGTGAGCAGACCACTGGCGCTGGTGAACAAACAAAGCAGTCACATCAAAAGACGGAGGACGTGAACACCAATGATGAGGTCAGACTGTTAGACATTTCTATGTGCTGAAACACTGAAACATCCTTGTTCATGATAATCACCACAATAAAGATTATATTTAAACATTTATTTTTAGTCCCATTTCATAAACAAAATTTTATCCTTTTTAATTGAAAGACAATCATGTTAAGATAAATGTTTTTCACAGTTTTAAACCCTGAAAGTTAATCAAATGTTAGTTTAAATTGGTCTAACTCACTTTTTATTTTCTATTATTTCCTAAAATAATATAGAGACTAATTATATTTAGATTGAAGTGTATTTTTCTTTTTATCCACGATACTTTTTGACATTCACCCGAACTTAATCCCTTTCCTGACACTTAAAAAGCTCAAAAAGAGACATGTGAAGCAGGCTTACTGGGCTTTAAAACACTGGAACAAATTCGAAGTACAGGACAAGCCACCTCTGTTACTTAAATATCCCTATGTTGCATGAAAAATAGAAACAAAATATACTATTTTACAGCAAATTTAACTCTGCAACAGCATTTGACCAGGTGTTTTTTAATGGTTTAGTTTTAAGCCACAAAATGGTTACCCATCCATCCATTATCTACCACTTATTCCCTAAACAGGGCTGCGGGGTGCTGGAGCCAATCCCAGCTGACATTGGGCGAGAAGCAGGGTACACCCAGGACAGGTTGCCAGTGCATCACTGATAAATAGTATTAAAAAAAAACTGTCATGTGTTTATTTGATCAATTACGCTCTATGATGAGGTGGCAAAATAAAAGGAAATCCAGCCTCATCAGCCATCTTTGTTTTCAGTCTGCTAGGTGGGCATCCCCTGTTCATTCATTACCTGAACTCCTGCAGCAAGACTGCGTGGGATTTGATTAGAACGACAGCACATTTTTCTGTCACAGGAAAAAGGGAGTGGGAGTTGACAGAGGTTTATTTTAATGAGCTTTCTGTTTGTTTAACCTCCTTTCTTCTCCTCTAGAACCAAATCCAGCTTTAAATGAAATGTGAGCAAAAGAGAGAGTCAGACAGCTTGACCTGGCACAGTTTGTGGTTGTGATGTCTTTGTAGAAAAACTCCTCAGAGTGACAGGAAGCTGAAGCAGATAAGTTTGCTTACAAAAGAGTTAAATAGAAGCTTTGAAAAGGGAGATTAAAGTGGAGGTGGACATTATGCTTAGTGATCAATGACCACAGCTAACCACACCCAAAGGTTTTGACAAATCAATGAGACAGAAAAGGAGGAAAAGTGAAGCCTGTGATGAAATCTGCTCTGTCGTCAGACCTGGAGAAATAGTCAAGTATCGGTGATGGTTACCTTTGACTCTCCACACCCTGACTTTTGACTAATCAGACCAATTACATTTTGGGATTTTGCTACTTTATTTTTGCCTAACTTGCTTTATATTGCAAAGGACCCATTGCATCTCACAATATTTTGGGTTTATCTAAAAAAGTACCCAAATTGTTTTTTTTTTTTCTTTTGTCTTCAGTATGCCCAATATAAATTGCCCTGACAAAGCAATAGATGCTCAGATGCTTCAGCTTTGACAGGTGGAATGATAACCCAAGGGTCCCTAAAATGAAGAACTGAGTGACTGTAAGTGATCATACCCAGTCAAAAATGTTGCTGCTGATGAATCAGAAAAAGTAAATGGAGCAAAGAAATTGCACCAGTTGTACAAGCTGTCAACACATTTAGCTGGATAATTATCACCAAAGGTCGAAAGTGATAGTGAGAGTTCTGTAATATCTGTGTCTAACAAGAAAAGAAAAACTGCAGGAACCACTATCTTAAGTATGGTTGGAGGGGTCTGTACACAGTCTGTAAACTGACAGTTCGACACTCTTTCACCTTCGCTTTCATTTCAAAATATTTTTCTCAGATATGTTTAAACGTGTCTACAATTACATAACTGTAGTGTTTCGAGGATTCAGATGGTGAGAAAATCCACCTACCAGTCGGTCCCTGGTACAATAAGTTGGATACAGACCCCTTGTTTTTACAAACAAGAAAACATGTAATACATCTGAAGGAAATGAATGCTTTGCAGTGATAGAAATATTTTTGCTCCACTTTCTTTGTTTTCCAACCAAACTTTGTTGTTTTCTGAATATTTTTCCATAACTGAAAGGCTATGACAGGCTAAATGCACATGTTTTTAAAATCAACTTTAAAAGTGACCACATGGAAAAGTCACCTTGCAAGGAGATTTCAGAAATAATGCATTAAATTTCTGCAGCTGAAAGAAGATGTAACTGATGCAGGACACCAAAGAATGGCTTCAGAGGAATGAACTGAGTTCACTTGCTCAGTGAATGTTGGAGAAAGATAGCTCAGAATACATTCTGGACTGAAAACTTTAATTAATTGTGCAGCTTTTTACAAACATTACAATATGACAATAAGTAACCAAAATATGTTGGTTTATTAATTATATTATACATTTTTTTCCTTTTTTTTACCCAAGTGTAGTAGGATTTTCTAATACATTACAAATATGCAATCCATTGTTTATACAGAATATCACACAGAAATCATTATAAACCTTTAATGAAAGGTAAAGTTGAAAAGCCTTGCTGCCCCTTTAAGCAGAGCACCATGACAGTTGTAACATTAGGTACTTCCCAACCACAAAAACACCACTGGGGCCCTCTTAGGGTATATCTGTGTCCTTTCTGAAAAAGGGGGAAGTAGATTTTCAGAAAAACCATACAGTGTTGTGCATATGCTCTGACTGTAGGACTATGTGTTAAATTAAGACAGCAGTGAAACTGAATCCAGTACCGACTGCTTCAGCCTTGCATCCTTTCTATTCACACCAGCATCTTCTCATCTTAGTACAGCAGCTGTGGGAAGAGTCAGCCTGTACGAGGGGTCTACAACAGCAGTACCACCAGCTGCAGCAACAGCCTGCAAAGCACAAAGAGGACACAAGGACATGTCAGAGTTCTGATATGACTGTTGGTGAATCAAATTTAGTTTCATAATGCAAGTTAGCAACAAAAAAAAAAAAACTTATGCAAAACAAGAGCTCCTTTCATTATGAGTTGAAGATAATAACTTTTGCTATTAAATCCAGATAGCACTGAGAAAAAAAGCACCGAGTGAAAAATTTGAACGTACCAACATCCAAAGCAAGTGTTAAGTATAATGATTTGACCAAAGGTGTATTGGTAAAGTGGATTTTCAGTGAATATTATAAATGTCCTTAAGTTTAGCAGAAATAAACCTGACTGTCATCTCTACCGCTATGTAATGCCAAAAGTAAGTACATATTATGCACTTATGCTTGCAAGGTGTGATCACCTGTGCTTGCCTATTACTAAAAAATGAAGGTCTCATATATGCAAATGTAACTTTCTAAAAGTTTTCTGACAGTGTCCACATTGCATGTGTAAGAGGCTCTAAATCAGACATTTCTGTAATCTTTCACTTGCTTGCTCCACTTTTTAACAAGTGTGTGCTCGAACAAGTGTGTGCGACCTTAGTGACCTCAAGAAGGGAAATAATCACTCCCCCCTGTTAGTGGATACTGACACTGACCCGCCCCCGCGGCTAGCTAAGCCTTCCCTCTAAAATCGCAGAGTGGGCGCCAGTAAAAGCTGCATCCTCTTCCTGAGATAGATGAGTAGTGGTCATTTACAGACACCGCTCATTAACGTTTAACAGTAAAGATGCAGAAACTGCTTGATCTCATTAGAGCTCAGCAGAGTGACTTTTGAACTAAAATTAAGAGCCAAGGCTAAATACTCTTTGAAAACAATTTTTTTTTCAGACCTCTGACATCCATTTGAAAGTGTTGGAAAAATATGTAGGATATGTGACCTTTAGCTACTATTTATTGAAAACTATTTGTTTTGGATTTTACTTCTCTGTTCTCTGCAAAAATGAACTAAAATTTATATCACATTTATCTTAAGCTTAAAGATAGTGCCAGTCATTGATGTAGGAGTTGGACCTCTCTCTAGAATCAGGGACGTAACACCATTTGCCGGGTTGATAATGCTCTCTTCCTCACAGAGCCTGGATCATCACAAAGTACCGGCAGATTTTGGAGTGGAGATGACGGAGTGGCCTGCTGTGAGACCTCTATACAACTCAATATTTGTGGCATCAAGTTGGGGGGGCAGTTGGTGCCACAGTGACCAACACAACTTGGAGTCACACAGCAAAATGTGACCAGCATAAGAAGATGCCAAGATGTTGTGGCTACATACAGATCTTCCACACATCACTGACAATGTTAAACAATTAAAGTTTTTATTTAAAGCCAGCAATAAGTGTTTTGCTTGTAATTACTGTGTGCAAGCATTTGATCCGCAGAGACATTCAAAACAGGAGTGAATATTGCTGTAGATACAGCATATTGTTAGGAGGCGCTACAAACACATTTCACTTTGCTTCTCATCTGCAGAGGCTTGCAAGTTATTCATAATCAAAGTGACAAATCAGGTTTTCCAACTATTTATCGTACAAAATCTTTTTATTAAAAGGTGAAAAACATTGAAACAAACATTTTCTTAATTTTTGTAATGAGTATATGCAAACTTACCATCTTGCATAAACTATCTAAAAACCAGCAAATTTACTCAGATGAATAAAGTTTGTTAATAAGTCACAAATAACAGCTAATTATATTTATCAGCTCTTGGGTAATAATACATAAAATCATGTGATGGTTTTATCCAAACAGGTGCAGGGAAATATGGTGAAGGAAATCACCCTCGATTGATTGCAATAAACATGGTCTCTAGATTATTTTTGTATTCATATCACACACCTGTCTTTCACAAACCCATTAACTGAGCAGATTCCTCTGTACTGCGCAAACTAAAAATGTTGAAAGCTCTGTGGGATTTACCAGCTAGTCCAAGAGCACTTTTAGGTGTGGACTAGAAGATCACATTCTGAGTCATTGCCACTTCACTCACACTGAGATTAGAACTAACTTGGTTATAACTAACACAGACTTTGCAAATTCCCCCTTCATTAAGATTATAATGTTCAGTTACTGTATACTGTTTTAAAGTGGTGTCAGATCAACTTTGTGGTCATTTAAAAACTTCAACTAAAAATGTGCTATTATTCTAATAATGTAGATGCAATAATAAGGGTTGGGAAAGAAATATAGCTATTTATGTATAGTTCAGTATGTCTATTAAAACTGTGCTATAATGATGCATTAATCATCATTTCATCTGCATGATTGCAGTAAATGGACATATTTGAAATGTCATTTGAGTCATTTTCAGCTAAACTTGATGAAAGCACAACATTTATGGAACTTCCAACGTTTCAAAGGTGAAACTAAAGTTCTAGTTAAGTTTCTTATAAGGCTCACAGGGTTAACACATTGGGCAGAAAACACACTTGCTTGTTTTTTGGACACTGTAAACAGTTTATCTGAGAGGATATAAAGCTAAGGGTCAGCAATAAGGTAACAAGAGGTTCAGACGTTTTGATGGACAGTTTTGCTTTCAGTTGAGAGTTTCACTCAGACTGCTCCTCCTCCACTTCCTCCCCTTGCACCTCTAACACTGTGGGCCTGTCGTGAAAAGTCACTCAGGAATGTATGCTAAACATGTCATACATGGGGGTGTTGAGTTGTGTCACACTTGAGTGGTTGTTTTAGACTTCAGTGATAACATGAGGGGGACATCACGTTGTTTGTTTTGTGGAAAAACGGACTTATCTGCAGTCTATGATGACACGATACAGGTGCATGAAAGATAACTGGAGTATGTCACACGAATTAACATGAAGATAATAAAGATAATAAATGTACTGTTTTTCTTAAATGTAAAGCTGACTCTACTTTCATCACATCATAAGTGATAGAAGAAAATTGTTATATATAAATCTTAAATCATCTTTAATCCCTGAATCTTCATGAGGCACCTAGAACATTAGAGATGCTGAAAAAGTAAGTATGCCTGGCTTGTAAGAAACAGGTTACGCCGACACCTATGTGTTCAAAGCTGTGTAATAGTGAAGGATGTCCTTCCTCTGCTGACAGATTTACATCATAGTCCTCTTATAAAGGCATTCACACAGAGCTTGACTTCTTGGGCAGCTGAAGTGGCTTTAAAAGCATGTGTCGGTGAAAGTGTATTTCTAGAGAGTGACAGAGTATTATAAAGAATGTGGGCGAGGTTGTAACTAACACGACCCAACTGGCACCGTGCCCTCCTCTCGTGATCTCACCCTATTTGTGGAGGTCTAGTATCTGAGTGCAGCTCGGCTAAAATTCCAGTAGTTAGTCACGCGGACCTTTCCAGCATGCAAGAAGCTCTCCAGGACGAGTCAGCACTGCACGGTCATATCTGAACTCGCACTTTCATTTATGCACCGCTGCTATTTTTACATGAGAAGCAGAAACCACTGGTAACATGCACAGGAGCTTGGGGAACATTTCCTGCAGTGATTCGGGTGCACTGTGGGAAATCCCATTTCATCTGATGCTGAATAAACCAGGTCAGACACTTGATAACAACGGTGCTCAAAGGCATAGTCTCGTCTACGACAGGTCATGCAGGGCGATGGCTGGCTACTGTCCACCAAAAACTCAAATGGCACCAATGTGACTTTTGTAGTGACAGATTATGTGTGTTAACAAATCGATTCCAGTCTAATTAAATCTCGTTATATTAACTAAAAAAACTGGAGGACATTAATTTAGTCAGGCAAGCAAATGATTCCCTAAAAAGCATGAAGTGAAACAACAAAGACAATGCACAAAGGAAGGAAACAAAATATGCACATGGTTATTACTCACTCGTAAAATGTTTAGGAGTATTTTTTTTATATGAGAACTTGTTACAAAGTTGAGATTGCACAACAGATTTCATAACATGGAATAACCTTTATCCAAGTTTCAAGCCCATTTTCTTGCCTCGCTGACACTTTTCATGGGATGTAAAATACATGTAAAAGATAAACTATTGAGCAAAATTTGTATTTCTTTATATTTCACCTCCAGGAATCCAGACTTTCACAGCTTAGAACTATTTTGACCCACTGAAATCATTACATAATGAAAACATTTATTGCAAATAAAGAAAAAAATGCATGAAATCTGCTATAAAGTCATCATCAATATCAAACATCAATAATTGTCTGAAACTTGATTAGATGGAAATCCTTTGGCCACAAGGTGTTTTTTTTAAAGCTCAACTTTCCAAACTCAACTATTGTGTCTGCACATTTACATAACTAAAAAAAAGAACAAATTTACTATTTTATCTTTCTTCTATATTAGCTGCCTGTCATTAAGGCACGGAATTTGCAAGAGACTCAGTGGCATTAGATGGATTTACATGAAACATCCAATCTAACATTCAATAAACATATGTGTCATGTAGACACCTTAGTTTAGCCGACTTGTCTTGAATCCAATCAAAAGAGGTATACTAAAACTTTCCAGGATCTGATCAACAGGGTAAAAAAAAAGCATATTCTGGTGATGTTTGTGTGCATGCGTTGGGTGGGTCCATGGAAATGTAGATTATGATTGTTTTCAGTACAAATGGAAAAAATTCTTTCTATGTAAATGAAGTCTGAACAAGCGTCACACTTTAAAAAAAAGTTAAGAGAACATTTGGCTTTAAATGAAAAAAGATACAGATGAGAACTAAGTTGCTCTGATAATCCGATTCGTATATCTTGACATCTGAAACAAATATAATGACAACTAGAATAATTTAACCCCTTAAAGCCAGAAATAAGAACTGCTGCTCCGAAAACTCTGTTTAAATGTTTAAAATCTGAGGTCTTTGTTTGGCCCTTTAAAAAAATCTTGATTTTTTTTTTCTTTTTGGCAATTGTTACCATGTAATGGGTCAAGATAATGCAACACATAGTCCTCTGCTTTCTGGTTTTTACCAGGGGACAGGAGACCAGTATCATATAGTGTGTATTGAATAAAATTTATACCATAAAGTAATGCACAATATCTCGAAAACTGTATGTATCACATATGATACATTAGGCATTAAACCTTTTTTTGGTTTTTTTTTTGCATTTCTGGGTGTTTTTTGCCTCTTATGTTCGATTGAATTCTTCCTAATGATTTTATCATGTTGGGCCAAAACTTTTACACCATGCTCATACCACCCTTGTGATTAAAATTCTCAATTCGCTCAATGTTGATGATGTGCAAATCCAGCACAGCCTTGCTCTATCTTTGATATGCAAAACTCGATCTGCATCAAACCAATCAGAGGTCACTCCAGTTACATCATGACCGCAAACAAATGTCTAGATGAAGACTGCAGCCCCACCCAACTGGGAGCACAAAGTGACCTATTTAAAAGCCTAAATGGCCTGATATGAACACTCTGATGATCAGATGTCAAGTCTGGCTGCTGTAAGGTTGAGGAAACTAAATTCTTCATAAAGTTTTCTCCAATCTACTCCAGTTTGCAGACCGGGCACGTTTACATGTGTACATGCGTTCAACCGTGTCCCTCGAGGACTCCTGTGTGGGGTGCTCTGACAGTATTGGGCACCGGACCCCTTGTGTGAGCTGTCTGGTCCTTGTATGACTGGTGTTGTATAGAAACAGCACCTCTAAATATGAGACCATGGTCCTCAGCCAGAAAAGGGTGGAGTGCCCTCTCCGGGTTGGGATTGTTGTCCTGGCCCAAGTGGTAGAGTTCAAGTATCTCGGGGTCTTGTTCACGAGTCAGGGAAGGATGGAGCGTGAGATCGACAGGCGGATTGGTGCGACATCTGCAGTAATGCGGACGCTGCATCGGTCTATTGTGGTGAAGAAGGAGCTGAGTCAGATTTACTGGTTAATCTTTGCTCCTACCCTCACTTATGAGCTCTGGGTAGTGACAGAAAGAAGGAGATTGCAAATACAGCCAGCTGAAATGGGTTTCCTCCACAGGGTGGCTGGGCTTGTCCCTAAAGATAGGGTGAGAAGTCTTGAAGGGCGACCTCGGGGGAGACCCAGGACATGATGGAGAGATTATCTCTCCCTGCTGACCAGTGAACACCTCGAGATCCCTCCCGATGAGCTGGCAGATGTGGGTGGGGAGAGGGAAGTCTGGGCTTCCCTTCTTGGGCTGCTGCCCTCGCGACCCGACCCCAGATTAGTGGAAGAAGACGGTTCAGCATGGTATGGTACGGTACAATTAAACCGTGATCATGCATCCCTTTCAGTGGACATTCTGTTATTATATATTTAATTTACCTTCAACTTTGAAGGATAAAACATTGCCTTTGGAATCAGACCTTTCTGGGTAAAAGCCGGGCTTAGTTGCTCCATTCAGCCAGGTTGTAGACATACCTTCCCCTACATTTATGTGATTAAGGATGACATGATTATAGATTTCATCTGTATGATTATTTTCAAAGAAATAATCACAATTTTATGATTATCATTATTTTAAAGCATCAATTAATTTCCTCGAAAATGTGTAGAACCACATGAAGAATTTTTATTTCTCTCAGAGAAAACATAGAAAAGGCTACATGACTCCTGCCTGGACTCTTTTTTGAGACTACTTTAAAATGGCATTGAACATTTTTTTTCAACCTGTGAAAAAGAATTTAACTGGACTGTAGCTGTTGCACACTGATAACTAAAAGTCATGGATCTATTGATTGAATAGCAAAAACTATCACCAAAAAACATATTAAACCATTTTTGTTTCATCTGCATAATGAGTTCTAAAGCTGTTATACCGACCTCCTATTAAAGTTACGACATTTCAGAAGGAAGTTTAAAAAATTACTTTGTTTGTGTGTGAATGAATTATAAGTTTAAAAATTTGCAAATGCAGCTACTTGTTTCAAATTCATCTACACTGAGCTTTTACTTATTTGTCCACATTTAGATTGGACATGCGAAGGTGCCAAAAGTTATTCTATCTGGTCCCTACACACTTTGAAACACCAAGCTTTTGTTTTAAGATTTATATCCTCTAAAATCAGCTTTTGAAAATCTCCTTTTTGTTAATCTGGCTTGAGAGCTACAACAGAGAAAAACAGACAAGTCTACAATGTTAACTGGCTTAAGACTCTACAGTCATTAAGTAAGCTCTCCTTCACTCTGATAAATCCACTTCAGTGGGTTAACGGGTCATGAAGGATCGGTTCGATCTGCTTCTAACTAGCTGAAAGAGGCAACATCCTGCTTGAGTCACCAAAGCAAAGTAACTCCAGCTGCTTCATATCTCAGCTGTAACATGAACCGGCAGGAATGTGCAGCATTGCCCATGCTGGCATGATCTGTGTCCCATCTTTCATCAACAACGAGCTCATTACCTCAAAAACCTCTTGAGCTGAGCTGAGAGGAGCAGGGGGGTCACCTGTCGGCGGAAACAATCCTGGAAGGAGAGGTTGAAGGTCTGAGCGAGATTGTTCCAGATTTGAAGGACCACCCCTGACTCACCAGCCTTGATGGTCCAATCTCAAGGCCTCTGTATGTCAGGAATTAGCAGCAAAATCAGACAGATGAAGATGAAATTAAGCAGGAAAATATATCCCAGCTATGCAGCAGGGGATCCTTATCATGTTGTACTGTTGATGTTTAGTTCAGGGCCAGATCTTCCTGAAGAGTTCCAGCCTTAGTATTAATCTGCTTTTCAGAGATTTACCAACACTAACGTCCAGCTGCATCAGAGAAAAGCCATCAGGCAAACAGAGCTGCTCTGAGAAGGGGTGCTTCCTAAAAAACCTCTCTTTCACAAAGCAGACAGTTCATCTTCACACAGAAACACTGTTATCCACTAGAAGTGTGCTGCTTGCTTCTTTCACAGCCAGAGCAGAAATAAATTGGCTCAGACTGTTCAGTTATTCTTTGTAATGAGTCAGCATTGCTAAAGTTCCTCATCACACAGCTGCTAGCCTCATAAAAAGTCCATTTTTTGTTGCCAAGGACCACACAGATGAAAAACCAGTCTCTTCCTGCCTCTTTTTGAGTCAAATGAATAGCTACAGATGAGCCCACAATGAATGAGCGTTTCTGCTTCTTTGAAAATCGGTTTAATCAGACAAAAACTAGCAGCTGATGGAGTCACCATGTCAAATCAGGCTGCTATCAGGTTCAAGGTGCAGAGAGACAGAGTGCCCGATCATCGTCTTTATACAGAAGGAGCCAGCAAAAGTCGCCACAGCTGCTGCTGCTCTGCCACAGAAGCTGAGTGAAAGGTCGTCCTTCCAGCTGAGGGTCGTAAATTCAAGACGTAAAAACGGGGAAGACTTATGCTTCCCTCAACAGGTGCAGATCCAGAATGAATGGCCATCCGTTTTTCTTTCCTCCCTTTGCAGGACCAAGGACAAAGAGTGGTGTAACAGGAACACTCCAGAACTTCCAATGCTGCAAGGGTCTTAATTAAAACAAAGATACCCCCTCATAAAAGCTCTATAACGTTTTAAAAATAAGCCACAAACTTTACATTTTTATGAATGCATGAATATTAACAGGATACCTCTGAGCATGCAGCAGTCACCAGTTTTAAAGTGAATACACAGCTGAGGGATTAAAACTTGGTGAAAGCAGCTCTCATCCGTTAAATCCAATTCTCAACTTCCTCATCATGAAAGATTTGACACATGTGCTGCATCTAATGAAAGTAAAACAGTGACCATGGCTGCGTAAATCAGCGTGGACACAAAGACATAAATAATGCATGAATGTTTATTCTCATGTTTGGGATTTTCTAACACAAATCAGCCCACTGATCAACATTAAAACTGCCTCGCTATTTGACAGCTCAACTATTACTCAAAATCAGTATGCATGCTCTGAGGTGTTAGTGTGTTCTGTCATTAGAAACCATCTTCAAAGTGGTAAAGATGTCAGTGGGTAAACTTTATGCTCTTCTCAAGGTGATTGCAGACTAAATTTATCTTTTCTAAATAAAACACTGACATTATTTGAGAGGTTTTCTTTTTCAGAGATCTGCTGTGATGAGTTTATATTCACATCACGCACAGCAGGTAGCAAGCTGAATACTTACAAACTTTGGACATACTTAACCCTTTAGGACCCGACCCATGAAAACATGGTAAGAAAAGTCTTTTTAAAAACAAAGAAGATATATATATATGTGTGTGTGTGTTTGTGTATATAAAGAAAAAAACTGAAAAAATATTTATATTTTAGGGATATTACCATGAGATATGTTAGAATTCCCTACTCCTTATTTCTCAGAAACTGTATTTATCAAATATGTCACACTATTTGTGTCCAAACCTTTGGCTAATAAGTAGCGTAGACACTACTCCTGTAGCATCATCTACTCCTCTGATTTTCCCATTGGCACACTCAATATACTCTGGATTCTCCAAGCTGTCACACTTACAAGGACTTTATTCACATGATCTTGAAATGATAAGTTCAATTTTTGCATTTATATGCTGATATCATTTACCAAATGCAGCTGTGCTGGTTGAATCATGATCTTTCCTTTAACTTAGAGTAATTTTAGTTCCTGAAATAATAAATAAGTAATGAGCTATGATTTGCTACACAAGTTGGGAAACTCCAGTCCTCTTAGTGTAACTCATGCTTAGCATTAACAAGGTGCTTTCTCATAACTGAGATCTAGCAGTCAAGAGCTGCTGCATTCATAGAAACTTCAATAAAAGGTCCTTCTTATGAACCAATTAAATGAGCAATTTTTTCTCAATTCCTATGCCTCCATATTACATCAGTATTGAAACAATGTTTAAAATGAAGACATAATCTGTTAGAATTTTCTTGTTTCATATATATG
>JBAMHX010000020.1:8246401-8263899 GCA_037177515.1 Pseudomugil tenellus
AGCACTAATATATATATATATATATGTATGTGTCTGTGTGTGTGTGTGTGTGCACAAATCTTTCTTAATGCAAGAGGGCAGTCTGGCAGCTTTTTTGTGAGGTCGTGATTAGATAAAAGCTTCAAAAAGGAAAAAGCTCCAAAATTATTTTTCACCATCTGACTGATTATTTTAGACACAATTAGCCTCAAAATAGGGCCCCAACACTTTATTTGTTTTGAATGAACCTTTTTTTCTAACAAAGTAATAAGATCGCACCCATCTGCAAAAACACAAATGTGTTTCCAAATGTAATAAGCCTAATGTCACCACAGTAACATACAGGGCAGCCTCTTGATAGAATAAGTTGCCATGAAAATAAACAAATATGTTTTAAACTTGAAAAGTAGATATACAACCATACAGGATTATTTTTATTTAATGTTAAATTTTATCACAATTTTAATAAATCCAATTGCAAAAGGAGTTTAAATGTCCTGGCTGGTTATGTACAGCTGTCATGGGGAGTGGAAAGGAGACTCAAATGCAGGATGAAGAGGCAGGTAGTGGAAGTCTAGCAGGAACAAAAGTTTCATCTAAAAAATTACCGTCATGGAACAGGACTGAACTAAAACCGAGGCTGAGTAACAAGACAGGGAAGACTACAACAGGAACTGAGAACCAAGGTGTATAAATACACTGAGGAAACACAAGACGACAGGTGAACTAATTGAAAGTAATTTACAGAAGCAAAACAGAAACAAGGAAAGCAACAAAATAAAACAGGAAACCAGAACCAAAGACTAAACCAAAACTCCAAACCATGACAACAGCAGTTTCCTTCAACAACAGTTGTTTAAAAGGCTTTAAAATAGTATTTACAAAACCCCACTCAACTTTATTTATAGAGTAACTTTCTTTGTGGATTCATTTGATCATCTGTTCAGTTTCTTATTAAAAGGCTGGTTGACTGCACTTCTCAGTACGGGTAACTACATTTTTTATGTTTAATTGTTTAGGTGTGGGTTAATGTGGAATTTGGTATGGATTAGACTTATGAAATGAGGAAGTTAACTTTTATCATTACTAATTTATCTAATGGTTTTTCTTGTATTATTGCTTTGTCCACCCTATGAAGTCTAACTGTTGCCTTGGCAGCAGCTAATAGGCATCCTGGATGCAAATCATCTAATAAACATAACTTAATTATCTGTCATGTGAACATTTAACCTCAGCTTTTTTGTCATACAGCATGATTCTGAAGCAGCCTTGTATCCCTGTGCAAAACTCCAGATACTGCTCTGACAACAATTATAGAGAGATGCAGTTTTCAAAAGAATCTGAACTAATATTGTAACAAACCATGAAGTTGATCACAATGAAGCTCTAGAGCTGCTGCTAATGATCGCTTCCTATCTGGACAAACACAGAACAGAACATACTAACATACTTTTAAAAAGTAAATATTTTATTAAAATTTGTTTTAACTATGTAAAAAGAAAAGAAAGAAAAAAGAGAAGAAAAGAGAAGAGAAGAAAAGAAAAGGAAAGAAAAGAAAAGGAAAAAAAATGTGAGATTGCTGCAGAACTACTTCATGCATTTAGTGATTGATTGGGACATAACTGGACTGGATGAACCAGTTGCATTGTTCAGTGTGGTGCTCTTACGTACATCCTCTGGAAATTAGCACATTTGTGGAATATCATGCTATCATACAAGTAATAATAATAATATGAGGGCAACTTTTCTTAGTGCCATTCATGAAATTCCACTTAGTTTACTCCTCTTTTATCTCCACAACCATTCATTCTGAAACATCCCACACAAATCCAATAAAGGAACAACAAGCTCTTACATTAGCATTCTGGTGGGATGGCATTTATTTCCTGTTGCAAGAATACACCACTATCCTGGAAACCAACAAAACTATTTAATTTGGGTCTTTCCACTTCTTCCCAGACCCTAATTTTCAGCTAAAAAAATAGATGATGAAAAACTTTAAGGATATTTTGGAATTGAGGAGTTAAAGCTTCCGGACACTCTTTTATGAAACATTATTGCCGTTAAAGTTCATTTCTTTCATGCTGGTAGCTTTGACATTTCCCAGGATGTCAGGTCATCCAGTATAACCGACCATGATCCATTTGATGCTGTTGATAATAAAGATACTGCTTATTTGATTTATTTAAATGTCACAAGAAATTTTCTGTACTTCTTGTGCCTAGAGGGTAAAAACGGAAGCTGTGCATGCAATACAAGTGAGCCTAGGCATGAGCTTCATATCAAAGAGACACCTCAGGAATTTTCTTCAACAGGATGAAAGATATTACCATATCTATAACCAGGTACAAATGCAGGTCTTTATCTGCATCAAAAATGGGGAGAAACTAAAAAAGTATCTTAAGTGGGTTTTTTTCATTTAACAAAAGAGTCAAAATGAAGACGTCCAATTACGTAATATTAATTGCTTCTTTGACAAATACTTTTAGAGGGTCATGAACTCTTTGACAGGGCTGACTGGACAGCGAAGGCTAAAAAATGTTGCTTTTTTTCCAGCCTACGGTAAATTTCCACGTCCTTCATGCATGTCCTGTCTGTTAGCAAAGATTCCTGTAACCCTTTCTGCTCCATATCCCTCCATGCCTGTCATTTCAGGTAATAACTAATAACTAATCTGCCTGTATAGAATGGTGGAATTTGAATTTGAGGCACTGCATTAATCAACAACTCAGGTTACGTGTGAAACAGGAAGCTTTGTGTCCTATGTTCCACATCGGCTCATGATAAATTGCTGCCTCTTAACAATGAAACTGCATGTTTAGTTGCCAACCTTCTTTTAAGCGCATTTAATTCAACTTCTTTATCTGGATCTGCTGAAGATGCAGGAACTCTCTACACTTCTTTTATCAGCTGCCTTTGAACTCTCCCAAACATGGTAGGCTAAATATTTACACACCAGCCTCTACTTGTTTAATGTTAAAGGGACACTCACACAGCAGAGTAAATGAATGAAAAAGCTTTAGACAAAACACCTCAGGCGGCTGATGAGTACCAGGCCACTTTACAATGCTGGTCCCACAGGTTCAACCTCCTTTTCAGGGCATGCGAGACAGGGACCCAGAGGTCTGCTCGGGGGCTTAGCGGAGAAACATGGCCCTGCTGACACTGCTGTCTCTCTGAAAAGAGGCAATCTGTGCATTTAGAGTTGACTCAAGCCCAGAGATTAAACCGAGGTGGGCTGGATTGCTATGTGAAGGTATTCTAGACAAAGACAACAAGCTATCTGATCAGCTGAGAGTGCAGTCATTATTACAAAACAATGAGCCGAACAAAGACATGCCTTTCAGAGGTTTTGCATTTATTTTCTTGATGACAGTTTGCTTAATCCCCACCAGATCAGTATTGCCAACTTGGCAGATTTGTGATCATATTTACCTACTTTTAAAACCCTTTTGATCTTTGTGCTTGTGCCTTGTGCTTGTTTTTGTGTTTTGTGAAATAAAGTTGATATATAAAATAGTTATGCAAGCAAGTGTTCAAGATATTCTGTTGCTTATTTTCTCTCTGAATGATCATGGATTATTGTGTCAATCGTGATCACAACTTTCTCAGATAATGGTGAAGTAAAGTTGGGATTTTAATCACAGCAGAGAAGCAGTCTTTAAATTCTTTCCAAGTTGACATGTAGTTTTAATGGCTTACATTTGTGCCAAAATTACTTCGGACAACAAAAAAAGTCAAATGAGAGCACTTTGAAAACAAAAGGTTTCATTGTAATCAGCAGCTTATAAACTAAATTTAAATAAAAATATCTCAGTTTCTGTAGCTGAGGATCGAACTGCTAATGGTCTCAATGCATGTGGCTTCAATTCTCCTCTCCACAGGTGGCGAGCCTACATTGAGGTGGCAAGCACAGATTTTTCTTTTAGCCTTGGCTTGCCTGAGTATCTGGTGTTAAGCTTTTACAACTATGCGTGCATATGCAAGCCCCCTCAGGGCTGCCTTCAAGAAGGTCCTTTTATTTCCCTATTCCATGCAAAGTAGCTCCTTCTTGGTGCTGGTCCATTTGAGACTTTTGGATCACTCTTACTCCGACCCCTCCACAACCAGAAGCAGATGCCTCAGACAACACAGCCATATGAACATACAAGCCAACACTTGTATGTTCACACAAGTACTCAAACCTCCACCATGTTAAGGTGATGATCCCCAGAGCTTTTCACCTTATACATGGGGGTAAAAAGCTTAGTCGTGCCTGAGACCACAGGGTAGAGCCATTGCTCCTCTGGACACAGTTAGGATGCTTCCTCCACGCCTCCCTGGTGAAAAGTTCCAGGCATTTCCCACTGGAAGGAGGCCTCAGGGTAAACCCAGGCCAAGGTGAAAGGAATGCATCTCTAAGCTGACCTGGAATTACCTCAGGATCTCCCCCAAGCAAAGTGAAAGTAAAGGACAAGGACAGGAAGGGTCAAGCTTCCTCCATTAAGATGCTGCTCTGCAACCCAATCTTAGATGAATAAATGATGGATAGATTAGCTTGCATCTTCTGTTTTATCAGTACATTTTTTGAATTTCTGTTTTATCACTATTTAATTTAAGAAAGTTGGAGGTGAACCAGGATTTAATTTTAGAAAAGTAGGTAGTGAGGGAGGAGGGAGGGAGTGTAGTGTTGGGTTTACTGGAAAGGTAGAGCTGGGTGTCATCCGCGTAGCAGTGAAAATGCATATTCCCTTTACGGAAAATATTGGCAAGGGGGGAGGGGGTAGATGATGAAGAGAAGCAGCCCCAGGACAAAGCCCTGGGGCACACCAGATGTACAGTAAGAGGTGACAGAGGGGAACTGAGGGACTTAATTTGGATGAACTGAGACCGGCCTGAAAGATAGGGGTGAAACCAGTTGAGTGGAGTGTGGAAATGCAGATGGAGGATAGTTTATTGAGAAGAATTGCTCCTCAGATCAAGGAGGATGAGGATACTGAAGAGACCAGAATCAGCAGCCATGAGGATGTCGTTGGTGATCTTGATTAGAACAGTTTCAGTACCGTGCCGTGTGCGGAAACTGGACTGGAACTCTTAATACGGGGAGTTATGGGTCAGGTGGGTGTTGAGTTGAGTAGCGACTACTTTTTCAAGGATTTTGGAGATGAAGGGAAGGTTAGAAATGGGGCGGAGGTTATTATACTAAGTGGGGTCTAGACCATGTTATTTTTAATAATGTAACTGCAGCAGTTTTAAGGAGAGTGGGAACAGTTGCAGTGGTGAGTGAGGAGTGAATGATGGCAGATATAAGAGAGAGTAGAGGGGGGATGCAGAATTTAACTAAAACTGTAGGAAGTGGGTCAAGCTGGAAGGTGGAGGGCTTTTAAAAGTTGCAGTTAATATTCATCTGTCTTTTCTGTCCTCTCCACCCCAGCCAGTCGAGGCAGGCGGCTGCCCTCCCTCAGCTGGGTTTTGCCGGAGGTTTTGCCTTCCTGTTAAAAGGGAGTTTTCCTTCCCACTGTCGCTTCATGCAAGCTCAGGATGGGAAATTGGATTGAAGTCAAGATTCGATGCAATCTTTTTGGTTTCCCTTGGCCAAGCTATTTATTATGAACTAGCTAAAATTGTCATGAAGTGGTATTACACAAATAAAGCTGAACTGAATTGAATGCATGAGGGACTTTATTTTTAAAATTTACCAGACTGCTCTGGTGTCTGGTTTTCTGTCTGGCTCTATCCGAACTACTGAGCTTGATGTTTTTTGGAAGTGTGCCCCATCAAAAATAGATCCGGTGCGTGTGTGTAGCTGAGAACTGCTATGAAGCGCTACAAGGCGCATCTGACACACGCAACAGCATCCTGGGTGTGAAACAAACCATTGACTAAAATGCCCGCCATTAGCTCTGGAGGCCAGCCGGAATATGGTACACACACACTTGGCCGTTACCCTCCTCCAACACACACAAACATGCCCATACAGTCACTGGAAACTGAGTTTTTGTAAAACAGGGAATAATTTGTTCTCAATTATACAAAACTACACAATGTCTATTTTTTAAAAAATATTTATTTCAATAACTATAAAGGTTTTTTACACTTTATTAATTAAAATTCATGTTGGTTGAAGACTCAAAGTACAATGATGTGAGAGAAAATCTGCATGTGAGGGACACATATATAAGTAAAGTTTGAATTTATTATTTTAATACCTTTTTCTAAGTACCTTTTTAATTTTCTCCAGAGTAGCTCTAAAGTTTCAGATTAATGAGGTGACAAATGCACTGGTATACAGCTTTTACATCATTTGTTACTTCCAGGGTCAAGAATAATTACTTTGTAATACAACAGAAATACTAAAGAAATGAACAGTAAAAAGTGGCCCTAAACTGTGTCAGAGTTCATTTAGTTTGGCTTCCCCTTCAGTCTGGGGAAGCTAACAAGGCAACAAGTGTGAAAGCATGTTCTGTCTTGTTTGTAAAAATGTGTAGCTAATGTAAGAAAAGAAGTGGTGAAAATTTAACAGCAATTTGCAGGAGGTCCTGTCTGCAGGCCTCCGCTGTGGGGCCAGTTCCTTCGCGGGCCGAAAGAAACAAAGGCTTTTTAAAATAAGCTGCATAACAAAACAATGATTGATTGATTTATTTATCTATTTAGCTATAGTGCATTGACAAAGCAGCAGAAGGTGTCATATTACCGCTATGTCACCATCTGGATCAAGCTATAAATAACATTAAGCATACTCCTATCCTTAAAAAAAACAAACAACATAAATTTCAATTAATTAATTTAAATGCTTTTTGCACCCTGATGATTTTAATATGGTAAATATTGATGGCTCATGTGCCCACTGTGTGATAGTTCAATAGTTAGGACTTCAGATCTTTAAATGTATGTTGTGTTTATTTTGTAGCATATGATGACTGCAGGAAGAATCACCTTGAAGTTAAGAGAAGAACTCACTATTAATTGATCACATGTACGTAGGGTATCAAACGATTGCATGAACACTTAACTCACAGTGCAGAACAGAAAGACCTGCAAAGCATGATGGGAAAGTAACCACCACTTTCTAAGCAAAACACAGGAGGCTGCCATGACAACTTTTCTCCTCTGCTCGGGTCTTCACTTCCGGTCCATGCTAAATGGATGGAGAACCGTGTATTTTAGAGGGGCAATTTAATTCGATATATTCATGGAAATGTCTTCTGGGATGACCTGTGCTGTTGCTGGATACATACAAAACTCGAGGAAACTTCCAGATTTTATAAATGGAGCATGTTATGACCATAAAGTCATTCGCAAGATAATGCAGAGAGATGAGGTGATTTCACAACTAGTCGCAGCACTGAAGTTAAAACACCCACGAAGAGGATTTTCTTCTGCTCTTATTATTTTGTTGATCATAAACCGATAGAACTGCATCCAGATTGAGAATTATATCTGAGCTACGAAAAAAGCAGCAAATTAGAGGCAAAGGGTAACTAAATAGCATAACACTTGCTTCCATCCGCAGCACAAAGAGCCTGTAAGTACTTTGATTATTAGTGCAGGTTAGTTCATGAAGTATCTTTTATTTCGTACCGTATTTTGATGACCATAGGACGGACTTAAAAATGTAATGTGTTGTTTTGTGACTTTGAGAAAGTGGCTGTCGGAGAGGACATCATGAGAACCGTGTGGAGAGAAGTATGGGGCAGTGAAGTAAAGTTAAGTGAAGTAAATGAACCCCGACCAACAGCTTGATAAAAAGAAAGAAATCAACTACAAAACCATTAATACTCTGCTGCAGGATCCTATTTACATTGGATCCCTGTCAGAAATACAGACATTTTGGCAGCTTGCCAAAGTAAATATCTAGCCGTTGCAGGCAGCAACGGAGGCTGTAGCTAGCTGTCACATCGACTAGCTAATGTAAATAAATGTTTAAAAAGTTTAAAAAGCTTTCAGTGAAACAGAAAAGGAAGCTGGGAAATGGAAGCAACAAAAGAACCAAAAGAAACCCATATTTTTCATATCCTGGATCCTGATCGTGGTGAACGGAGCTAAACAATCGGAGCCCTAAACTGTCATCTAGCCATTCTGTTAGTTGGAGCAATAATCTCTCCGTTCTGTCCTCTTTTGATTAAAATGCGACCCGTCTATTCATCTTTGAGATTTGGCTGTTGTTTGAGTAATGAAAATGTTATTTTTAAGTTTTTTCTGAAGCAGTATTACCTTTTAAAACAATACTACTTTATCATTATTGTTAATGTAGCCGCAAGAGCTAAACAAATTTCGGCATAATTTTATGCAATGAATTATGGGAATGGGGTCCACCAAGAAAGTGGTGGATAGCACATTTTAATACAACACGACAACACAATAGTTATAGTTTCGTTTCTTTCTTTTTCGGTTTTGTGACTTTGTTTGGAGACATTCTGGTGACATTCTGCTTATCGGAGTTTAGTTTTTATTGTATTAAACGTTACAACAGAGCAGTGTTGTAATGCCCAAAAGTAGTAAAAAAGGGATCTTATCTTTTTAAAATGTGATAATTTTATTGTAAAAAGATTTCATTTATTACATTATAACACAATACCTTACATGATTTTACAGTAAACTAGTATTTTTTGACATGATAAGGTCCCATTTTTGCTTCTCTTTCCTCAAATCTTTATATTTATATTCGTCTTTTCTCTCTTCTTGTGATTTGTAACAGCTTGTAGACATTTTTAGTCTAAGCACCCCTGAGGTGGTTGGGTGTGGGAGGGGTGGATGAGGGAAAGTGTGGTTTTTCCAGCCCCATGGTGGAGGTGACCTGAGAGTGGACCAGAAGCAACCTCACAGTGAAGGCATGCAGGCAGGTGCCTTTCACAATTTGACTGAAATGCTTAAGAATGAGTAATTTCCAAAGGAGAAACAGCATTTTCTTACACCAAGGTGTTTCACCTGCATCACTTTCACAGCTGAGCAAGTGCTTCAAACATGTTGAAAGGTTAATTATGTCTTTACGTAAGTGTAGACTACAACAGAAGAGCAAACCCTTTTCAACAGTACTTATAAACTGATGAGCATGTTCACCTTTTCAGCTGCTTGGTCTTTTAAGCTATTAAGGTCTGACTACAGGGTTTGTGTTAAATGTGCTTTACAGGCAAAATAATTCACTGGTTTAAAAATAAAATCTTAAGTTAGACTGCAGTCAAACATGATAGTTCTGTTTGGTGTCACTGAAGAGGAGAAGCCCCTTCGTTCTGAAAATTATTGCACCCTGTGATTCCCTCTGGCTAAATGCTCTGTTTTAATTAAATGGAGGACAATGTCCCACCAACTTATAAACAATCAGACTAGATGTCCCTTAAGACCTGACATTAAATGGTAAGAAAATACCTTTTTTTTATTTGAAGTATTTATTTGTCCCTTTAATGAAAAAAAGTTTATTTAGGAATATTTACATTTCATCCCCATGTGATATGTCAAAATTCTTCTGGTGTTATTTTCTGGTTTCTGGTGTTCATTAAAGTGCATTTGTGTTCAGCAGGATTTTGACTAAACCTTTTACCATAAAGTGAGGCCAAATATCTCAAAAACTGTATGTATCATACATGTCATACTGGGCTCGTAATCGATATTTCACAAGATATGAGAGCAGGGTTTCTAGGGTTTCTCTTCATGGTGTGTGTACGAGCTAATATACAAACTTTTCATGCATTATCCTTATGCTGTTTAGACATCTGTACTGATGATATTTGCATCAGTTTTGTTCTTATTTGTTTGTTAGTGCTTTCCAACGTTACTCTTTTTATTGTTTTTTTTCCTTTGTTTCTCACTTTATTGCACTCACGCTCATTGTGTTGTGGGTGTATGTGACAATTTGTAGTGTAAGTCACAAGTTTGAGCACAATACAATATTATATCAATTTAATAGATAGCAATATGATGTCTACTAATTTCTCAAATTCAATCATGATCTGATTTTGATTCAGTTCAATTTATGATCCTCTGTCCATCCATCTGTTTTATACTGCTTAGCCAAAAATGGGTCGCAAGGTCGGGTTGCGGGGGAAGCAGCCTAAGCAGGGAAACATAGACGTTACCCCGCATCCCCCAGCTACATTTGCCAGCTCAGGGATCCAGTGGTGTTCCCAGGCCAGCCAACATTTCTTCTTTGGGCTCTTCTCTTGCAGCAACGCGCCTGTAGCACCTCATTGGTGAGGCGTCCAGGAGGCATCCTAACCTGATGTCTGAGCCGTTTCATCTGGCTCATCTGGGAGGCTCTCACAGTAGAGCTGCTGCTTCTCTGCATCGATGGATAGCACCCTATATCTATGCTGTTTAATCCATTCAGGGTTGTGGGGAAGCTAGAGTCTATCCCATCAATTAGGATGAGGTAGGGTACATGGAAAGGTTAACAGTTCATCACGAGGCAAACGCAGATAGACCAACAACAATACACGGTCACTCCCAGCAGCAATTTCAGTGTCCAATTAACTTCACAAGCACGTCTTTCGATTGATAAGACGACGCTGGAGTAATTGGAGAAAAACAATACAAACATGGGGAAGAACATGCAGAAAGGCTACCGTTTGAGCATCAAGCTAGCAACCTTTTACTCTGAAACCATACTATGGCACCTGCATGGGTCACCAATTGCTTAGTTATTAATCTTATTTACATTTGGTTAATCTTTAGAAGATATTTTGTTCATGTGCAAACAAAACTACTAATATCATTGAAGGCTGTTTATCTGTTAGCATAAAGCTATTTGCAGTGTTAATATAGTTATATGATTGCACAAGCTTAGTTTTCGGATAATGTGGGGAAACCATATGAAGTTTTCTGTGAGTGTATTTAGGGGCTAAGAGACAAAAAAATTAAAGTCCACACACCAGAAGCTGCTCCCTAGATAGTTTATTTTGGGGCCCAGTCCTTCAGAAATAGTAATTCAGAAGGGGTGTTGCCTGAAATGTTACGATAACTAAAAACTCCCTAAAGGAGCAGCTTCTGATGTGAGTAATGAAAGACTACTGTAGATACGTCAAAATCAGAAGGTTTAGTGATTGCCAAATCAATCCTGCCACCTATAAGGGGACATCAAACACAGAGAAGTAAAGAAATCTCAAAGCTTTACCAAGTAGGATCAAATTAAAACGTTCTCTGGGACATTTTTCATCCAACAGCCTAAATCATCCTTGAACTGGGTAGCAGTTTTGGAATTTTTCTGATATCTAAAAGAAAAAAAAGGAGACAAGCTTGGAAGGATAAAGACAGTTCAACAGTGAAGGGAAAGAGCTGTGAAGGCAGGATTGACTCCACTCTCTTAATCCTTAATCTGTTTACATACAGACAAATCTCGTTAATTCTCCTGAAATCAGGGGTGCTCAAAGTCGATCTTCAAGGGTAACTGTTCTGCAGGTTTTCAATATTTCCCTTGACTCAAATAAATTTGATCGAACACTCCATTAGGTTCTGTACAATGACTCATCAATTTGAGTGTATTGGAGAAGGGAGACATCTAAAATCTGCAGGACTGTGGCTCTTAAGGACCAAAGCTGGACACCCTAGTCTTACATTAAGATTGTGTTCTTCCAACCACTAAGTCTTAAAAGTGTCTGGATCAGTTAGAGGAGATGGGATCCCACTTTAAGTACTTAAAATACTTAGAAGGAAGCGAATACAAAATATGATTGAGGAGCAAAAGTCAGCGATTGTTGTTCACCAAATGTCTCATATATGCTTTACATTATATCCAAAGGTCAGCAGAAAAGTATAAAAGTGCCTTTTGTTTTCAAAGAAGTGTTGTATTATACTTCTAAGTAAATCCCAAATGAAAAACAGCTGGTAGAGTAAAGAAAAAGCCATTTAAAAGAAATTTCAGATGTAAAAATCAAGTGTACATGAGCATTAGTGAGAGCCATGACAAAATCCTATCACAGAGTCTGAATTTAAGACTTATTCCTGATAAGCGTCTGGATGCTCCATTTAATTTTTGGAAAAGAGCGCATGAAACGCAGGCTGTCGATTTTCTCCCCAAAAAAATACTGATTGTTCGGATCACAGTAAAGTACTTATCTCTGTGTGGTGGTCCGTAATAGAGGATTTCTCTAAGAAATCAAGGTCACCTCTAGACAAGTTTAACATTGTCACACAAGAAAGTTTGAAACTGTATTGTTCATGTAACACTGTACAGTAGCATTTCATAAAGGTCTAGTCAATAATTCCTTGTCCCTTGTCTATATTGTCCAACTCAGGTCTGTACCCGTTACCTTAACTTCATTAAAATACTTAGCATAGTAAAGGGAGAAATATTCTAATCTCTTATCTCTGAGAAAAATTACTTTTTTCTTTTTGTAATTTTTAAACATTCGTCAAAAAATTATTTCTCCACTTTTGCTCACAAATTATCTTTAAGACAGATTGTTTCTATGAAATCAGTTTAACAAGATCCAGTTGAAATTTAAGAAAAAATATAAAAAAACAACAAAAACTTGTTTGCCTGATAACAATCCCTAAATGGTTCCAATCCCAACTTTTTTTTTTTGAAGCCTGAAATGCAAACGTAAATTAAATGTTACAATGCAGCAAAGTAATCTTGTACTTGAGGACAGAGATGTAATCTGTGTTAAATCAGCAGCAACTGAGAAAGTCTACTCCTGCTTCTCCCTGATAGTGAAAAGAACAACAGCCATCAGCAGGAAGAGGAAACAATGTCCAATGTCACAACAGCAAAGACAGCAGGATAAGACATGCTAAACGCTTACAATCCTGGGCTTAAAACAAAAGACTGTACATGTGTTACAATTAAGAGAGAGTTTCAGAATTGTCTCCTTGATCCAAGACGTGGAATTTCTCATGATACAAAGACAATCTGCTGTTTGAATGAAAGGCTCAAGAGATACAGCAGAGCAAAGACGCTCCGGGACGAGGCATTTCTCAGTCTTGTGTTTAATTTGTCTCATTTTGCCAAAAAATGATTAGATTCACAATCTGGCACAAAAAAAAAAAAAAACGAAAGCACTGAAATCTGAGCGGTGGATGGCTCATAACGCAACACATCCTTATAGAATGCAAAAGGCTTTATCATGATATGAAATCATTAATTGATTAATTAATCAAAAAAGACATGACATTTATTGAAATGATAAATGTAAGAAGTGATTCTTTTGTCTTATAAAACTGAATTAAAACATATTCATAGTTTGAACTGTTTGGAAAGAAGTAAACAAACTGATCAGTATATAATTATATTAAAGCTCTGGAGCTGTAGTCTGGAATGCACACACACACACACAACCACACTTTTGTTGTAAATGATAAAGATTATAAAATGCCTGTGACTTCAGAGACTAGATGAATACATCAAATGTATCAGGACCTTCATATGGTCAATACATAGAGACAGGATAGCAACACTTTTATTTGGAGCAAATAGGAATTTTAATTAATACAAAAATGAGATACATATGATTTTTTACAGTCATTTCAGGCTGGTTTCTAAAACAGTGTGAGATTTCCCTGAGCTTTAAACAATTTGCTTCAGTAAAACCATCAAAATGATTGCATTTCCTGTTACATGACCAATGATGACAAACTGTGACCCACCAACAGAATTTCTTTATCCAAGTAAATCTACTGTCCTCACTATTAATTTTACCCAAATTTTGTACATGTATGGATCTCATATCAGATGTGAGCATGTCATAGCTCTAAGTTCCTAATTAATTCATATAATAATCGAAGCCAGTTTGCCTGAATAATGCAGAAGAGAGAATACATTTTGCATTAACAACAATGATGGATGCTATTTACAGAAGAAAGTGAAGTCTGGTAAAAAAAAAAAACAAAAAAAAAAAACACAAGGTAAGAAAAATGAATTGAAGGGCATCAGCTTCTTACTCATTTCTAACAGAAGTGAGGTGAGCTGTAACTGAAGTAAACAGTTTGAGCTGATTTGAGCAGCAGCTGTTAGTAGGTAGCTCATTAGGATTCGTTCAGGCACAACACGGATTGATTACTATCAGAAAGTCATCAAAGTTATTACTGCATATCATTTGTATTTTAATGGCCTTGCAGTTAAAAGAAAGTTAAACTTTTCATAGATATTTCAGTCATTTCCCAGTGATCAATCATGACATGTTTGGTATCAATAGATTCCTTGTAATTTTGGGATTCTGGAGACGAAGCCATCACTTCATTATCTGACACAATAAATACATGAAACCCCAAAACTGGTGCTGTTGATAACAAGTGAGCTATCAATATTTCTAAGTTATTCAAATAGAACAGATGAGAATTTTACAATGAAATAAGAATAAGACAGAGTCTGATTATAACCCTAATATCTGTCTTTTTATGTGGGGGTGCACGGTGGCGCTATGGTTAGCGCTGTGGCCTCAATTTAATCCCCAGTTTTACCATGCACTCCGGCAGTCCAAAGACATGCACCTTGGGGATAGGCTGATTGGAGACTCTAAATTGTATGTAGGAGTGAGTGTGAGCGTGCATGGTTGTTTGTTTGTGTGTTGCCCTGTGATAAACTGGCAACCTGTCGAGGGTGTAACCCGCCTCTCGCCTGTTGTCCGCTGGGATTGGCTCCAGCGCTCCAGCAACCCCGTTCGGGAATAAGCGGTAGAAAATGGTTGGATGATTATTAGTGAATTACTTCATTCAGTGCATTACTGAGAAACAAAGGGCCGTGAATTAGAAAGCTGTCCGGCCTGCACGTCATAAGATGAGGAGTAGAAAACGTTAACAGTGACAGTAGGTCCAATATAATACAGGACTTGTGTGTTTGTTGTTATAGCAAATATAGTTTATTGCATGGCAAACATGGATTCTGAACATTTTAGTACCACTGTAACATTACAATATATCAACATTATCAAAGCTCCTTCGACACAGCAGCAGCAGGTCCACCATCAAGTTCACATGATCGTCATCTGTAGCTGATTCAGATTAAATCATTAAATGAATTATGCTATATTTGCAGTCTCACAGTCTATCCTAAGCACAATGATCAATGATCATTTTATGCATTTTTCAACAAGCACCAAACTATAGTTTTGCCATACCGCTCATTGGCTCCCAGCACTCTTCTTTTTAAAGTCATAAAACTACAAAAACGCATGAATGAAAAATAAAAATACTTCCAGGATCATTTTAAAATACAATTAACACTTATAGAAGGTTAAAAGCTCATAAATAAACTTAGTATCACCTATATCACATAGTATTTATTCTATTGTATGCCATGCTATAAGCAGATTAAGACAATCTTGCATTTTATCTAGCTTGAATGGATCTGTCTTTAAGGCAGAGTGCGAGCGACAGAGGATGCAAGTAAAGAACAGGGAAGTGAAGGTTGCGGTAAAGGTAGTGAACAGGTTAACCAGAGGAAAGAGGAGGAACAGGAAGTGAGAGGCTGAGTAAGACAGACGAGTGTATGCTAGATACACGAGGGTTATGGTCAGAGATCTTGTTCATCAGCTTCGTTTTATACAATGAAGTATGAATTATATGGTCAAGTCTACATAAAATGATTTGTACATAGGCCCCTTTGTCTCTCTGTGTGTTAAAGTGAGGAAGACAAGTACATGTGCAACCATGATTATCAGCCTTTCATTGACCTTACTCTTAAAACTTGTCTCTCTCATCCCATCTTCACTTTTGCTAGTGAGATAATGAAAGCTCAACAGCAGCAAAAAGGACAAGAACAACTATGTGGCAAAAGAATATCCGTTCAACTGGAAAACAAACATTTAAATTCCCATTTAGCAACTGCTTACCATAATATCTGTCACTCTACCAGAAGGTGTTCATCCAGCAGAGTGAAGACAGAAAGTGAAAGTGCAAAACCTTTACAGTCAGGATGGATAACAGAGTAATGAGCCTCTGTTTTTAGAGTATCTGGTGACTTTGTGAAGGAGGACAGGTCAAAGTGGTCCCCTGCAGGGCAGGTAGCTCTATCTAGGAACCCCATTCCCTGATTAAGATGAATGATGTGGAGTCCATAAGACTGGAGAGGTACAAGTGAGCCAGGGGCCCCCGGGGGGCCCATCTGTTGAAGACAAATAAACAAGAGCTTTGGTAAAACAGCCCCACCACTCCCCCTGCGAGGCCCTGCAGACAGCACCATTAATCAGGACCTGGATGAGGCTGCTGGGCTCACAGTGACAAGTCAGCAGTGTCCTCCTGCTCCTCCTTGCACTGCATCTCCATTAGAGGCTGGAGGTGTCAGCCGCCTGGCACTCTGTTGCCACTATCACTGTTTTTACAACTGTCCTCCAAGAATGAAGCAGGGTGATTTACACACTGCCATTTATCCCACCAATAAATAAACATTTGCTTTAGGAGATTCTTCACCTCCAGGAGACAATGTGACTCCGGCTTTGAGACAACTTGAATAAAGTGTCTAAATTATTCAGCTGTGATTGATTAATCTTATCAAACACAATGTGAAAACAGCGTTTCCACTAAGGTAAAGGTTTTTATTTTAAACTAATGAATAACTGTTTTTCTTCTTTTTTTGCAGATCTCTGTTGGTAGAACTGGTTCCCATCAATAACTGGGAGACACTATCTTAAAGACCACAGCTGACAAATGTTTTTTATGTTATTTATGTCAGAAATAATAAATAAATAACTTTCCTTATAAAATTCAGGGGAACAAACCAAAAAAGTTCATTACACTCTTAAATACTCTCAAAGCAGCATCTTATATTCTAACTGTGAGATTCATAAACCCTGCACCTGAAACACAAGTTTTTGCTATTAAAAAAATAAAGAAAAAAACACAAGTTGTTGTTGGTTTTCAATGTAACAGGGTAAATAGTTTCATTCCACTTGCCATTGTTATTTTCATTGTATTTAACTCTCTGGTGTGTTGGCTCTTGTTTCCTTCTTAATGCTGGCGTTACATCATCAGCTATGCTTGATAGTCGCCAGTATTGGGATGGATACTTTTGAGGTAAGTGGAGTTTGTGTGGCACTCTGGATGTGGGGATAATTTTAAGTTCATGGACATTAAGTCTTCATTCTTTGCAGTGTGTGTAACTCGACCGCAAGCTAACGGTGCCTGGTTAGCACTCGTGTTAAATAATTGTTTATTTTCTTTATTGCGATAGTGGCCAGTACTGGGACGGACTGTCTTAGTGCACCTTTTAATGAACACAACGCAGAGAAAGATCACGGAGAAGGACTGAACCTGCCAATGCCAAGTGTGGCATGGTTACATCAGAGCTAAAAAACATTTTGGATGTGTGTTTGTCTATAGTCTGGAAAATGATAAGCAGTTGCTTCACAGAGCAACACAGTAAGCGAAATCAACGTGATCTGCTCCTTCTCCTGAACATTTTTCATATCTTTACTCAGTGTCCTGAGCAGAAGTTGGGATTTAGACCATTTTGCTGCTTAATATTTCACTCAGAGCTGATTGTAAATTCTGCTCCACAGCATTTATTACAGTATTATCTATAAATTGAAGATTTTTATATTTGGGGGGGGGGGGGGGGGGGGGGGGGGGGGGGGGGGGGGGGGGGGGGGGGGGGGGGGGGGGGGGGGGGGGGG
>JBAMHX010000020.1:8267197-8294168 GCA_037177515.1 Pseudomugil tenellus
TATTATAATTTGCTGATATCATATCAATATCAAACCAATATTCTACTTATAATGGAGGATAAGAAACATATTTAATGGCAGTGACCCATATCCAAGAGGCGGGAAGGAGGTCATGTTTATTACCTTCTAGCATTCCTTTCTCTAACAACAGTCCATAAAGACCTAGAAGTGACAAGCCCAGTTGTTGGATCTTTAGGAGAGGAAAGTTGTCCTGATTTTGCCTGAAACAAGATTTTAGCAGCTCAACGATCCTCCTGTTTCTTTGTTATATGTTTTGTTTCATGAGGCTTTAGATCTGGATTGCAGACAATCCGCTCTAACATATAGACTCTTTCATCTGGGTATGTTTTGATGTCGCAGATGCAGTAAGTTTAGCATCATCTTGCTGAAATATGCAAGACATTCCCTGAAAACGAAATCGCTTTGATGGGAGCATGTATAACTATAAAACAGATGTACACCTTTTAGGTACTTTTCAGGATATGACAGATAGCAGTTTTAAGCAGGTCATACAAGCCCCCTCACATTTCCACTGACTTGAAAGTGGTTGGACAAACTCTTCTTTATCCCAGAAAACGTGGCATTCATGATTTCCTTTATGAATTCAATTTGAACTCATCTGACCACAAAGCAGTTTTCTTCTTACCCTCAGTCCATTTTAAAAACAGGCTCAGTAAAGACAACAGCATTTCTAAACCATCTTCATTTGTAGTTTTATTGCATGATACAGCTTTCACCTGCATTTCATGCTTTCTTTATCCCAAATATTGCGCTGACCTGGTTTCATTTCACCTTATATTTGCAATGTTTCTCCTGACATTTTTTTTTTTACCAGAACAGTTAACTCATCCAGCTGTTTTTCATCCTAATTACATACAAAATATCCTCATATTTTTAATGAAAATATTTTGATCCTTGGTTTGTTTGATATATTTTTTGTCAACAAAAGATTCCTTAATGAGACTTTGAAAGAATTGCATCCTGCTTTTAAGCTCTACATACAGGCCAAACATTTTTTTAAACTGGATTATGCCATTGAAACAGACTTTACAACACATCTGTTGTGGGGCCTCTGAGCAGAGATCACTGAGTTGTGGCACAATCATTAGTTGCTCTTATGATGGTTATTCATCAGTCAACAGAGATAAACAGCCATTTAGGTAAAAAAATTAAACTTTAAAATCCCTCATTGATGCAGTTTTTCCTCCATAACATTTTTTGTTCATTGTTCTCACAGTGCCACCACTCCCGCTTCCCCTCTTATTTACAAGATGCTATAAAAGTTGCATGAAGTTTGTCACAAGACTTCGAGATATTTAAAAATCTTATCATGGCAAGTTTTTTTTTTCCTCATCACATGAGACCATAAACGTAGGGGCCGTCCCGATGTCACCAAATTCCAGTTAAAAAAAAGTATTTTAGCAATCTGCCCTTTAATCCACACAAAACTGGCGATTAGCCTCCCTGAAACCAATGACGTCTAAAACCAGCTACCAAGGCGGATGGGTCTGACATATTGTCTGTGTAACCGACAACCAAAGGATATGATGTCAATGTGGCAATGTGAACACATGTCAAACACAACAAAAGTAATAGCATCTGTGAGTAAGAAAGTTGCAGTGGTGCTCCTGACAACCCTGGCTTGTTTACAGCTGTTACCAAAGAGTATTGCGCTACTGTACCATCAGCAGTAGGAGCAGACATGCAGAACTGTGTCCGAATGTGCACCCTATGTCCTACTGAGGGCTCACGACATTTTGTAGGGGTGTCTGAATGTACTTTGGGAAAAAATTTAGTGCACTCAAAATTACTCACAATGCATCTTGAAAAGTAGTGACATTGATGGTCACTGGACGGGTCAATATAGACCACATGCATTGCGGGGCAGAGCTTACAATGGCGGAAATGATACGAACATCAGAAACGTTTAACAAAAAAAAAACTATACAGCATAGTTTTTATCCCTTTTCTACTGAATTAAAATGATATAAAGCAAGAATAAAATACAAAATAAGTAAATAAGACATTTTCACATGAGATTAGATCGGATTTGCAACGTCACCTTCAAGTCCATTGTGGTTGCTATAGTTACAGCTGGTAGTCATGTGATGTGCGACAGGGATAAAGTAGTGAGCTTCGTGTCCTAATCGCCAGCAGATTGAGGGAACTACTGTATATTGTGTACTATGTAATGGATGAGGGGTTAGGGCATAGGGTACACATTCAGTGTATGTCAGATGTTACATGAATGAACAATTAGTGAACCTTAATTTGTGGGGGGGGGGGGGGCGGAGGGGGGAAGGGGGGGTTTGGTGGTGGGCGGGGGGGGAGGGGGGGGAAAGGGGGGGAGCTTGAATTTTGGCCCCCCCCCCCCCCCCCAAAAAAAAAGCCTTCTAGTATGTACTACAGCAGTTTTGTGGACTTGGTGAACCTTTTTTCCTACTTTTTGTCATCATTTTCACACCTAAATCAGCTTTGTGTTGATATGACCTTAGTCCTAAATGAGACATTTAAAATGTAGTGTGATAGAAAGTTATTTTGTTTGCGGTCAGATTACTCATCCTTTTTGGCATCCCCGCAAAGCTCGTGTGCTTCACTTTTCACTGGTTTGAGCAAACAAAAGGTGTCCCCTCGTCTTTTGCTCCTCCTCCAATCTCGTCTGCTCCACAGTGGAATTTGAAAGCCGGCTTTTTAAACATGTGGGTATGTTTCCTTTCAAACACGGCTCCTCGCTCTAACACAGTGGCAGGACACATAAACACAGAATGTAGGTCAGTTAAACAGTTTGTGTCTGTTCTCTCCGTCCACGCCTGAACTACACTCAGACCAAATCAAACACATTGTTTGCCGTTTGTGACCCATCTCACCCGGATAAGCAGAAAAAAAAAAAAAAAACGGAATAAGGTTCAACTTTTTCCTCTTTGATGTCGTCTTCCTGCAGTTTGGACAGGAATATTTGGCGCATCCACCCAAAAGTTTTTTGGCAACGCCTACCTGTCCACCTGCATTGCAACACAGCTGTCAGACTGTTTAAGAGCAACAAAGGATCAGATTTTCCTTCTGTTATGACAGAAGGCCAACACAGACCTACGTGTGTTTAAAGCTGCGTGTCATTAACTGCATAAACCGTGTCAAACTACTTGTAGTAGCCTAAGTGAAGAAAGAAGTGACAAAAGTTTAAGGAGATCAAATTAATTTAGTAAATTACACGCATTAAGCACATTGGACCCTGAGTTTTGACATAATGTAACATAATAGCTGTAGTTCTGGGTGATGGGTCTATGTGTTATATACACAAATATACTATGATGTCATCCGGTGTGGAAAACTGATTTTCTGAACGGCATAGTAAAAGAAGCTGGGAGGGATTTGAACAGGTTAAACCAGTGGATGTTGTTGACTTACTCATACTTTAGTTTATTTTGCAAACATATCTGTGAATGCATAGTAAACATCAGTGACGGGCAGTAAAAGCAGATGCAGAAGTTGTCAGTTGGGGCAGAGCATGAAATTGACAAAGCGTCTTTATGTTCATGCTGTTCGAGACTAACAATAAAGATAAGATGAATATGATAAAAGCTGCGACTTCTTTCATTTCTAACCTTTTACCATGTCAGAAGGTGAAAAATGAGCGGTCTTTATCATCAGGTCTTAAAAATAAGTCAATTAGGTAAATACAACCACACATGATATTTGACACATTATGTCATCACTAAGTGAATAATGAAAAATAAGTGCAACTATTGAGTGGCCTGCAGCAACACTTTCAACAGCAATAACAATCATTTGTGTGATGTTATCAGTCTCTCATATCGAACTTTGGCTCACTCTTCTTTACAACATTACTTCAGTTCATCGAGGCTTACAAACATGCTGTCCAAGTCCTGCTACAAGCATTTGAATTAGGTTGAGGTCTGGACTTTGAGTCATTGCAACACCTTTGTTCCTTTTTTTTCTTTTGTGGATCTGCTGTGGTGTTTGGGATCATTGTCCTGTTGCACGACCTCATTTCAGCCAAGCTTTGACCTTCAGATAAACAGCCTTGCATTTGACTCTACAATACAGAGGAGTTCACATCAACTCAATGGGTGCGGTTACATGATGCGTTTAATTCTGAGTTATTAATTCCGAATTAAGTAATTGTGAATTCTTCTTGGCTTCTAGTTTTAATTCCGAAAAAGGTTTACATGGCGTCACGTTTATTCTCATCTCTTAATTCTGACGTGATGGCGGAAGTTCCGTAATCATGAAGCAAATCATTTCCTGTTTTTAGCCTTAGTGACAAAATGGAAAACAATCTAGAGTAATATAAACTTTTTTAGTTTCAATTTTGATTACATTTTTGAAGTACTAACTTGTCACAAGAATGTGACTTCCCCTTTCTGAGCAGCTGAGGAGAAGAAGAAATATAGACAGACCGAATATTACGGAGACGGGAGGCAAACTTTGTTTTTTTTCCAACTTTATAGAATTTACAAAACAGCAAGACAGAAGACAGAAGACTGCACGTGTGTGTCATTGCAGCGTGTTACATCCCAGTCCTATGGCCTGAGGATGAAGTGCCAACCTTGAACTTTTAGGTGGTCTTCCCTTTACTATCTGCAGAAGCACTTCATTAACGAATCATCCCTCTCACCTGCTACCCATCAGCATTGTTAAGGACACAGTCACCATTGGATCAACAACTTAGTACCTCTTCAACCACTCCGAACCCCTTGGAACCATAAAAAGGAAGAAGATTCAGACATTCAGGGCAGCTGTGGTTTCTAATCACTGACTGCCCTGGGATTGTGGTTGCTGACTAGCGTTTTTTGGATTGGAGATTTTTGGTATAATTGGACTTTGATTTAAATTTAGGTAGAATACCCTTGTGGTTTTGGTTAACGTTTAGATACTCCCTTTGTTGTAGTTTTGAGCACGATTGTGCATTTTAAGTTGACTGAAGAAGAGAAGCTCTCACAGTTTGTGCAGTGCAGAGTTTGATTTGTAGACTTTGTATTTTTTGTATAGACTCTTTTTTGTTGTGTTTTATTTGTATTTATAGATTGTGGACATCTCTTTGCAGAGACTCTTTTGGTTATCGTTCTTTATATATATTTGTGTATAGTAAGGATAATTAAGTATTTATTATTTACCTCTGTGTGAGGACACCTTTGTTTGTTGTACTGGATAAAGATTACCTACCATAGGACACATTTTGTTACTATTTTTGAAGGACCTGGGAAATTTTGTTTAATAAATTAGTGGTATATCTTTTGTTTGTTCCAGTCCATTTTGTTATTTGACCACTTTTGTGCCCTTAGATCCAATAGGGGTCGTAACAGCGTCATTGCAGCGGAAGAAGGTAAGCATGTGCAGAATGACCAGAATAAACCACGAGAGGAATTAAGAGTTTAAAAAGTAAATGTGACTGCAGACTTTTCATTCAGTTTGACAGTTTGGTATGAGGCATTCAACTTTTTTGCTGTTATGGCAAACATATCAACTCTGGTCTTATCAGGTTATGTGATTTGTTCAGATGAATCTTGAACAAGCCTCCACTTTGTTGCTGCTTTTTAAAGAGCCTTTTTTGACATGGCATCCCAAAACAAGTCATACTTATTCAGCCTTTTCTTAACTGTCCCATTAAAGTCTGAGATGTAGCTCTTCATTATTTGCTATTGTTCTGTGCATTGCATGGTATTTCAATGGCCTGAACTTGTTGGGGCATCAACTCCTGGGAGGATGACAACCGACAAGAAAGTTTTAAACTCATGAGTAATAATTTTTACAGGAAAATGCTGAACTTTAAATAGTTTGGAAATAGTCTCAGATTGATGAACAACAGATATATTAGGATCACAGCTGATGACTTTCCTCATTGACATTGTGTTAATGAGCATTGAGCTTGCTGGCTCTCATCAGTGGGTGAAGAATTAAGTCCAGCGTTACTTTTACATCCCTCAAAAACATAAATCCATCAATTTGCAGCAATATTTTCCTTAATACCCTCTAAAAATCTGAAACTAGTAAACCTATGCAAGATAAGTTGACATATAAATACAAGATACATGATGTTTCTATGCTTGCTAAGAGGACCTGCCTTTTTTGCATCCTGCATCGTTTAGATGCATCCCTTCTCTCATCAGCAGATGAGAGGCAGGGTGCACCTGGGACAGATCCCCAGTCCAGAATTTAAAAAATAATAATATAATATAAATGTCAACAACAGCATAGGTTCATTACAATAAAGTAATACTATGTTGGTTATGACTTAAAAACACACATTTGGACTCATTTTAGGTGCACTATCCAAGTTAATCTGTATGTGTATTTTAGTAAACAGATCAAAACTTTGGCAAATAAACCAAGTCTCTGGTGCTAAAAATATCTTGTTGATTGACTGATGAACACAAGATTTCAAACAGTGCACCTTTAATAGCAAAGTGAGGAGCAACAAATAATTCAAATGAATACAATTATCAGAAGCAGTAGTTTCATTTATATAGACATAAACAATGAGCCTGAAAATGTTATAAGGCACATAAGTGACACAATTATACCAATGATAAAGTAAAATCAGTAGATATTTGTCAGTCTTACATGCTTAAAAAAAATCTAAATGGGTTTCCAAATGTGATTTCATCATGTCCAACACTTTTCCCTCATATGAAGTAAATTAGAAATGCTTGTCAAGGAACACCTTACAAATTGGATTAAACATATGAACTTCCTTAAAAAAAAGTGTGTTTAATTTGTCTGCTAAGGTACACTACAACAGTATAAAGACTTGGCTTCAAATCTGCCCTACTTTTGGACTTCTGAACATCCAGCTCTATCTTTAAACCACCCATCCATCCCGCTCTGATGAGGATTTTGGGACAATATAGTGTGTAACAAAACACTCTTCAGTCTGCCTCCATTTGCATTCATGTCCTCTTCATGTAGATATAGAAAAGGTTGACCAGCTACTGTGTTCAGGAGCTTATTCTCCCATCTGAACACAAGTTGGCCAGTTTGTTTTCTACATAAACAATGATGGCATGTGTGAGCTGAAATGAGAAATGAATGGGAATTTTTAAATGTATTATTTCTCCTTTTATCACAATATATATTTTATAAGGACATATAACAACATCACTCACCAAAAAGACTAATACTGTTACTGTACTTAAAATCCACTTCACTTAAACTATCCACAACAATTTTACACAGAAGTGTACATACATTACATACACAATGAGGGATAGTTATAATATATCTGATATATTAAATCAGGTTCTCCATCTCCTTGAGGGCAACTGTCCAGCAGGTTTTAGTGTTACCTTCCTTCAACACATCCGATTTAAATTACAGATTTCTGCAACACCTCGTTCTCAAGTTGTTCACAAACATGAGGTATAAACTTGAGACAGGTGAGTGAAGAAACGGAAACAACATTGCCCCAAAGACCAGAGATGAGGAAATGTGTGCTTAATATCTATGTGAGTATTGAAAAAATAAGTGTTGTAAAAAGCCGTCTGTCAGCTGAAGGGTCAAAGTTGTCCAAAGAGTCATGATTTGAATCAAAGGAAAAAGGAGGTATAATGTGAAACCAGGAACAGTGAGTTTTCATCCAGGCCAGTTAAAAGTATGTGACCGTGATAGGCAGATAAGGACAGGACAGATGACTTCATTCAGACCTCTTGTTTCCATAAGCAGAGATCAACTGAACCATACAATACAGGCGGTGCCAAGAAACTCATTTCTGTCCACATGCATTTCCTTCCAAAGACAAAAAAATGTAAAAGGCTGAAGCTAACAAACAAATAAAAATACATTCTTGGCTGAGATGAAAGAGTTTGTTCAAGTTAATAATTCAATTTAGCTAATAATTGATGGCTAAGCACAGACTGTAACGGCCCTTAAATAATTACATGCAACAAAGATCATATTTGTGCCATGTTCTCTCAGCATGATTTTTGTCCAGTTGCAGCTTGTTTTCTTTTGATTACATCATGCACTCAAGCTAATATATTTTTCAATTCATCCCTTATAGGGCAGCACACAATGTAAAACTCAGTGATTAGAGAAATATTGAGCAGGTTGAACTAAAGGTTGCAAATAACTAAATGAAAGGCTCCGAAATAACAAGATGAAGTTTTGAAAGACTCATTTTTGCAATAATCACTAATCCCCTTATTACTAAACTATAACAAAGCTAACAATGCTCGCGTTTACACGAGTTTTAATTCCTCTTTAATTCCAAATAAAAGTTTAATCTGCTTTAAGCTGATGAAAATAAGCATGTAAATAGCTAATTCCAAGTGAAAATGACATTTCGGATTAAAACTTAATTCTGAACTTAATGACTGGTTTGTTCCCATTGTAAATCCAAACTGTATAATTCCTCTAACACGTAAACCTTCCTTCCACTCGTTCTGCACATGTTTTTACCTTTTACCGCACATATTCGTCCCCGTCTTACGCCTCCTGTTTTCGGTACTTTATTTTTTTTCTCCTCTTCAGCTACGAAAAAGTGTACTTGATATACTTCCGGTAGATGTAAGTACATCCCATCCGCCCTTTGTCCAATCAGAACCCTTCTCAACCCTCAGATCTAAAGCGGAATAAAGAGAAGCCAAATAAATGTGTTTTCCATGTAAACCTCAATTTGGAATTACTATTTCCATGTAAACCGAAAGGAGAATATTTACATTCTGAATAATTTATTTCAGAATGATTCGTTCTGAATTAAAAAACATGCAACTGTAGCCAGTTGTGGTGCAAACAGAGGCCTTTTTGTGTGGATTTTTCATGTTCTCTCCAAGAACGTGCATTATCTCTAGGTATTTTGGCTTTTTCCCAGTACAAAAAACATGTGTGCTAGGACCTCATTTGTAAATTCTCCCTGGGAGTGAGTCTGAGTGGCTGTTTGCTCCTGAGATGGACTACATGGACTGGGTTTCAGTTTTCTCATGACACTAAATTGGACTAAACTATACATAAAAATGGATTGATCCTTGGATAGATGATAGGGGGTGTATTTAGCCTCTGCTTAGCCTAAACTTCTAGCGCATACTTAACGTAAATCCCTGTTTTCTGCACTTTGCGCATCACTCGGCAGAGATTTGCACAGCGTGATATGCCTTTCTGTCCTTTCTTGTGGCCTCAGCAAGCTGCTCCTACAAACTATCCATTCAACATTGTTGAATTTTTTTGCACCAGCAAAAAACCAAAACAAACAAGAAAAAAGCAGAAATGACAACTTTCAGCTTCCCGCTTTACCGCATTACCCACTTCAAATTTCTGACGAACCAGAAAAAAAGTCCTGCAAGGTTGATGCAAGCTGGGAGAACTTCCAAACCAGAACTATGAGGGAAAAAAAATAATGCAATTCTTTTCTTGTAGCCCCGGGATAGAACAAGTTCCTCTGTTCTTATGGAATAGCCATTAAATCAAAGTCAGCCAGTTATCTTAACATACTATCTTTCTTTTTACAAAAGAAACCAGTTAACATGGTGTGCTACTAATCAGCTTGTTTTTTTCTTCCTATGTGGGACAAAATCAGTAAACTTATTAATCCTGCAAAATATAAACACAGCTTGATGAGTCCTAAATGTTAAAGACAACAAAAAGATGTTGATGAAAAATCACAAATATTACATTAGAAAAGTTTTTCCTTCAGCAGCACTTGCTCCCAGCTATCCTTCAGTCATCATAGAAGACATCCCAAAAGCTTAAAGCAACAATTTCCAGCAGAAAGACTTAAGAATCTATTTTAAATGAAGAAACACTCATTGGACTATGATTTAAAAGTGCGGTTAGTGTTGCATCCACAGAACACATCAGCCTTTCAGCAGCCTTTCCCACATGTCTAGTGAAAACATTGCACACACATGAAGTTGGCAGTAAAAAATACAGGTTTTTCTCCACCTATCACACTGACAGCATAGAAACAGAATGCACATGAGAGAGCACATTCCCAAAGAGGAGCCTGATGTCATTTGATAAAAATGATACTAGAATATGGAAGAAAAGTAGAAGCAGCACACAACTAATGTTTTCAGGAGGTTGAGATACTTTAAATTGATTCCAGCTTCTAAGTTGGGAAAACAAAGATTATATAAGAGCAGGCGGCATGTATTCCTGGGCCTCCGGGCGAGTGTGTGTGTGTGTGTGCAGTCATTATGGCAAGACGTTGGTTAGTTGAAGTTTGTCTGGATATCACACAGGTCTCTAAGTTACACTGAGGTACAGTCAGGAACCTGCTGCAGGAGGGGGCATCAGGTCTCTGTGCATAAAACTTACTGATGATGTAATCGTAGCAGTGCAGAAAATAAAAATCCCTTTAAGCACTCGAGGAATAGAAAAAAAACTGGCTCTAGTTATATTGGGACTCTATCAGCAGTTTTATAGCAAGTACCTACTTAGACAAGAGGCCCAACAATAAGAAACCTATATATTCCTTTTCAGAAGACTCAGATGCTATTTTTCTCCTTCGGGCTTGAAAATGTAAATTTCCTTCAAACTTAAAGAAAGTTTTAGTGACTTGACTGATTTTTTCAAACAAGATTTTTGTTTCTAGTGACTAAACATATGTTTACTGTTTTTTTGTTTTATTATTTATTCTTTTTTCAGATGAGCTTTGGTTAAAATTGAAAAAATGATATGCTTAGATGCGCCCCCCCCACACACACACACACACACACACACATACACAGCTTTCACATTTGGATTAAATGATAAGTAAAACGGTATTAAGTTTGCATTTGTGTTAAATCAGTTTCACAGCTAAACCTTCTTTTGTCTGATATAATTGAAAAGTAGCATCACTTAACAAACCCATAAAGTCATTTCAACACCATCTGGAAGACATAACTGAATCTTATGCATAGAATAAAAGTTTCTTAATCCATTTTAGACGAACAACAGCTGTTTCAGAAACCTGGACAGCTGAAGCTACAGAAACATCATGTCAGCCAATTAATACTTTTATTCTATAAAGGAAGTGTGTCCGGATTCATTATGAGGTGATTAGGTTCTGCAAACATATGCACGGATATCTATTAACTGTCACTTTGTCCAAACACGAGAAAGAAACAGTGTGTTGCAGTCGAAACGTTCCAGCTGAGGTTTACTAGACTAATCCAAGGCAACCCACAGCCTTCTGGGGTAAGTTGGAACCATGTTAGAGCTCATTTGGAGAGCACTGCCTCAGTGTTTGTTGGAAATTGTAAAACATGGTGAAGGATCCATCATGTTGCAGTTTTGCCTCCCTGCCTTTTCTGCAACAGGTATTAAAATTTTATATGAAAATGAGAAGCAATAAAAAATAAACAAGTGTGACATTTAAAATGAGGATCATGGGTTTGAAGCAGAACACAGCTACACCAAATACTGACTAAGAAACATGAAACTTACTTATAAACTGGTCATAAGGAAATGAAAACAAAGCAGATTCCTCTAAAAAAATGTTATTAGTAAAATATCCAAACCTTAAAACACTTACTGGTAAATTACCAGTAGATTGTAAGGGGACGACAAGAATCATTCACATCCTTTCACTACAAAATTCAGCCAATTTTTTCCTTTTAATTTAATTTTTTTCCTTTTTATTTTAGTTAAATAAAAGAGATCAAAGTTAAACGAAACAGATTAGTGTATTTGTAGTTTAAATAATCTCCATAAGGCTATTTATTCTGCACATCAAACTTTTTCAGGTAAAAGGATGTTAAAATGTGAGGTGAAAATAAAACTGGGCTAACCTCAGTAGGTGTGTGTGACAAGCAGGTCCTGACTGCACGCTTTAGCCACAGAAATGTGGTTTTGAACTGGCAGTTATTTGGAACCAAAGCAGAGGAAAGGAACCAAAAAGAACAACTTTTCCTTCATCTCTAAACCAGATTAACACTCGCTGCTAAACTGTCATGCTCCCATTCTTTGTACATACACAAACTTTCTTGCAGAGTGGTGATCATCTGGACAAATTAGACTTTTAATACCACAACCGCATCAAAGCAAGTCCTCCAAACATGGATTGGATGTTTTACTGGGATATATTTCCACAATATGTATGCATGCACATGTATAAGTTAAAGCTTTGAAGCAGACGCAGCACACTTTCCCTGCCCAGCATCATAGCTCCTACAATAAATTCACACTAATCCCATCTTTTGTGGTCCAACCACATCTTAGGGAGGCTTTATCATGCAGACACAGCTTCACCAATTCATCCTTTGATATCTATTTTTTTTTATTCACAAATACATTATTGGCTAAATAAACAATTGTAACTGTGTTTTCAGCACTATTTTTTTTTTTTTTTTTTTGTGTAATCCATATAACAGCCCAAGATTTCAGGACCCATGTGCATTACCTGATGCTGTCACAGGCGCCTTTTGTTATCCCTTGTTGATCATATCCACAGGATATCCACAAACATGGGCAGCAGCTGTTCTCCAGAGACTTTCAGCTTATAATTACACAAACTTATCTTCAATATACACCAAACAGAAAGCATCTGATCAGAGTGATCACCCTAAACAAAGCAGCAGACGTGTTGTAAACATCCCCAGCTTCAAACTCCACTGCATAACCAGTTGGACAGACAATAGAGGAGCCACATGCACATGAACACTTGTCCTGAGGACAATAGTTTCCAACAGGTTGCGTTTATTTTAGCGCAAATTAAATCTCTTCAGTCTCTATTATCCTACTAATGACCTTTCTGTGGGAAGTTTTCATGAGAAAATCCTATAGATTAAAATAAAAATAAAAATATTTAACTGTTTATATAAGCATGGTCTTTTTTTTCTATCTAAATAAAGGTCTGCGTCAAAATAAATCCACGTATGCGGAGCTCTTACCGGACTGCAACCGATGCTGCCTCGTTCTGTTTATATTCCGGGATATTTTTTTCTAGATCAGTCGCGCGTCTCACACACACAAATCTCAACCTCACTTCCATGTGCTCACGACCAGGACCACGCGCTCAGGGGGGAGCTCTGGATATGGCGCATGACGTCACCACGAGACTGGTTGAAAAAAAAAATCATCACAGAATCAGCTGTGATGCTGGTATGATGTGGAGTCTTTTAGGTTCTTATGAGGGTTAAATAAGAGGACTTCTGTTAATTATTTATATTTTAATTCGTGTCTAAATAAATGCATTCTTAATTACACTGATACATCATCTAAATGACCATTTTTGGTTAAAAACACACATTCCCACTGTGTAATTGTCTGCAGGAGAAACTTTAATGAACGTGAGAACATATTTGAAGCAGTTGGTTTAGTTTTCATGCACCTGTAGTGATCAGCAGCAGATAAACTTCCATGGGCATTGTTTGTTCATACAAGCAAATAAACTACTTTCCAAGTTTATGTTGAACCAAAATGAGGCCCCAAAATGATAATAAAGTGGAAAACTGTGAGATAGTGTACCTAGATGTGTAAAAATAAGTCTAGATAGGCAGAAATGTCCATTTATGTACAAAACCGCATAGAAATAAATTTTGATCTCTTTGCAGCTCAAGATTTATTAAAGGCTTCCTTATACATTAACCTGCTTACCTTGTGTTCCTCACAAGCTTGTGCTCGCATGCATACTAAAGAAAATACCCTGACTCAAACCTTTTCTTGCCTTATGAGCATCTTCCTAAAATAAACTGTTCATCCCTGAATACTTATATCAATAATCAGTAATGTGGCTGTATCGCTCTTATTGTGAAAGTATTTCATAGAGTTGTGTTAAAATGCCTGAGAAGTGGCTTTTCATGGTAAGAACAAGGACACAAATTCAAGAAAACATTTTATATTTCAAAAGGAAACTAGGAACATAATGCAAAAAACAAAACAAAAACAGTGAGTCTGAACATCCAGACAATTGAGAAAATACATTTTCTTAGGAAATATTATATACAAAACATAAAAACATTTTAGTTTGAGCCTCCAACAGGATAGCCACATTTTTAACATTTTATTAATAAAAATAAAATTTTAAATATTTATCCACCCATAACTTCCGCTGAGGCAGTTCCAACATTGAAATCAAACAAGATTCCAAAAGAAAAAACATTTTGCATTTGCATGCAACAACAACTGTACAAACAAGTCTTCAACTTGCATAAAAAAAAATGCAGAAAAGTCTCATTCGAACAATTTCAAGCACGAGAACCTTGCAGCTGTGCAAGTCTCTGCTTTAAAAGTTCACTTTTCCTTCTCAGCTGCTCTTTCACCGAGAGGAGTCTCTGTTCGTCCGACTGCATGCTGTAGATGCACTCTGTCGCTTTCTTCAGGATCACCACTTTGGCCGCCTTCTCATTGTTGGCCACCTCTGGGATCTCGTCTCGCAGGGCGAAGAAGCTCAGCTTCAGCTCATTCCTCCTTTGACGCTCCAACACGTTATGAGTCCTTCTCTTGTCGTAGTCCTCCGTGTCGGACGTCCGGGGGCTCGAACACTTGCGGTTGCTGCTGATCTGTTTGAGGACCCTGCTGTGACTACTACCGCCCCCTCCTCCTCCTCCTCCTCCTGCTCCACTGCTACTCTCCAGCTTCAGCCTCTTGACAGCCGGCTGCTCGTGCTTCATGGATGGATGGGCGGCGTAATTATGCTGGTGGGTGGAGACGTGGCACCTCTTAAGCACAAGTGGGCTGGGATGTCTCGTCTCCAGTGGGCTGGGGTCACACCGCTTCACCGCTTGCCTCTTCTCCACTGTGACCACATCAATTTCCTCTTCCTCTTGGTCCTCTTCATCATCGTCGTCATCATCTCCATCTTCATCTTCTATAAAAAAAAGAAAAAAATCAAATCATCAGTAAAGTTTTTACTTTAATACATGTCACAACTGTTGTCTGCTTCTGTCTCTCCTTAAATGAGCTTATTATACGCATAACGTGCACCTGGACCCTCAAACTAGTCCCAGCAGTCTAACATGACACTAGTGGAAGTGGAAAAAAAAATATTTTTTTAACCCCTCCTGTCTTGCAATTTGACTGCAAATCACATTAAATTACAGAAAACTTTTATTCACAACAGTGTAAAACAATGATCCATGTACAATCCCTGCTCACTCAGCTGCCACTCTTGCTTGCACAGAGGGGTGTGTCTGCAGATGCATGTTCAGCTTACCTGAGTCACTACAACTGCTGCTGCTGCCGCTGTTGGGCGGCGTGTCCAGTCCCAGATCCTTACTGGGCAGCGTCCCCGTGCTGTGTTTGGGCGTCTCCGCAATGGGATACGGAAAAACCACTGATGGATCTATGCACTCCGACGCGGATGTGCTCAGGTCTTGCAGGTAGCTGGTGTTAAGCCTCCACGCGGATGCGTCCGCAACGTCTCCGGCCGCAGTGTCCTTCCGCGCAGCGTGCAGCGAAGCCAGCCGCTCGGAGACTACTTTCTTCAGCTTGGCCGCGGCGGAGAAGCCGCTCCACATACAGTCCTGGATGATGATAGACTTGAGGAAGGTCTGCGAGTAGTCGGCGTCGCAAATGATGCTCTGGTTGACCACGTCGTCGCCGAGAAACTCGGTCACCATCTCCAGCTGATCCGCGGTGGAGGGGAAGAGGCTGGACAGAGACGGCCGGCGGCTCGGGGAGAGGGGAGGGGTCGGTAGTAGCTCAAATTTCTTCCAGATGTCCTCGCTCGGTGCCGGAGGCTGAAGCTGTTGAGGGTAGAAATCCTCCTCCTCGTTGTCGTAGTAGAAATAAGGTTGAAGAGAGTCGTAGTCGTAGTCGTAATTTTTACTCGGCAGTCCTGAATTCAGCGGCATGTCGTCCTCTCCTTATGGCGAAGCTGACTGAAGAAGGGGGGAAAAGCTCATTAGTGGGTTTTCATATGGGGATTTGAAGCAGACAGCTGTTTGTTAATGATCCTGCAAACATTAAGTGGAAGCATGGTGGCTCCAAAACAGCGAGCATTGCATGCATGCACCGGTGCTGTTGTAGCAGGTGCTTGTAGAAACTGGGCAAAGATAGTAAAATAACTGCAAGAGGGGAAAACCCGCCTTTACTACTCAGCTCCTGGCGTTACACTAATGCGTTTCGACTAAATAACCGTGGGAAGCTGGAAAAAAAAACCCCGCTCTCTCCCTTACCTTTTGAAATTTTAGACTGTAGGTGAAAGACGTGAAAACAGCGGCAGAAGAAAGCGGAGCAAAGTTATTCCAGTACGATAGTAACATTAAATCCTTCCACAGAGGCGTTGTATTGGTTTCCAGTCAGGCTCTGCGAAGCATGCATGCAGAGTTAAAAGGCTGCAGCAGCAACTCGGCGTTAACGACGCGCAGTCTGTCATCAGCGGCGTGACACTCACAGCTGAGCGCCTAGTGGGCTGCAATAAAAACAGCCGCAGCACTTCGTCTCCTTCCGCCAGATTTTTTTTTCCCGCGAAGCGGTTACCGAAGATATAGCTCTACCCAACGTGTGCAATTTTTTTTAAAATACCTGTATTCATTATTAAACTCACTTAAGATAAAAAAATTACAAAACTTTATAATTTATCCTCCCATGCTTAAATGTTTGTCGATATTTAAAAAATTATTATTATTATTACGCCGGGTCCATTTACAAAAGTAGGAGGGGTCATAGTAGAGTATTAACGGCATGAAAAAAAACCCACTAATGCAAGAAGTATTCGCAGAAAGGACATTATTTTACCACCCCGCCAAAAAAAAAAAAAAAGCACAGACACTACTAAACTCACGCCGGTTATCCGTAAAATAGTCCCCATTCTGCTTTGTAGGCTGAAAAGATGCATTAATCAATCACTTTTACGTTAACCACACCGTTGCAACTTTGTATTTTTTTGTTTTATTCTAAATAGGAAATGCTTGAAAAAAGATTTAGACAAAAGGCAGTTTTGTGCATCGATTTGGTAAATGCTTACAGGTGTGGGGTTGCAGAAGCTTACCTCGGTCTCTGCAGCCCCTGACAGCTCTGAACCGGCTGAAACAGGTGATTTCAACAACATGAAATGACTGCAGTTTAGCGAGTTTATGTAAATATACACACACGGTTCAATAGCTGAAATTTTGCCTGCATCTAAATAATGAAGCTCGCTTTTGACTCGAACAGATTGGCATCAATTAACTACAGGAAGGAAGTAATTAAAGGAATCAGATGGGTACCGCAGTTGGATGGATGAGTCCTCTTCTGCTGTAGTGGAGGATGGAGCAGATTGCGCGGGCTTAGAGCGCCCTCTGCTGCTTGAAAGGCTGCAAACATGTTAGGTAGGTGGGTGTGGGTCCCAGTTTAAGGGGGGCGAGCGCTGCTGAAATGAGGTGTGAATAGAGAGATTATTTTAAAAGAGTAAATCAAGCAAATTATAGATGAGTGACTGTGATGGAATCACAGCAAGGGGTTAGTGGAGCACTTGGTTTCATTTAAAGATTCTGGATAAAAGCATTCAGTGGTTAACTAAATTACTCAGCTTTTTGAATGGAAATGGAAATATCCCATAAAATTTTGTCAATTATTTTTGTATATTATGTTTTTTAAATGATTTTTATGTAAATAATAGTTTCACATTTTGCATGTTATCTTTTCTCTTTGTCCTCAATGGTTTAGGAGGGGCATCGATGGAAACCAAAGATGATTACAGAATCCATAACTTGCTGAATAAACTTATGGACCGCTGTGCTTTGCAAACATCTGGAGAAGTTGCTACATTATAATGATCTTTAGTCTTTTTTTATTTATTGCCTACCCAACAAACACCATAAGGTATAAATAGTGGCAATATAACACCATTTAATCCATTATAAGGGAACCATTGATATTTTAAACTGTCATTTAACTTTGAATAGGTGATTGTAAACCTAAAGTGAGACATTGATGTTAGTATCAACTTATAATAACTTTATAACAGAATTGTTCATGAACTGTTGCCCATCATCCACCCACATATAGCACATTAAGCACCATGGGCCAATGGTATCCTTTGGTCATTGAAACTTTACAATCTCACTTCTTATTAGCTGTTTCAAGTAACCAAATCTTTGTTTTAATAAAAAAAATAATTTATTACTTTAGCTTCACATTAATCTAATCCATCAAATATTTAAAAACTGTTTTGTTTCCAGATTTTGCAAGGAATAGTAATAAGCTGAGGATGACTTGAGTAATGGCCTAACGACCTCCTTGATTTGATAACTGATCATCAAACTTAAGCAACTCGTCCAATGAAGGCAATCTGAGGGAGAAAATAGTGCCATTAGAAGTGGACGTCTTCATTGCAGAGTTTATACTTGCTATACACCGCTGTGAAGTGTTGTCCATAAAAAAGAGTGTCAAAAAGGAAAAGTGTCTCGTGTTGTTAGATGAAGCGGAAGCCTGTCTAAAACCAATATAATTTACATACAAATGCAATCCTAGCACATTTTCAATGTTACCCTGCTCCAACACAGCTGATTCAAGTGAATGAGGGACTGCAGAACTTTAAAGGCTGTTAAATTCATTTGAGAGAGTTGTGTTGGAGCAGGGACACACTGAAAATCTGCAGGATTGTGGCCCTCATAGGAGCAGATTAAGTCGCTCTGCACCAACGCCTTATGTTACGTATTGTAAGTCCTCATCTTTGTATATTCTAACTCAATTTATTATATCAAAAAGTGTAATATTTGATATTTCAACTCCTAATTTCATCAACCAGACATAATCCTGCTACAAAGTGAGCGTTGTGACACTAAACATTAGTTATTTAGTATTTTTATGCTGGTGATAATTTATTTGTGCACTTGTTTAGAAGACATTTGCATCTCTGCCTTTATTTAATCAAGAAGTTTCTCTTTTTTTCCAGCCATTAAAGAAAACATAGTAGAAATCAAACACTATTTGACCGAGTTGTATTTTATTTGATCTTTTCATTTGGGAAGAATCCCATAAATAAGATAAGCAATGGAAGAAAGCCAAGAGAATGAGAGCAGAGGAATGAGGAGAGTGGAAGTAGCTGAGATGGATTTCATGAGTTTCTGTTATCTGAAAGTGGAAAAGGAAATCCCTATACTGAAATTACACCCTACCTTTTCTCTTCTATACTCATTCCTCCATCCTTTCTCTCACGCCTCTCCTTTCCTCACTGCGGGATGCTGTGAGGAGGATATTGATCATAACCAGCAGATTCTGTGTTGTGGTCACGCTGCTTATCAGCTCCGGATGTTTCTTGTATTACTGTGTTAAGGGCGCCTGGAGACACAGAAGGAAGCTTTGAGAGCTGCTGGCATCATTTGCTCTGATAGGTGGAGACTCAGGAGAGACGGGCTTGTGTTTTTCCGTTCTCATAAAGGATGAGGAACTTCAGTTCATGCTCCCTGTATTTAAAAAGAAATCAACTCAATAACTTTTGTGCCACAGTTATTCTATTAGTTATATATGTCATCGGATGATAATACTAATTATTGTGCAAGTCTACAATGTCTAAAATGACTTTTTTTATGTAAAAAAAGAACAAATGTCTCGAGGAAATGAATGTTAAAGTAAAAAAAAGTAACAAATTCATGAATCTGTATCATAAAGGTGAGAGGCCACCAGTCAATGCACTTCAACTTTTTTTTAATTTTGTCATTAGATTATTTTTAATAAACAACGTATGGGAACAAAAATTAATAATATTTACAGAGAAAGGCAAAAAATAAGAGACTTACTTGAATTTCTGACCGCAAATTGAACAAACCTGCGCTATATAAAAAGTATGTAAACGTAACTATGCTGTGCAAATTATACTACACCTTTTATTTTTATGTCTTTGGTACTTACTGTATGCATTCAGTTTACAGCCACAGTTACTAATAAACAATATTTCAGTAAAAGGTCAGCTACTTGCGAGTACAAGGGCAAAAATAAACATTTTAAAGATGGTATTTTATCATGGAAAAAACGTTGAAAACAAAAAAAAAAAAAAAAAAATCAAACCGATTGCTAGTATCTTAAATTATTTCCATCAGATCATCTGACTTTGCTAAGTTTTAAATTAATCTCACTCTTGTCTGAATATTTATGAAAAAAAACATTCCAGTGAAAAATAAACCATGTAAATAAAAAAAAAAAATCTATTTTTAACTGCGACAATCAGCTTCATTGTATTAGAAATCATTTTTTTATGTGAGTATCTTTACCAGCTACAAGAACGGCTGATGGGTTGTGATCCGTGTTTGAAAAGCATGTGCACACACTGCATTTAATGAAGAGACAGGCTGAAACACAGCGATACGGAGGAAACTGAGCACGTCAGCAAATGCATATTGATAAATCAAGGGTATGCTCGTCCTCATGCAGCCAGGACACGAGTCAGCATGATGCCTCAAGACCAGCAAGAAAATCAATAGTTGCTCAGCTTTAGACAGTGAAGGGAAGCTGCCAGCCAAGCAGTCAACAATAAGAGAACGGCAGATCAATCCCACTGCTCAAGAGCTAATTGTGTCATTAATTATTGACGATAACAACAGACAGTTATTGACGCAGTTGGGATCAGCTAACACAGAGTGCTCGCTCTTACAGTGACACTTTTGTATTTTCCTCTTCAGGAATGATTTGCTTGTTGAAACAGTAAAATATTGTTGATTTTTCACTCTAAAATCAAATAGCAAACCTCATATTTTCATTATTTTAAATTTTTTTTCATTTATTTATGACCAAAAATCCTTTAATCATTCTTTGTGGCTGCAGCATAACAGCATGCTGGAACACAGATATTGCAGAGTGACATTTTAAACCACATCCTCTTTTTTTCTGCAACCATTAGTTAGTAATAACGCATCATTCTAAAGTTGTTATTTTATTCAGGAACTACTAATCTAATATATTATTCTAAGCAACTTAGTTACCATGGCCCTATAGTGCTTTTCTTCGTTACTAGCGATATTGATAAATTTCGACCATTTTTTTGGAGTTGGTTATTTGGGCTTCCTCTGCTCTCTATGGGATGCTCTCCTTATTATCTCACAGCTGTTACCAATAAAGTAATAAACCCTGGATGCAGATAATGTGAAGGTAACAGGCCCTATTTTTCAGTAACTAGCGTATTCAGCATTGTTTGCTTGGTAACCGTGGCTATCTGAACTGCCACATCCCTACTCACACATACATACATACACACACACACACACACACACACACACACACACACACACAGTGAATATTGATGGAAATATGTAAAGAAAAGTGATTAAATAAAGAATAGGAGAAAATTAATGTATGGAAGGGCTCACTGTGCTGTATTTTCGAGCAGCTGTTATTTTACTTTTTATTTTTTTATTTGTCCAAATCATCTGCTGGCTTGACTCAAATAAATTACTGCTGAAATACAACTTTATGCTTGAGTTGTTATTATATTTCCTACAGCAGTAGTTAAATAATGACACTACTGAACTGCACGGTGGTGTGGTGGTTAGCGCCGCATCACAGTAAGAGGTCACTGGTTCAAGCCTCGGCTCAGTGGCCGATCTTCTCCCCATGTGAGCGAGGTACTTCGGCTTCTTCCCACTGTCTGGAGACGTACTTGTTAGGTTGTTTGGTCATTTGATGTTGTCTTTAGGAGTGAATGTGTGTGTGACTGGTTATGTGTCTCTCTGTTGGCCCTGTGACAGACTGGTGACCTGTCCAGGGTGCACCTCATCTCTCACCCAGTGATTGCTGGGATAAGCTCCAGCTACCCTTTATTAGAATTAAATGTACAGATGATGGATGGAAAATCTTTTTATAAAGAAACTAAAGAGTACCCCATTACTGGTATGATTATTCAACAAAGTAATTAGTTACTTTTTTCAGATACCAACACATCTCTGACCAGCATTCCACCCGTCTTACAACCACCATCTTTTTTGGAACACATTTTTACTGAAACTCAAACTAAGAAAAAACTAAAGACTCACTAAAAAAAACAGACAAACTAGGTCCAGAAGAAGGCAAAAGTAAATAAATGACAGCAGCTTAATGGTTTGTTTTATGACCAAAATGCAGTGACCTCTTGACCCAGTATGAATCTACTGGTCTGGTCTTTTTTTTTTTGCATCTAAGTTCAAACTCCCTGAAAGTCAGACCAGCTTAATTGAATTAAATCAAGCTTAATGACTCACCAGTTTTTATTTAGGAGTCCAAATCTGCATTATTTCAAATCTTTTTCATGTATCAAACATGTTTTTATCTAATATTCTTCTTCCTTTATCTTTTGATTTATTGTAAATATGTTCCTTTTTTCCTGCTGTGTGATGTTTTAATGTCTCTGTAAAACACTTTGAGACACTTTGTAGAATTATCCTTCACAAATCAGCTGGCATCCATAGTTTTAGACACTATTTGATGTAAATTGTATGTTTACTGTGTCAAAATGTTATGAGTTGGTGACAGGTATGGCTTGGTTTTACAACAATGCCACACAAATATGAATAAATCTTAATTTAGTCATTTGTATGAACCTTTATTTAACATTTATGTAGACGGATTCTACACTGTAGCTTTAAGTTTATTCACACTTTGTGTGTGAAACTGTATTTTTGTTAATCTTGCAGACTGAGGTCAAGATTATATACCAATAGATATTCTTAGACCTTCAAAATAGCATTTATTTGTATAGAACTCCCATTTTTACCCCTGCATCAGTAAAAACTTCAAAGTTATACAAGTCAAATGAAGCATGAAAACGTACGCTGCCTGTACCATCACGGTTTTGGATGGTTTCATCTAAAGCACACATGACCAGTCACCATGAACTCATCTGACCTGAGAAAACACATCTACTGTCTGTCCAAAGAGTATATACTGTATATGGATTCCTCCTTACATATTACAGGCTTGGGTTATATTTATGGCTACAGAGGGAGGCTGTGTTTAGTGAAAGATGTTTCCCAAAGGGCTTCTTGTGTCATTATGCAAATGAAAGAGAAGCACAGTGCAGGCTGACTGGCAGGTTGATCTGATAATGAAGTATTTAAACCTCAAAAGGTTTATGTGGCTGAAGGAAGAATACAAGAATGCTGGAGAGGATAGATGATGATCTGGCAAGAAAGTAGAGAAAGCTGTGAGTGAGAGAGGAATGGGACTGTACAGGGAGAAGGTGATCAGTGCAACACAGATGTGTTGAGGACAGGTGTAACAATAACTGGAACAACGAAAGGAACAGGTTCTGCAAAAATAAAACAGGAAGTCACAAAATCAGGAAAAGACAGGAAAGGACTAAACTAAAATGAACAAATTTACAGGAATAAATCACAACTAAATTTGAAAAACATCTTTATTTTTGATTCAGGAATTATCTAGAATTTTTCTATGTTTCTACATATAACTTAAACACCTTATATTTTTATAGAGTTAACTTTCTTTGTAGGCCAAGATGATACAATTTGAGAGTAAAAAGTAAAATAACAGTATACTGGTGTGTTAATTCTTTTGGAAAATAACCAATGTCACCTATTTTTCCTCAGCATCTACAGCTCATGTAAAGTTAAAGGTGCAACAAAATCAAAGATCAATGACAGAAAACTGTAATGCATCAATCCAGTCTTAAAGCAGCAGCACACTCGATGAGGTTGGGACTGTACACATTGGAAATGATGGTGATGCTGTCTGAAGTGTGTCAGACTTAACGAATTTAACTAGTTTCTACTGGAATATAATCACTTCACCAAAATAACTGCTTTGTTTTTACTCCAGTAATGAGGCATTCATATCTATGTCTTTACACACTGTAGCTTTAAATTTATCAATGTTTTCAGTCCAATATCACTGATGACAGCATGAACAAGTAAACTGTTTCATTTAGAGAACAGGGATTAAAGCCTCATCTTCATTGTGTGTGTTGGTAAAGCTCATATGTTTGCTTAGGACCTCATAAGAATATAAAAGATTGCAAAACCATCTCCACAGAAAGTTGGCTCCACCAATAGTCAGACACAGTTTGCATAGGAAAAAAGGTTTTTCTTATTAGTTAATGTTAATTGTTCTGCAAAAACCTAGCAGTGCAAAAAATGAAGAAGAAAGTAAATCTACCAGTTCAATAGCAGATAATCGGGGCACTTTTAAGAATATTGGAGTGAATAAGAGAGAAAATATTACTGCATATAGGAGAGAAAGTTAATTTAATTTGTGGAAAATATTCATACATGTTTTGATTAACTAAGGCTTCTATAAATTCAGTCTCTTTAGTCATACTTCACTCATTTTAATGCATGAAACACTGATAACCAACTGTTCTAATTGCTGTGATTTGCAACTCCCTCACTCTTATTCACTTGTTCCATCAAGCACTCTTGTGCAATCTGAGCATGAAACCACATTATGCAAATCACACTTCAACATCATTCATGCAAATTACTGGATCGTTTAGCGCTTTGATCTGCAGGACTTATAAAAGCTTCATAATGAGTTCTCATCTTGATTTGCAGCATATAGGAGGAGAGTCTGTGGTTACAATGTTTCTCTGCAGAGACTGTGTTTATTCAGTTGTTTCTTGTCTGTGTTTCTGTCCAGAAGAAGAAAGAGGATAAAGAAATGAATATGCAGCATCATTTTATTATGTTTTTTTCATGCGTTCCACTGCTTTTGTTTATTCTTTTCATCTGTGATATTTCGGGTGAAATTGGAGAAAAACGTGGAACTTTCGACGGCCTGAAAGTGATGTTATCATCCTTTTAAAATCTGTATTTGAATACATGCAGACTTAAGGGCAGGTAGAAACCGTTTTGAGGGGACGCTTTCAGTTTTTAAAATAGTTTGTAGGTTCGCTCGAGGATCTTAAAGATCCTGTTGCAGGTTTTCTCGACCCAGTTTGTCCCACTTCTGTCTACTTAAGTCGAGACCGATTTCAGGAGGCTGAGATCATCTGCTGTAACACTTGTGCTCTTATCTCATGCTGCATAATATATGCAGTGAAAAACATGCAGCATAATCTTATTTACACGTAAGACTGTTAAGTAAAGGAAATCTGTTCCCACATGTTCCATCTTTTCTGCTCTGGAGAAATGTTTTCTTCTTTAAATGTATTTTCAGGCAGCTATGTCTTTTATTCTCAAAGTAATAGTTAGTGTTTCTATTATTATGTCTTATTTAGAGTTAGTAGACTATTTTAAACAAATGAATGAGACGTTCATGAAAATGTAAGATGATAGACAGACAACACTTATTACAAACAGGTATGCAGCATAAATCTCTAAATGCAAAACATATGGAACCTTGAAGCAGATACACTGGTTTGCACTCCAGTCAGCTCCCAATGGGAATCTGAGGATTATTAAAATTGTTATTGGATCTGATGATTCTCAATTTCAAATAGCAGGGTCATTTTTCATTAACAGGATAACATAGATCCACCCTGCCTTGTTGGGCCCAGAGTATTGCTTTAACATGACAGCTTACCTGAGCCTTCCCATCCCTGTTGACCACCCATCTTTCAATGGCTACGGAGGAAAATTCTCTATGTTACAGAGCTCAAATCATCTCCACTTGCTTTCCTGAACATGACAGTGAGTTCACTGTACGTCAAAGACCTCCACTGTCATCAGATTTAAGTGGAATAGAGCTGCTTTTGAACGTGGTGGAACAGGATAGATGTGAAGCAACTGGCTGATGCGTCATGTTTGTATGTTTCCAGCACCTTGTTGAATTTTTGTCATAAAATATTGAACATTTCTAAAAGAAAAGACCTCATAAGCATAGTGTACATATTATAAATGGTAAATATTATATATGTCATATATAATATTATACATAATATTATATATATAATATTAATATAATAGATACATATAATATTAATTAAAAAAACACTTTTGAAAATGTATTCCATTGTATTTTAGTATTAAATAAGATTTGTATTAATGGGAATTTAGTTTTAGATTTGAAATCTATCTTTGCAAAATGTCCTATGTAAATAAACAAATGGGTGGTATGAAGTAATGCTTAATAAGATTTTTTCCATCTGAAGTGTCTGTTTATGTTAACAAGTGATCAATATAAATATTAGGATTACATATAAAAATTGTGAGAGATGCTGTAATTACCCCATGTGACCACTAGAGGGAAATTATATCACTTTACAAACACAGTGTTTATTAAAAATCGCGTTTCACAGAAAACTTAAATACATTTTCTTAATTCTTGAATTGCTTTTAAAAGATTTTCAAAACATTTTTAAACATTTGCAACTTCCTTGAACATCCTTTCTCATGTCAGGCAACTACATTTGCTCAAAGAATTAATTTAATTGAATCATAAAAACCTGCAAAATCACAAACTTTTACCAGTACAATAGTAAAATAGAAATTACTGAAGGCATGTAGATATGTGATTAGAAACAATAAATGGCCAAACACTAAAAAGAGAGCTTTTCACAAAGGGGTTGCATCTTTAAAACATGAGAAGGAGTTAATGTTTTACACATTTAGACATCTGACTTGATGAGAATTTATCCTATATAGTTTACCTTTAAAAGACAATTACAAGACTCCGGTATAAACCCTGTGGCCAGCTAGAAGAAAAAGTCACGACACAGTCCTGACATTATGAAAGAATAATAAAAGAAACACACTTGCTCTTAAAACAGCTGATGTGAGTTACAGCTGCTAAGGAAAGGCATGTCTGCTTGTAACGATCTGTGTCATCTATTAAAACCACCACAGATCCTCCCTTAGGCAGGCACCAAGTTTCTGTTTTCCACTGAGGATTGCACAGGAAGAGCAGTTCTCACTGGCACTTTAGGTTCAAACAAAGTAAACAGGAGAATCAAAGGAATTTGGAAGTTTGGTAAAAACATCAACAACAACAAATTAAACAAAGGATTTGTACAAACACCGCGAAATAATGATTGAGAAAATCTGGTGAATCAAGGCTCGTTCCTTGTTTTTGTTGAACATGTTTTTAAGTTTATATGTGTATAAATTTGGTAGTAATTTTATGTGTTTTTATGTACTTTTATGTCCTGTTCTGTTGCAAATGTTGTACAGCTGTACATCTATCTATCTATCTATCTATCTATCTATCTATCTATCTATCTATCTATCTATCTATCTATCTATCTATCTAT
>JBAMHX010000020.1:8294415-8315373 GCA_037177515.1 Pseudomugil tenellus
CACATATATATATATATAGTGTTTATTCTATAGAGGAGCAATAATATTTTTTTTCCACAGGATGTCAGGATTGGTCTTCTACATTCCTTTCTCGGGACTTTGTCCCAAACACAGCCAGAAGTAAAGCGTTTATTTTTATATTTATGAGGCCAAAGTCATTCTAAGCGAAACTATAAACTTGCATGATGTTGTTTTGTATGTTGCTGAATCATTTCCAGACAAACCCTCACATCATGACCCGGTCCAGTCACATGCAGTCTGTTTTGTTGAGCAGAACATATTCCAGAAACGCGCGTGTTTACTCAGCGTGGTGACCCTGCTAGACACAACAGCGTCGCCTCGGCTGTGGGTTTTAAACACACTCTTTCTGTGCGTCTCGTGCAATAACACAAGCCAGGTTTAGACTGGTGATGACGTCACGACCGGGATGCCAGGCCCACGTGCGGGCAGCAGCGGGTTCTAGCCTGTGGGAGGGTCGACAGCTTCTACCCAGCTCACGCGCGGTCAAACAGCGGACTAGGAAACTAACCGAGCTCGTGTTGAATTATCGCTTTTATTTAAATCACTGCCGCTGACAAGGAAGCCTCCTCGTTTAAAACACCTTACGTTTCCCCCCGCCCACAACCCCCCCACCCCACCCCCTCCCGCGACGATGATTCGCCAAGAAGATGCGCCGGTCTGAAATTTTTCATTGACCTTCGGATCTTCACGCAGAACCGAGGCGTTGTGACGCGGTGCCGCTACAGGAGCGCTCCGGCTCCTGCCGCCGCCCCACTTAACCCCCCCCCCCCTCCAGATCTGGTTTGGAAACACAGGTGCTTTGACTGCATTCTCGTCACTAATCTTTGGTTTCCCCTTCTAATCAATCAAGACCGAGGCAGATGCCCCTAGCTCTGTCATCCCGGCTTGTACTATGGTGGAGTTTCCATCTCTCAGTCCTTACTGGCCTCTCATCCGCTTTCTGGTGCCTCTGGCAATCACCAATGTTGCCATCGATCTCGGCGAACAGGTAACGTCTCCACTTTGGTGCTTTTTAGGTTAAGTAAAGTAACGATAAAAGCTCAGCGGCTGTTTTTGTCTTTGCTAGCAGCGGCTAAAACGGCTTTAAGCTGTTATCACTCCGCGCGTGAGGAAAATGTTTTTGTGCATCTTTTTTTTTTAAAGCTCCTGAAAACACAGACACCGTCTCTGAGGAGTGACACCGTCCATTTCAGCCTCTTTTCTGGGTAGCTAAAGCTAGCTTAGCCGGCAGGCGGTTAGGTTCTCCGTGGAAGCTTCCATTAGAGTTTATATACATTATTTAGACGGAGAAGAGGCGCGTGGACCTATCACTCAGAGGAGGGCCCATGTTTATTCTGCTTTCACAAACAACACAGTCGTCATTTGCTGTTACAAAAATGCTGTGAGATATATTAACAGACCCCACCAGCCTGTCATCTGTCAATAAATCTTAATTAAAGCACATTTTGTGGATGAGAAAAGCAGTTTTTTCTGAAGCTTGGACATTTCCTAGTCTTAGCTAGATGACTGATCTGATGTCTGCTCTCAGCAGAGGGACTCTGAGCACATAGTGTCAGAGTATTTAAAAAAAAACACACACTAAAGCTTGGAGTTGTCAGGATTAAGCTTATGTAATAGTTCTGTTAGCTGGTATAAATAGCACACACCCCTGCAAAGGAGAAGGGCAGCTGTAGTATTGCTCTTGAAAGAAAAAGTGAATGAAAATTATTCTGTTTTAACACATTGTGTGGATGTTTTCTGTCCTAACATTACAATAGATATAGTTTAAAGCCAACCAAGTCTTCTAAATATTGATGTCAGTCAGGGATATATTAGTATTTTTTTCATTGGCATCTCCTCAGATATGCCATTAGGCTAAAATCATGTCCCTACCAAACTTGTTTTTTTGCTGTCTCACCTTTCTTTCCCAACTTCTTGCATCTGATCCAGGCCCTCAACAGGGGCATAGCCACAGTCAAAGAGGATGCGGTTGAGATGCTGGCCAGCTACGGCCTGGCCTATTCTCTGATGAAATTCTTCACTGGCCCCATGAGTGACTTCAAGAGTGTTGGCTTAGTGTTTGTCAACAGCAAGCGCGACAGGAGAAAGGCTGTGTTGTGCATGGTGGCGGCCGGGGCCATTGCATTCGTCCTACACATCTTGATAGGTGTGTGTTTAACCTTTGTTTGTGTGCGCTTGATGACATGCTACGCTAAAACCGCATCCTGTAAATCTGATGTTGATTTGTGGTGAACCTGAAGTTTTTCTTGTGGGAAAATTCAGAATTGAAGAAGTTCAAAACAGCAAAAAAAAAGCACAACTTCTCTTTTTTTTCTGTAAATAACAGTTTGTTTTTTCTTTTTAGCTTACACGGATTTGGGATACTACATCATTAATAAGCTCCACCATGTGGATGAAACTGTGGGGCAGAAGACGAGAAAGGCGTTCTTATATCTGGCTGCATTCCCTTTGCTGGATGCGATGGTGAGTGTACAGAACAGCAGGATTAATCCATAGAAGAAGACACAGATTTGAATGCACCTGACCTAGAAATGAGTGCTTTTTAATCCTCCGGTCATGCCAGATTCAGGCCTAGTGCATCTCCTTTACACGGTCTGCTATCCAGAAGCTGAGAAAACAGGCAAAATCCAGCTTTTTGTTTTTCAGCCTGCATTTGTAATTAACTTCTCTGTCTATTGTTCTGTGTCGAGGCCTGGATTCATGCAGGGATACTTCTCAAGCACAAGTACAGCGTCATTGTAGGATCAGCCTCCATCTCTGATGTTGTTGTCCAGGTAACAGGGATGTTTTTGAGGGGTTATAGTTCAATACGGAAAAGCAAACTTCATTGGAAGCGAGCGCTGCTGTTTGTTAAATGCTTATTGTTCCCATTCTATCCTACAGATTGTGTTCGTGGCCATTCTCCTGCACAGTAATCTAGAATGTGTGGAGCCGCTGCTCATCCCAATCCTTTCCTTATATATGGGTGCCTTGGTCCGGTTCAGTATTGTCGGCCTGGGTTACTACTATAACATTCATGACAACATCCCAGACTCCAGTGGACTTGATGTGGGGGTAAACACCTTTCTCTAGCACACCACAAAGAAAAATAAGCTAGCAATGCAGGAATATATATATATATATATTATTTATATATATATATATATATATATATATATATATATATGCACAAAATAAAATATCTTAAGGACATCTTTTCTCTACCACTAACAATTTATTGGCCCTTTCAGGGTGATGCCACTGTTAAAAAGATGCTGAGTTTCTGGTGGCCCCTGGCCCTCATTCTGGCTACTCAGCGTATCAGTCGACCCATCGTCAACCTCTTTGTGTCTCGCGACCTCAAGGGGACCAGTCATACTACAGAGGTGGGCGTATCAGAAGTTTAATTCTACTTGTCAAATCTCCACCTCACCTTGTCTTCCTTTGACCTGAAGGTTGTATTTTCAAATTGAATCTGGCTTTTAATCATCAATTGCGTACGACTGGATGCAAAGGATCAGAAAGACTGATTTTACAGTTGACTAATTTTCCCTCCAAGTGTTTGCAGATGAAAAGCAGATGCTAACAAACTCCCTCTGGAGCTTTCTGGCTTACAGAGACCCTGAACTACTAGAGACAATACAAAGCTGTTTACCAGAATGAACTGGACATCACTGACAACACTGCCAGTGGTTTGGGTGATTCACCGTGTACATGTGAAACTCTGATTACACTGAGTGAAAACATTCCTACATGTCTCTACTGTTCCTGATGCTGCCTATTGTTAAACGGGACACAATAATGAGCCCAAGACTGCTATCCAGTGATGCACTATACTGGGAAAGCAAGAGGGGCAGACGCTGCTTTCATGCCGGCTATTGTTAGACTGCTGATAATAATTTTAGCTGCGTGTGATGCGGGTGGTATTTTCCAAGTTAAAGCGCCAGCACTGATGACTCGTCGCCGTCGTGTCTTTGTCATTCCAGGCCGTGGCGGTGCTCACAGCCACATACCCTGTGGGTCACATGCCCTATGGCTGGCTAACTGAATTAAGAGCAGTGTACCCCGCTTTTGATAAGGTAAACCAGACTCGCCCACCCACTTTGTGAGTTTGTAACAGAAGATGCTTTCTGTCTGTGACACTAATGAGCTCGTCTTACCAACAGAACAATCCCAGCAACAAGCTGAACGCCGGCAGCCCCATCACCAAGTCGCATATCAAAAAGTTTACATTCTGCTGTCTGGCGCTTTCAATCACGGTAAGATGAGTCCGTTTTTCTCTTTTTGTTGCCAGGCAGAAACTTTTATTAGCTTTTTGTTGAAGCGCTGCAGAGCTGCTCGCTTTAGGGACACCTGAACCTGGTGAAGGCTGGACAGACTTGCTCAAGTCACATACATCTGTATTTGCATTTGTTTGCAACTTGTTTGACAGAGATTTGCTGAAGGTGCTGAAGGTCAGGAGAGAAGAATGGATAAATCATCAGAGTATTAATACATTTGGAAAATAAAGATTTCAGTTCCAGTATGTGAAGAGTTGCATCTTATCTACTCACTAAAGTATTGTGAAATGATAAATGGGTTTTGCATTATGTTCACACTAGATGGATAACTTCAGATTTGTGGGCTAAATATTCGAATATATCGTGCAGGAGTATTTGTCCTTAAATCAACGGGAACCCTCAAATCCAGTATTTTTCATGTTTTATTTTTTGGAACGAAGGTAGATTTTTCTTAATGAATTTGACAGGTACATGCTCATCCATTCAGAGAAGACGTGATGAGAGCGGGATAACTTGAACAGTTTTCACAATTTGAATTTGATACACGGTGTACCTGTTTAGGTCCCCAAGTGGACGACCTGCATCAAATTTCAGCATATTGGGATTTATGGTTTCTTACTAGGTGGCGCTTTATTAACGAAAAATCACATTTTTGCCTAAATCTTCGAAACTATGGTTTTTCATACTTGGTATACCTGTTTAGGTCCCCAAGAGGACAATCTGTATCAAAATTCATGATTATCGGATTTATGGTTTCCCCACCAGGTGGCGCTTTATTGACGAAAAATCAGACTTTTGGCTATATCTCTGGAACTATTTGTCTAATTGGCCTCAAATCAAGTGCAAATAAAAGGTCACGACCTCAGGGCACATCCTGTCCCGACGTCATACCAGGCTGGTTCAAAGTTCCAACATCAGGTGGAGCTTTGTGACAGAACATGTGCAGCTTTATATTATTGTATTGGGTCTATTCAGGGACTGGGGAATTGGTCAATTGGGGGAGTTCAGGGACTTACCGCTAGCTGTTGCTTCCAACGACATAGGTCTTGGTCTCTGCTATGTACTCAAGCAGATCACATTGTCCCTCGGAAATCCTGTCCTGAAGCGGCTATGGTACAGCTTCAGCTGCTGGATAAAACATTAAACTCTCCAAGTTTTCCTCTCTTTTCTAGAATAGGACGTACCCGGTGTGCTCCCCCTCCTAGTCTGTTGCAGCATCAGTACAATATTGTCGTCACTTGATGTGAAACCCATGTTTGTTTTTATCACCTTGCGAGTTTGTTTTACTATCTTCACAACTGATTTGTTAATTTTGCTTCACATTCTGTGTGCATAGAAAAATACCTCTATATTACTCGCAGTTTTATGTAGTTTATTTGCATTGATTGCTCTGTAGAGGCATTAAGACTTCCTGTTGTGCACTGGTAGTTAATTAAATGCATATCTCGGATGTTCTAGATGGTTGCATTGCTGCCTATATCCTGTCTTCATTGACTGGAACAGCCTGAACCAAAGTGATCAAATAAAACCGGGATGAAACCAGGAAGCATGGAAGTTTTCATCCACTGCCTTCAAATATTTGCACATTTATAAACAAATATATGTAAATATAATGTATGTACAGTCCTCACCTTTTAAATATGGGGAAAAAAAACATTTCAACAATAGAGTAAATCTATTGTTTCTTTGTGTAAATAGATCCTGCTGTCATTTCCCTGAGGCACAGCACCAGTCTAGCAGTATGTTTTCCTTTTTCTTGCCCTGCTACATTGCAGATTAGAAGTCTGATAGGGTTTGGTTCCAATACTGACCCAACCGGTCCAGTGTTGTGTAGAAATATTTCACATACTCCCTGCAAAGTTCAAGTGCATCTTGCATAATCACCTCTAATTTAGTGTGCTGTCTCAGAAACAAATACTGTAAGATCTGAAAAATGCTAAAACTTTCAGACGTGCACTAGCGTTTAGAGTAATGGGACCCTACGGCTTAATTGCAGTGAGAACTAATGTACTCTTTCCTTCCATTTTGGTTTCATGTTGCAGAGCGAGAGCATATTATGGTGGAATTAGTGAAAAAACGAAGAGGCCTTTGTATCTCGCTAGAGTCCCACCTTAACCTTCAAGCTTAATAAAGTGGGCATTCACATAAAACATATCAATTAACACATTCCACATAAAATCCACAGATTTGCTTTTCTGCTGAGCAATGCGGGCTGCAGTCACACTACACACACTGCTGCAGTTTGTCAGATATACCAAATATGCTTCCAAGGTGAAACACTGTGAGCAGAGCTTTCCCCCAGTTTGCTGTCTTAACAGCTTGGATAAGAAAAACAGGAAGTTTGTGGCAAAAGTTGGGTCATGGAGGAGGAGGTAGAGGAGAAGGGCACACCAGATGTGGAATCGCAGGGCTGTAAACATGTGTGTGCAGTGCTCTGTAGGTATGACCTGCTGTCATGCTGAAAACAAGCCCTCATGCCAGGACTTGTTTGATTACAGTGAAGAGAAAAGAAGCTGAGGAAGAACAGTTGAGCTGTACGGCAGATGTTGTGTATTTAGGAGCGGAGATGAGCAACATTGTATAAAGAATAATTTGACCTCCTATCAAAACAGACTTCATTGTGGAAGTCATAAGACTGAGTGTGGATGTGTCACTGTGTTTGGAGAGGCCGCAGTTGAGTCAAGAGATCCATTTCAATTAGTCATTCATGTGTGCATGTTAAAGTAATGATAGCTGGTAAGGTGATGTCGAATAACCTCATCATGATGTAGTCTTTAGCCATGTTTTGATTCAGGGATCGAAAGTCACAAACCACCCTAAAAACCTTTCGAGAGCTCCTCCTGATGGAAGATATTATCGAGTTGGTATCTTTGGTTTGTTATCAAATCATTTTCACTTTTTGTTTGTCGTTTTATAGCAAAGCACATTTCACTTACAGTTGAGGTGTGTAGTGGAGTGTTGGCTGGTTAAAGTTAGTTTTCATGCAGACAGCTACACAAAGTGCTTTGCATAAGAACAACATGTTCTGCATTTAAACTAAAGCCTTCACACGCCAAAGACAACATAATAATCCCAAACATGCCCACACACACACACAAAAACAAACACAACATTTATACCCCCCACCCTTCTATTCTTAAGGCTAAATTTTCATCCTTAGTTTCTGTCTTTCAACTGAATTTAGACATGAAATTGTTAAAAGAAATAAAGATGACATGACACTGCTGTGTTTCATCTAAAAGCGACCAGAGATTTGTTATTTCAGTGACTGTAGCACTCATGCTTTTAACTCTGAAGAACAGGTAGGTTTGAATAGGAACAGAAAGGATGGCTGAAGACGGAACAAATCCAGTTTAATTCAGAGGGAAAATATGAAGTTCTTAAATAAAAGGTAATTATAGTATTTTTGACTTTGTGGCTTGTTGGTTTTAACTCAATGTGAGTTTAGAGTTGCTTCTCCAACCTTAGAAACCCGGTTCTGTTAAAAGTTTGTGTCATGCTTTTATTTATTTTTGGTACCCTGGTGGTACAGAGAGGATAACAGAGTGTGTTTAGAAGCCTGTTCTGCTCAGTCGCGTGCAGAAAAGCCTGATGGGCGTAACATGTAACCGGAGCTTGACTTGACAACGTTTCTGGATAGGTTCCGGTTTCAGCAAAAGGCAGGAGATGAAACTTTGACATTAAGCAGCCATACAGACTGAAAGGCAGGTAAAAGAGAGCATAGCCTGCTGGAAAGTCTGGAAACCATTACGGTTTTGTGGAAATAGGCTGTGCTGGGGATTGTAGAAGCACGACACAGATTTTCACTGTTGTCATGTGCAGTTATGCAAAGAAAATAAAAAAAAGAATGTGCCCATAAAAACTGTAGACTTTATTTAAAAGAAAACCCCATTCAGACTTCTTAGAAACAGTGCAGGTAGGCTGAGGTGGTGTACTTCAACTCTAGTCCATCGTGTTGTTTTTAAAGTGCTTCAGAAATAAAGCGCTTTATTCTAAAATAAAAACAGTAAAAAATTAAGTATAAAATCACGATTGACCAATAAAAGCTGTTAAAACTAGTATAAAAAAGTTTCTTTGTAGGTGGTTTGTATTTTAACCTGCTTTGTTAAAGAATTTCCTTGAAAGATATGAGGTGTTTTGCTTTAGTTTCCGGAATCTCTGATTCCACAGATCTTTTTATTTGTTTTTATTGTCTCCTTTTAAGGACTTGATCATTTTATGAGGATTATTATCCGATTGAACCTGAACAGGGAGTGGGACTCTTATTTTTTTTTTTTATTTTAAGTGTTTGAGGATATAGCTTCACATTGTCTTTTAAACAGTATGGTAAAATGTTTTAGTCGAGTGAAGCCAAACCACAATACCCCCACCGCTGTGTTTTATAGTTCATGTGAGATGTTTTCCTATGAAGAATCTTGTGCCAAACAAACTCTTTCATTTTTAGGTCCAGATTTATCAACCTTGCATGAAAAGGATCCTCTGGGCTGTTGAGACCTGAAACTGAATATAGCTTTTTTTTTTTTTTTTTTTTTTACAAACTTTGAGTCTGTTTTAGATATCTGAAGGTTTTTCCATCTTACAATGAGTAAATTGTTCTCTTTCCTCAATGATTCAAACTTTTTGGACGTCAGTGTGACAAATAAGGTCAGGAGAGCTTCCTTTTTTCTCACGTCGATTGTTTTCATTCAGATTCCGGAAATAATTGTAAATGACCACATTTTAACATCCAAAATGTTTGAGCTGATCACGTTTATGTAAGCAACAGCATAGAAAACATTAATTTGTTTGAAAAAGTCCATTAATGGGATGTGCTTTGACTTTAACATGACTGATAGTCAGATAGATGGTATCAAAACCACTTTACAAGTCAGTGAGTGACCTAAAAAATAATGAGGTTTTTATCTGTACACATTTGCTGTAAGCAGTTAACTGAGAGCTGCTAATTCAAAGCACCTTGCCCTGTAAGCAAGCACTCGATCCTGCGGGTTAGAAAAAAACAGAGTCCAGAGTCCAAACAGAGTGACAAAAGCGTGATTTTATTTGTCTGTTTTAAACACATGAATGTTGTATTCATGATCACATCAGACAGTCTGTTTGGACTCTAATACTGGGAGTGCACAGTGATGTTATGGTAATACAGCACGTGCCTTCAGAAACAATAACCTTGTCATGAGTTCCCTCGCTTGTCTGTTTCATGTGAGCTTCAAAAGCCCACGTTCAGCCCGAAACCTCCTAATGAACAAATGAAATGTAATGAGGTGTGACAGACGGCTCCTTTGTGGTGAAATTAATTAGCCTTTGTTCACTTTGCAGCTTTGCTTCGTGTTGTTCTGGACTCCTCATGTGTCGGAGAAGATCCTGGTTGATGTCATCGGGGTGGACAATGATTTCGCCGCGCTGTGTTTGGTCCCACTCAGGATTTTCTCCTTCTTTCCTCTGCCAGGTGAGAGTCATCTTTTTTCTTTTTTTTTTAAATTAGCTTTAGCTTTAGCTTTTAGCTGGGCTGCCACTCTGAGCAGTGGGGTGATGTTTCCACTTTGTGTGTGTGAGTGCGCTCATGTATATCTATGTTTACAGTGACTGTTCGGGCTCATTTGACCGGATGGCTCATGACCCTGAAAAAAACCTTTGTGCTGGCTCCCAGCTCGGTTCTCCGCATCGTTGTCCTCATCGCAAGTCTGGTTGTGCTGCCTTACATGGGGTAAGAGACCACAGAGAGGGTCACGCAGGTCCGCTCGGACTCAGTGCTGTCGATTGCACTTCCATTCCACTAAAGGGATGAAGTAATTAGTTTTAAAAGCACGAGATCAGAGTACCACTTTGTGTTTCAGGGTTCACGGGGCCACACTCGGCGTCGGATCCCTCTTAGCTGGCTTCGTAGGGGAGTCAACAATGGTTGCCATAGCAGCCTGCTATGTTTATCGACAACAGGTGAGAACACCTGGGTTGGGATAATTGCAAGCATGAAAACACTCCTTGTTTATGAGAGATATGTGGAACCAGGTGTTTCCTTTACTTATTCTAATTGATGTGTTTAGTTTGAATGGGGAGATAATGGAGCGGAAATCATCCCTAAATACAGGCGAGAAAAAAGAGCTTTTATATGATAAACAGAACTTTTGTATTCACTGAGTCCATGTCTGTTTGTGCATTCATGGACGGGACAGTCATGTTCCTTTTTAAGCAGCGAGAAAACTCATTTTTACGTATTGCTTATGTTTTTTTCAACAGCAGTTAGTCATTATGAAGAAAAAGGTTTAACGTCTTCTATCATGGTTAAAAACATCTTGCATGTTGCTCTAAAGTTCATGCATGTGAGGAGGTTTGCTTTAAAATGCTAATTATAAGGAGGCATTTACCCCTGCAGTGCTGGACAAGTTCTTGTGTTTGCATGAAATTCATCATGATAAACAATAAATCTTTTAGGATTTATAGCTGAGATCTCCAACTCCAGTCCTCAGGCACCACTGGCAGGTGCATGGCTGTTTCCCTGCTGCAAAGCACCTGATTCACTCTAAATGTGTCTCCAGCAGCTTGTTGTGGAGCTCTGCGTTAACCTCCTAATGACCCATTTGAATCAGGAATGTTGCAGTAGGGACACCTGAAGGACACTTTGTCCTGAGGACAGAAGAGGGAGATCCCAGCTGTAAAGCTTGTGCCTTGCCTCGGGAATCATTAGACACAAAGATCAGCCATCTCTACGGTGTGTCTGTAGTAAAACAGGCACATAAACACTCAACAACCCAACACACAACATGCATTTAGAAGTTAAACTTTCACCATCAGGTAAACCGCTCATAACTAGAAAATGTAAAAGTGATCTTTAAAACTCATTGATCCCTTCATATCATTAGGAGTAAAGCAACACATCTTTCATTCTGCTTATGTCATCACTGGATTAAGCTAGATTTTAATTCTACTTGCATTTTGTAGGATTTTTACGTAGTTTTCTTTTTTTAATGATTAAACTAATATATTTATTGGCTCTTTACATTATTCTGTATTATATATGGTTGGGTAATATGCACATTTTGCCCTGCAGCTACGCTACTGTTTGTGCAAAGTGCATTTGAAACTGCCCTAGTGAAAGCTGCTGCATCAGCACAACACAGTAAAGCTAATATTATCTCACTTTATTTTATCTCACAGCCTTGCACAGTAGGTGGCATGTTGCACAATACAGATTGTACTACACACAAACTTCGAAAGTAAAAACCTCATGAATACTTTCTATATTTAATGGGAGGTTTAAAGTGACGGTGCGTGTCAGACACTGACATTTAACAGGCAAGTTAACGTTGCGCATTACGCTGCAACTCACAACATACGTAATCTATCGGAACATCAAATTGTCGGTTCAGGAGTAAAACTGGCCTCGAAACTGCTTCTTCTGCATTTTCCATGTTGTAAAAGCCACACCACTTCTGTTTGTTTTCTTCTCTCCTGAATGCTTGCACTTCTTGGACAATAAAGTCTCACGTACCTGTTTTTGAGTTGCAACGTAATGCTTACTTTTCGTAATGCTTAGCAAAATAATTTGATCTTAATAACAACATAGTTTTCTCATCTTTTATTTCTTGAAGAGCTTTTTATTTTATTTTTACTGTCATTACAACTTTGGGCTACAGCCTGTTCGCTTGGCCCAGGCTGTAACCATTCTGTTGAAATGTCACAGATCGCAGCAGTATCTCTAAAGCTCAGATAACACATGAGCTAATCTATACGTGAAACAAACATTTTTAAGACACATGGTTGTCTGGAAGCTGTGACCTCCATGGTGAGATCACTGCTAATCTCCATTTTAAGCAGTTCTAGACAGATAAAGTATATTTTCTAACCATTGCATTCTAAATAAGCTGCACTAGCATAGCTAATCATCATGCTGTGACTGTGAAGTTAATTCTACAAATATTTAGACCCTGCATTGTAGTCCTACTTTCATATCCACAGTTAAGCTGGTGTTTCCATAGCAAAACTGGATCGACTTTTAAAATGATACCAAGGTCGTTTATAATACCTGTTAGCAATGTTAGGCATATTTTTCCACTGCGTCTTTATTATAAATCCTGAAATCTGCTACATACAACTTTTTCGTTGACATAAAAACAAAAGCATTTCTTGAATGTGCTTCAAAATCTAGCGTTTTCATCATGTGTTTAGCAATTCTGAAAAGCAAATCTCTGAATATATTTGGATATATTCAGGAAATATAATTTAATATAACTATTAACTTTAATAATTTAATGTTTAATCTGGTATTCAGGAGTGGGTTCAGGTGTTCCCTGTAAGGTCCATCTTCTTTCTTTTCCTTTCTCCATTACTTCCTGTTTTCTCTCAATTTGATGATTTTTATTTTTAGCCAAATAGAATAATTTGTAAACAGACAATAATTTCCTTTAAGTGAATAGGAGATATTTCCTTGCATTGTGGCCCTCCTATCCCAGCATGCAACACCTCTATTCTCTATTGCTGCAAATGACAAAGGAGTTTTTTTAAATGCTCCTCATCAAAATAAGAATTATTTAACCCCAATAATTAAGATATTAACAGTTTTAACTTCTGTGTTTGTATTTGATACATAAGTCTTGTTTACCGTTGTGATACCTTGTAGTGTTACCATTTAGGGACTAAAACCTTCTCTGTACAACCAGCTTTTTTTTTTTTGCCTGTAGGAAACTAAGTTCATGTATTTTTCTTTTTTCCTCTTAGAGAAACAGCGAGATGTCAAATGAGCTGGTAGTGGAGGGCGATGACTCCCCAATGAACGAGGCGTGCACCAGGACTCAGATGGACGCAATCGAAGAGCTCCAAGAGGAGGATGAGGAGCAGGAGTGAGCAGGGACACAAGAGAAGTCCACCCCAGTGTGGAATTTTCCCAAAGAGGGGACAGATAGGTGTTCTGGTGCCGGAGAAGCGAGAAGACCCGAGTATGGTTTCATTCAAGACGGTCTTAATCACGGTGACCTACGCACCAATAAAGCGCACATTGTAAAGAAAGCCATGCACCTCCCAAATGTTCTTTCATCTGTGTAAATACCATCACGTCTCCCGACTTCTCTATCTAGGTTTTGCATCATCACAACAGCAGATATACTAAGCATCGTCATGTGTTTACTGGTTAACGAGGGAAATCGACACAGGAGAACTTTCCTCCTCAGTGGGAAGAATTGTCTGTCGAGTGGTAGCGGAGTTGCCAAAACACAGTTTATCATATTTTATGTTACATTACTATGATTAAGCAGCAAGGCCTTGCTTGGATTCAAATATAAGCACATTGTGGGACTTGTTGGGTTGTGCAATTGTATTTTACATACAACAGTGTACAGATTGTTGTTTTCTATAGGTAATGCATTGTGTATATTTAAATGCCAGGAGGGGTCAGGAATCTCTCATCACTGCGTGTTAAACAATACAATTATGATTGTTCATTTTCCATGCAGTCTGGGAGTCAGATCTACTTCTGTTTTTGCCAAGCATTTTCCTGGTAGTATTCAGATTGTCCTATGTACTGTACATACTGTATAGGATTATTTGGCAAATAAAGTGCTTTATTATTATTTTTTCTTACCTATTTCTACAGTATATTGGGGTAATATTCTGGACCAGTAGACCTGTAGCATGAATTGCAGCTGTAGCCTGATCTCAAACTATTACTTCAGCAATATTTTTATAGTAGATATCTTTTAAATTAATTTAAAAAAAAAAAGTCAAAACATTTTTTTAAAAAAATGTCCAATTTTATTCAAATACCATCCAAAACTGACCAACAATTGGCATAATGGATATTTTCCCCAGCTCCTGCTCAGATTGGGTTAAGAAATAGCTTCCACCACAAATGACCAGCATTCACTCGTATTGTGCATTATGTCTAAGGCAACATGGAGGACCAAGCAGGCTTTTCTTCTATCCAGTGGCTGGTGGTTGAAGCTTTTGCCAGTTTTCTGCAGCAAAGTTGGCACGTTCCTTTTTTCTTTCTTTCTTCAGAACAGCTTGGTTAAAGGCAACATGTTACTCGTTGAGTTTAACACACATCTAAACACACACACATTAAACACCACACCTCTGACACAGAGGCTGCTATTAATCTTCAAAGTCTCCTGATCTTCATCTGGTGTTAAATTATCAAACCCTTCACTGACTGAGCAATTTCACTGATAATCACATTTAAAATTAATATTAGACAACCAAAAACAATAAATATACAAAAGTGCCCAAACTCCAGTGTAAACTTTTTTTTTTTTTTTTGCTGCTGTTGTCATCTGCACTGAGATCTGAGCAGAAAAAGTCTAACAAAAAGGTTCTTTTAGGAAATGTAGGCTTTTTTTTCTTCTTTTCTGTCCTAAAATTCAAAATCAAACCCAGTAAACTTATCTGGATCTAACAGATATGTACATATAACCAGGTATAAAACTTTACAGTACAGTGTGTACAAGAGCACATGAAACACATCTTGTACGGGTCTCAAATCAGCATATTTTCAAAAGAACATGTTGGCATTTTGGGACATATGCTTAGTTAGCCAAGAGTTACTTCTGAAACACAGTATTTAGAGAAGCTTAATGAAAAGGAGATGATATAAATAATCATAAATCTAGTCTGATACCACTTCCTCACATCCTCAGCAGCCACATATTACTAATCCTTCAAAACAACAATGCTGAATACAAGAAAGCCCCCATCATGAATATAATTCTTGGTTTTTGAACAAAGAAACAACATTTAACTTGATCCTGAAGTTTTAGAAGTGGTGCCAGCTGGATTTTCTACCTGAGAACAAAGCCTGTTATGTTGCTCTCTAACTTTGAGATTTTTAAAGCGAAGCTAACTGGTTCCAAGCTTTGATTTGATCTGAAAGAAGACTTCATCTTTAATTCAAGAGCATGCTAACAAACATATTTCCCAAAACTATTCCTTTTATTGGCATAAATCGTCAACCTGAGGAGTGTTTGTGTAGCAGGAGGTTTTTCTGCAGCTGCAATCAGCTGGAGGGGGGCATTTTTTGTGGCCCTGCAGCTTCTATAACTGGCACATTGTAGTGACGGTCGTCCTCTGTGACGAGGCACACGGACGGCCAGTCGTCTTTATGGTCATCTGGGTAATAGGTGACAAACTCCTCCGTGTCCGCCTTGTATAATCTGTAAACTTGAATGGTGCACTGCAGAGCATAGCCCAGCAGGAACATCTCCACCTGCACAGAAAGACACAAAGTATGGACGTAATCGGACACTTTTGGAGGAACTCGTGCAAAAAAACAACAGTGATGTTTCATCAGCTGTGCGTAAATTTAATACTTATGGGTTGAGTTTCTTGACAGAAGCAGTGCTTGTAAAAGCTTTTATTGATGTCGTGAGAATAACAAATCAGCCAACAGCTCATCCTTCCTGAAACCTTTACCCCCGAGGCTGATGATGAAGAGCTACGACTCAAAAACATCACAAGCATCATCATGTTTTGCTGTTTAGGTCCAAGATCATTAAAAGGTTACACACCCATCTCGTGACAGCTTACATTTACTTTTTTGTTTTGCTGCTCAGGGAGGCAGAAATAAACACCTCTGGATTCATTGAAGCCAAGAAAATCCTACCAGGTATTTTCCCATAGCTCATTTGCCATAAAGCTAAAAACAAAAGGCTGTTTTTGGTACCTGTTCCAGCCCGGCGCTGAGGCCAACATGCCTGAGGTGGTTGGAAAGGAAGGAGCGTGGACAGTCGGATGAGTCCCGAGCAAACAGCAGCCAGCAGAAGAGCGGGACATCGTCCCCTTTCTGCATGTGGCCGTGCAGCTCCACTGCCCTGTCCAGCATTAGCAGCTTGAGCGCCTCCAGCAGCCCGAGCTCTTCTTCTCCACCCTGGAAAACTCGCTCACACAGCTGCTGCCGCTCTGCAGCGGAGGAACAGTCTGCCGCGTTCTGCCACTGGAGACAAATTACAGTAACACAAGTCATATAAAAGCACAAGTGCAATACATCTCCACACTGGGTTTTTACAGAAATTCAGCATTTAAACTAAAACAAAGAGAGAATGTACTGTATTTATTAATGATAAGACAGACAATCTGTCAAGATATGCAGCAGATACTTAATTATTAACCCAACAAAAGCAACATATTTGACTGCTGCTGCCCTTTGTCTGCTCACAAAGAGCCATTATGTCTTTATCCGTCATCGGTTAATGATTTGTTTCCACACAGAGGACAAGAAACTAAGCTTTCTTTGTGACTATGCATATTTCATCTCCAATCAGCACAGTCTCATTTACTAAAGAACTATTTTATTAAAAGCCTTTTTTCCCCTTCCCCCACCTGTGCGAACATATACACATCAGTGCATAAAACAACTACAGAGCAGTTACACTTCATGGTCCTTACATGAACACAACCAGCATACAGCTGATAAGACAACACAAGTTGGACTTTTAAATAAACAAGTCTGCAGTAAACACCAGAAATCCTCAAACAACACGTGGAAAGTATGGACTGGAAATTCCTCTCCGGGCCTCCGACTTCCATTAAAGAGCCACTGTTCTTTTATACATTCAGCTGTTTTAAGTGTCGTCCATCCCTCCAAATCCTTTGAGATTTACCCGGCTGAGTTAACGACGCAACATAAATAAATAAACAAATAAAAAGAAAACAAGTTCTGCAGCCTTCAGTAAACTTCCTCCTTTTGATGCATAGTAACAATCACAGCCAAACTCTGCTGAGGAACATCACCAGCCTGCTGTGGTTTACTTGTACTCTCTTGTAAGTATTTTTCCACTCTACATCCCAGCGGATCTGTAGCCATTACCGTCTTTCTAAGAAGCTCCATGTAGCCTTTCAGATGCTGAGTGGCATCTCCTGTGGCATCTCCAGGAAATCTCCACTGGCTTATCAGCCCTTCCTGTGTTTCCAGTTGCTCTGGCAGCTGTAAACAAAAAGACAAAAGTAAAACATCAATGGAATTAAAGAGACGCGAGTCACTGAATATTGCAGCATAGCGAAGTGGAACTCATTTGTTTTTTCTTTTTAATTTTGCACGAGGATGCTTGTATACCGTATGAATATAAACAGTACTTTCAGTATTCCACATTCCAGATTTACACTGCAGCTTTGTAATCAACTCTACTAAAACTATACAAGTATAAATGAGCAGTGGTTTTAGTTGGCGGCTCAGTTCAGACTGTATGTTTGTTGTATTAGGAAAAAAACAAACTGTGTTAGACTTTTAACATACATGTAAAACTATTTGTCATGAAGAACCGTCTATAAGTTTTTTCTCAACATCTGGGGTTTAACAGGTGACTGACTGAGCATGTAAATATAACATCAGCATCTATTAAACTGTAAAGAAAAAAAAACAAAAATGGTGAGACTATAAAGCTTTACGATGTTAAGAGAACACAGAAGCAGTAAACAGACCGAAAAGCTTTTATGCAATATGGATTTGGACTCGTCTACCTACTAATCATGGTCTACTTTGCTGTTCTCTGGACTTTCCTTAACTAAATCAATAGACAGCTTGAAAGGTCACACCCTCATTGGAGGACTTGTGGGATATATTTGTTTTATCAAACTTACAAACCTCAATGAGATGAATGTCATTTAAAAATAAATGGCATCTTTATCAACTGAGATGTCAATAAACGTGTGATGTGAAAATAGGATTAGAGTCGTGTGTGGCATGCAAAAATGAAGGCATGCTACAGGGAGGCGGTGGTTTCCCCGTCTGTACCAGACTGATTATCAGTTAATCGCTGAAGTTCAGAGGAATGAAGTGAGCATTGAAAAAAAGAACAAAAAAAGTTTAGTACGTTTGTGCATCTGTGGGGCCTCGATATTTTACCAGAACGGCATCAGATCCTGAAATACAGAAGATAATGTTTCTTCTGTGAAAGAGAACAGCTCCTTTTAATGTGGTCATAGGGGTGTGTGTGTGTGGGGGGGTGTTTAACAGAAGTGAAACTTTCATCAAATGAATAAACTGTTTGATGGCATTTTCCTTTTAGATTCTGGTATAAATCAATCATACCTCATAAAAGTTTTTATTCGAAACCTAGATGCAAGTTAACACGAGACGAGGAGGACACACCCTGCACATCTGATTCGGGCGTGCAGCTGAAGCTGTGGCAGAAAGTTTCATCACAATATAATGCATAAACTTCCCACCAGGTAAAAATTTAAGAACTCTTGTACATGACTAGAAGCTGATGTCAGGCAGGGACACAGCTTTCCACTTGTGTAGAAAATATTTGCTCATATAGCTAGCTAAGAAAAGAAACCAACAAGAAAAAATAAATGTAATTACGACCCTTAAAATCAGGGGCTGACATTCATTCATGCTCTGGTCAGCCAATCAAACACAAGTACATCAGCTAAAAAAGGACCATAAACACTTAGCATTATGTGGAATAAAGGCCTGAGTGCACTTACGTTTTATCTGCTGACTGAAAGCAAATGATAATAATAACAACAACAACAATAATAATAATAATAATAATGGATATTATTTAATATATACACAAATATTACTATATAATAATAATAATAATAATAATAATAATAATAATAATAATAATAATATCCACCAGGCTCAAAAAAAAGGATGGGAAATCTGGTTTGAATAAAACTTTTACCATAGTGACATCATCCTCTTGCAACCAGACAGGTAGCTGGGTACTTTGGGACAACACCTGGAACAACGTGGCTCTGAGGGCACAGTAGTTGTCCCCCCTGACTCGTCTCACACTGCTGAAGCTCTGAGACATCTCTTTATATCCCTGGATAAACACCACATGAAGAATTTAATGCCACATACAAGAAGAAGCGGCTTCAACCTGACACACTTCTGCTTCAGACACCAACCTTTTTAATCAGAGCGCTTTTGGCAGTATTTCCTTTCCACTCTCTCTCACTGTAAGACAGAATATCTACCGCCGGGGACAAACTGCATCTGTCCTCCACTTTTAGACCTGGGAGGAGTGAAAGTGGACACGATTAATAACATAAAAGGACTACTGTCCACACGTTAAAGGACAAAGTGATTCTACAGAAGCTGGACGTGTCTGGTGCATGAACTTACTTTCTGTGTCTGATGGTTCTGACGCAGACAACTCCTCAGCTCCTCTGTACAGATCTTCTTCACTAGGATCAAACACACATAAAGGGCATAAAACTGAGACCTTTTTTTTTTAAAAACATCCCATTTGTCAATGTTTAAAATGACTGTTTAACAAGTATCCACCTATTTGTGTGTCTGTCGTCATGATTGAAACACAGATAAAAACCATCTTTTTCAACAGATGAGTCATTTTTAAATGGAATTTGCTAACAAGAAACACACTAAATAGCAAAAACAACCATTTTCAACACAATAAGTTAAAAAATGTGTAATTTTGGTGTATTTTAGCACTTTCTAGTTGTATATTTTCCTAATTTTCCTCAAATTATTGCTGGAAAATAATTCAATTATTACAAAATAAAAACACTTCCTTTCTTGCCTCTTTTGTGTTTCCAAGAACACGTCATTACATTCTCTGACTCTGTCAGCAACTACATGACCTGCTGAAATTATTTTCAGGATTAAAAAGCAACTTAAATGTCCTTTACAAACCTGTCCTCTAGATCTTCTTCCTCCCCCTTCGCTGCATGTTCAGCATCTTTGCTTTGTGCCAGCGGATCCTGCTTTCCATCACACTCAACATGAGGACTTTCTCTCTCAGGTGAAGAATCCTCCACCTTTTCATCCTCTTTCGATCCACCATCGTCTTCTGTTTCGGGCACATCTTCAGTTTGCTGCGTCACCACCGTTTCCTTCACAGCAGCCGGTTTTGATTCCTCCAAGGAAGCTTCCTCATGCAGGCATGCAGAAGTTGAAAACTCAGTGTTTGGCTTTGCATCCTGATCTGATTTTACCCTGCGGAGAGAAAGCAAATTAAAGATTATTAAGTAGTGAAACTAAACCAAATGTGCATCATGCTGTCTAGCAGTAACTCCGCCCTCTAGTGGCCGGATAGCAGTATAAAAACAATACAAGAATGAAGGTTATGTAAACAAGCTCCTTGTTTTGATGTAACAAACACCTAAATCTCTGACCTGTCCTCTGTATCTGCTGGATCTGTGGCTTCTGGCTCCCTGTGAGAGCTGGCAGAGTCCTGTTTCTGGACATTGTGGTCGAGTCCTGTGGGCTCCGTTACAGAGGAAGACTGAGAGACATCGTGGCTGTTAAGCTTTTCAGAAGCATCATGTGTGCAGAGTGGAGAGCCTCTGTGGTCTGAATCCTCTGATAAAGTACTGTACAAAGTGACCAGAACGACAAATATTTCTAACCGATGTGCAAAAGGTACAGATATACCATACAGGATCATAAGATTTTTATGCAATGACATTATTATAATGTGTTACTCAGCCTTGTGTTAATGTATAGATTTTACAGATGGAATTTCATACCCGACAAATCGAGTCAATGAATTAATAACAGTAACAATCATTTAAAAAATGCTGTTTATACTTTCTGAGAAAAACACCCAGCACTTTCTCAAGTTTAGTCTGAAGAGCACATCATTTTGCAGATATTATTTGTTCCTTACTGTTTAACAAACCTACTCAATTCTTCAGATGGTATTTATTTTCTCTCTCTCTCTCTCTCTCTCTCTCTCTCTCTCTCTCTCTCTCTCTCTCTCTCTCTCTCTCTCTCTCTCTC
>JBAMHX010000020.1:8321603-8331870 GCA_037177515.1 Pseudomugil tenellus
TGTCTGTCTGTCTGTCTGTCTGTCTGTCTGTCTGTCTGTCTGTCTGTCTGTCTGTCTGTCTGTCTGTCTGTCTGTTTCCGTTATGTTCTGCATAATCACTCAATAGTTTAGCTACTAAACAGAATTTCAAAAGCAATGTCAAGTTTTTTTTTATTTTATTTTATAGTGGAATTTAACTCAACTTCTTCTTCTATGGTGTTATTATATAAGGAGTAACTGTTATACTTACTGCCATCTAAGGGCAATATATTGCAGAGCCTGTAAAAACCTGCAGGTGGCGCCAAAGCCTAACTGTAAAACTTGATGTGGTGCAAAAACGACATCGTCATAATCATAATTGTGGTCTATGAAATCATTTTATCTTTCTCGCTTGCTGTTTTGTTTTTATATTCCTATTAAACTACTACCATATTATATTTTTAACCATCTTCAAGCAAGAGAAGCCAATATGTATTAGAAACCGTGTTTTGTTAATTTCAGTACAACTGGATCAAACATAGCCTAATGTAAACAAATTAAACCCCAATTACCTTTTTTTTTATACTTTAGCTACATGTGTCCTTTTATAGGCATTTGAAAAAAAACGTTATCTGAAATTGAGAAAGAACAAAACAATATTTATTTAGTATTATTAATACAAAATACTCTGTTCTCACCTTTCAGATGAGATAGTCTTTCCAAGATAAAATGAAACAATAATATATCTTTACTATAAACATATGTCTTGGGTTGTTAAAAAGTCACAAAATTATTTATAAAAATAAAGGAATAAAATCAGTCTACTCACTGATAAGACAATCAGTAACTTTTCTGTGAGCATCTCAAACAGAACTTATTATTGCATCTTTATCATATTTATATAATATAATATGAAATTAATTATGTCCTTGTTTTTAATCAGTTATTTTTATGTCTATGACGCATATTGAAATATAAAAGAAAAGTATATCACAACAAAAACATTCATGATAGTTTGTTGAATAAATCACATTTGTGTTTTCAAGAAATAAAGAAAAAATGTTTTATAATGTTACAAAATGGGAACATTCAGGTGATAAGCCAAATATATATAAAAAATGAGAAAAAAACAATGAATGTTTTCATTAGAAATGTTGTTAAAGTGTCAGAAATAATTGAAATACTTAAAGAATCATAGAAATGATTTGATCAGGCTCTTCAAACCACTGTCCAGCACATTTTCTTTTCTTTCTTTTTTTTTTATAGGATTTTGTTTAAGAGTTCAAACCCAGGAAATGTCATCTGTCATGACAAACACATTATTCACTCATCAATAATGCATCTTGCCAACCTTTTTCTCACTGTTGAGTAGCAGGGGGAAAAAACACTCCCCCTTGTTTTATTTTCAGATTCTCTCATTCTTCATGCCATGCTTTATGGAAAACACAGGAGAGAGTGGACAGTGGGTAAATGCATTTCACCTTGGTGGAGTGCATTTGCAGCCGTTGGACAACAATGGCCTTGAGAATACTCGGAGGCCACAGTGGAGTTGTCTCTGTTTTGGAAATGGATTCGGACCGGAGGCCTGTTTCGTCGCAGCCACACCTTTAGTCCCCTCGCTTGAAGACTCAAAACAAGCAGCCAGGGCAATCACCTGACACATTTCCATCCAATTTCCACTGCAGAATGTGTTCATTTTCAGGCTAATGGCATGTCATTTTGCAGGAGCCTTTGGTCAAGAATTAATCCTGGAATCAAAACAGATTTTCCGGGGAGCAATCTTCCATCAAGTATTGATTTTTTTACACTCACGGAGCCTGTACTCCCTAATTTAACCTGACAGCCAGAAGCACAATGGACTGGGAGCACCTTGGCGTCTCACAGAGGGAGCTCTCCTCCTCCTCCTTCTTTCCTAAAGTGAGAGAGAGAGATTGGAAAAGAGGAAAGAAAAAAAAGGACTCCCAGATGTAAAAAAAAAAAAACAACAAAAAAAAAAAAAAACAAAACAAAGAGCATTGCTTACAGAAAACAGAAAGATAAAGCTTCCGTCTTTCTGTTTTACCTTTAATTATCTTTTCGAGGATAGTGCAACTTGGACAGGTGAGGCTGAGAGGGAAGAGGGGAGAGTATTCTGAGGCTATCAGCTATCATTATGTGCCTGTTGACATCTCCCTGTCTTTGAGTGATTCTCATCTGTGATTTCCCCTGACCATTTTCTGCAGATGCACCAAGAGGGGTTTCATCATGGTCCCATAAAAAGGGCCCAAAGTGTCTGTACAGGCCCTCACTAATAAGAAAGCAGAGATGTGTCTGACCATGTCACTCCTTTCCCATCCATATCTGCTCTTGATGCCTTCAGATATGCAATCATTCTCTTTTCTCTCCTTCTTCCTCTCTGTATGTGCTGTAAGTATACTATACCCTATGTAGAGGTCAGCAGGATGAGAGGATGATGGAGGGCAGGACTGGTTATTTTCCTCTAGCTCTTAAAGCTGCGATGACCCATGTGCAGGAGAGTTGCACTTTGCCAAAAGGTTTTTCATGCGCTGCTTACAAACTACCTAACAGGAGGGAAACTATTTCAAGTTTTTATCTGCTGCTTTTAACTCTTAATCATCCATTTCAGACCAGAATATACCGTGAGGATTCTGTTCAGTCTTTTTTTTGGTTAAGGTATCATATTTTTGCAATTTGCAAAACATTAAGAAAAAGTAAATCTGCACACACAGGACATGATGTTAATTCAGATCGTTGATTGTATTTATGCAGTTAAAGGACTGCTCCTTCCAACAAATATTTTTCAAAGTGTGTTTGTTTCCAGGATTTAGTGATTTCTTACACTTATGGTCATTACCTTGACAAAAGTTTGGTTTTTCCTTTGCGTCCAGACCACAGAGACACCATCTCATTTCTGTTTAATCATTCTGAATTACAGATATTAGACAACAAAATAAACACAACTAAATATATAGGTTCTCTTTTATTTTTATGATATGTGAAATCTTGTGTTGTGAGATACCTTCTTGGTTTCACAGTCACAATTTCAGGCTTGTTTAATAAATGTTTATAAATGTAAAAGACTGAATTTCTTAATGTTGGGTTATTAAGTCTATTTAATTAAAAAAATGTAGAAGAAAATTTGAATACAATTTATTTATTTACTATTTGTACAATTTTAATTGCACTTTTAATGATATACTGTATTCAATATTCTTGTTCTATTTCATACTCAGCAAGACATATTATGTTATTTTGTGACATTTTCTGAGTAAGAACAGTATATTTGTTTCTGTCCACTTAAAATGTACCCAGTTTGTTTGTATTATAGAGACCACAACAGCGTCCAAGTCATTTGTCCTCCACTTTGCTGTGACTGCTGTAGATAAACACCATGCAGGCGCAGACGTCAGGGTATCGTTTGGAAAATGTCGTTTCAAAAGTCTTCACTTCTATGGGCATATGGCTAATGTCATGTGACTTGAAGAATGAAACTAAATCAGACAAAATGAGTTGTGCTGTGCGGTAAATAATTGTAAAAGGCTCGAATTTTTTTAATAGTGGTTTTCGCTTGCTGTGATCTTATTTGCACTGATACCTGCTACTGAATCACTTAAAGAAAAACCAAACAATTCCCAGACTGGTTTTAAAGCATCTGGTTGCATCTACATAACAATATCTTTTGTCAGAACATGAGACGAGGAGTTCAGGGGTGCAGAGGTTTATGTTGCAGAGTAACAACATAAAGTTTCCTGAAATGAAATTCTACTGTGGTGTTTGTAGAGTATGAAAGCTTTCCCTGTGCACGAGTGGTTTCTCTCTGGATTCTCCAGAATCCCAAACTTTCCCAAAACAGCAGGTCGTCTTAATGGGTGATTCCAGATAGATCTTTGTTGGCTCTGCTAGTGACATGTCCATGGTGTTTCTGTCATGCGCTCAGCATCTCCAGCATACTGATCACCCTTCTCATCACTACATCTCCCAGAATCCTTCAGCTCAAGCAAAAATGGACTGCACCTGCTCACCCTCATCAACCTCAGTGGAAACACCTGGAACCCCTTTTACAAATACCTCCTGCTCATACTTCTACGTTGTGTGTTATTCTTTTAGCCTTGGCTTTGCATTCTACCACATATGACATCCCAATTCCCTTGGGGTTCAGCCTGACAGTTTCCTGCTTCTTGCACTGTGAAAAGGGGAAAATGAATGAATGAGATTAGAAGTTATCAGAATTTTGTGAATATAATCTTCATATAAGCAAAATAAATAATTAGATGTCATTTTTTTATGTCTGAGTTGAAAGGTTCTGCATTTGTGTGTAAACCAGGTGAAAGCATGGACATAGGCATACAGTTCTATGTACTGCCTCCTGCGTCAGTGGTGCTTTAATATTACTATGAGCACTGGATTGGGCTAAAAGACATTGTAGATGTGTGAGCAAGAATGCTTTCTTGCAAAGTCTCTTCTCAAAACAAGCATTGATCCAGATGTAGTTAGATTTATTTCTTTGCAAGTATTTGTGTGCAGAAGATCTCACGGACCTTTGAAGGCTGCACTGAGCAGATTATGAAATTCACGTTACACAGCTGTGCAAGAAGAGACACAAAAAGTATGAATATATATTTATTTCTACAGGACTCTAAACATGGGCAGATCCAGGAGTGAAGGTATAGGGGGACTGGCCCCCTGAGGTGCCCCTGTTCAGTCATGATGACTGGAGTCTTTACAGCTTTTAAAAGTTGAAAGTTGTAGGGATGCTTTGTAGGGATGCTTTGCTATTATTTTGTAGAAACATGGAAATTAATTCAGCATGAAGAGGAACAGGAGTTTATACTGGGAGCCTGACCCACTGCTCATTAGTTAAAATAAGCAGAAAGACAACCCAAAGTCAAATTTCAACATAAAAAAGACTCATTCTCCAGGTATAAAGTGTCTATAAGCTGTTTTTTCCACATTAAAAATCTCAGAAACATATTGTCTAACGTCTATCAGTAAACATATTGTTGGCATTTTTATCAGCTGGTTAATGAGCAGGACTAGCAAACTACTGGTTTGTAAATTGCAACTACAGCCTGATCATCTTAGACCTGAATTCATTCCCAGCTCTCTTAGTGGTTTTGTGAATTCGCCCCAGCATGTCCAGGCAACATGGCATCAACTTTTAGTATGGTACAGCCGACTATAAGGATGTCTTAGAACTGAATGACCACAAACGTCTTGAGAGTAAAATTGTTGACCTACGGCCCTGAACTCCTCATCAACAGATTGTTGACTTATTTAGTTTCTGATGTTGGTCTCACTTTGACCTCCAGCACAACAGTGAGAAACCTTGGTGTAATTTTCTATCAGAACATGTTCTTTAACTCAGCGTTCCTCAATCCTGAATCTCAGGAGCCACTGCCCTGAATCATGTGTTGGAGTAGGAGCACATCTAAAGCATGCAGTCATGCAGAAAAATTCATCCATGCACTTCTTTGTAATTCCAGATTGGATTATTCTTTATTTTTGTTTATTGGTTGTCCTATAGTTGATTAAAAAGCCTCTAACTGATGCAAAATGCTAATGTGGGGTCCCTGATTGGTTTTGGAAGGATATAACATATCCATTCCTGACTTCTCTTCTTTGACTTCCAGTGTGATCCAGCAGCGATTTATACATTTTATTACTTTCATTTAAATCTCTAAACCACATGTGTCAAAGTCAGGTCCTCGAGGGCCGGTATCCAGCAGGTTTTGTTGTTCCCTGCACTAACACACCTGATGCAAATTAAATGGATCCAACAGGTTCTTGTCAACCTTTTCATTAATTTTATTCAGCTGTGTTGGAGCATGGAGACAACAAAAACCTTCAGGGACACTGGCACTCGAGGACTGGACTCTGACACCAATGCTCTAAATCCATCTTATCAATGTTTATGTTTGATGCTCTTATCAATCTTACCTTCAAAAAGTCCAAGTTCCATGTTGTTCCATGAGAACACTCAGCTCTCAAGCAGCAGGCCAACTCTTGGTTCCTCGAGTCTTTAGGAGCAGATGTAGAGGCAGAGCTTTCGGTTAGCAACTCCCAGACTGCGGCCCAGATGCAAACGCTACTGATTTCTTTATTAAAAATGTCTACAATTAGGCGCAGCCTGGGTCAGAGTTTTCTATCTCGATCAGTTAGTTTTATTCTATTACTTTTTATTTTGATTGATAATATTGTTAGACTCCTTTTACTAATTTATTATATTCCTGAACAAAGAGTGTTTGGGATATAAGGGTTTCATCATGACCGCTGCCGCCGGATATCCTTCATGTGAGCACGATAACTCCAACAGTTTTCACAATTATAATTTAATACTCGGTGTACATGTTTAAGTCCCTAAGTAAACGACCTGCATCAAATTTCAGCATTTTGGGATTTATGGTTTTCTCACTAGGTAGCTCTTTATTCACGAAAAATCTGATTTTTGGCAATATCTCTGGAACTATTTCTCTAATTGACTTCAAATTAAGTGCAAATAAAAGGCCATGATCTCAGGATGCATATGTTTTGACACCAGGTGGAGCTTTGTGATTGAACATGTGCATCTTTATATTATTGTATTGTGTCTATTTGAGGATTGTGGACGTTTGGGGATATACCCCTCGCCGTCGGTTCTGACTGGAAAGGCCTTATTTTATTGTAATGATTAACTTTTAGCTGTTCTTCTAATTGTTTAATTTAGACTATTGCAGTGTTTTAGTTGCATTTTTGCAAATTCCATTTTCCTTTGTGAATTACTTTGAGTTGCATTTGTGTTTCAAAAGTGCTAAATAAATAATATCCCAACTGAATCACATTGGACAAATACTTTTACATGTGGTCTCTCTGTGGTTCCTGATTTGGGACTCTGATTTACTGATTAGCTGATCAGGCAGCTGAAATACATATTTTTACATTTTCACTGGAAACATCAGGAGATCATTAAAAGTGCTACTGCTGTAAAACTGTAGAGCTATGTTTCCCTGGCATTCCCCTTTTAGATGATACTGAATGAATCAGGTGGCTCTGTTAGATACATGGCTAAATGGATAATAACATACTGACTGTCAATGATTTGTAATGCTTTATGGTACTTAAGATCAATACAGACTCTAAAATAATAACTATCTGTGTGTATTACAGTCAACTCTTAAAACTATGCACTAGATTAAATGAACCGTTTTTACATAAGATGGATGTTTTTGTCATGTCCTCGCATATGTTCACTGCATTCAGAGGAAATGTATTTGTACGTCTAAAAGCCCGTTTGAAAAAAGCTGGATGTGAACTTTTAAAAAAAGTGTTATTGATCGTTTTCTTTATTGACTTTGTTTGTGTGAGGCAGGTGTGCCGCTGCAGCCTCTCGCCCATTTTGCTGATACTTTAAAGAAAAAAAAAAAAGAAAAAAATTCCTGTGCAAGCTGCTAGAAAACAGAGACGTCAGAGCCTAAAGATGTGCATTAAAAAACACTGGGCTGGTGCAAAGTTAAATGGACTATGGACAAACGCAATCACCTGCTCAAGTCAGACAGGTGTCTCTGTACAGGCCTGTGCTATTAGCACTTCTACCTGCAAATACCTAACAGTGTGACATTGCTAATAATGCTGAAAAAAAGACAGAAACAACAGTGAAAGCAAAAGGGATCATATGCATGGCCAACCTCGATTGCATGTGAGGATTGGTAATTGCACCCCTAGAGGCATCTGGGTGTGCAGAGCAGCAAAGTGGGAGACGCCTGAGCAGCTTGGGCTTCACAGTCAGCGTACCAACATCTCAACCCTGAGGAGGAAGTGAAAACAACAAGGCGGAGGAGCGGAGGGTGAGGGATGTACAGACAGTTCATTTACCCAGAACATCAGCCCACTGCACATTGTCTGAAAGATAAGGAAAGCGAATGCTTCATGCCTGATGGAAAACAAAGGCAGCAATTTAAAACCATCTGCATCCAACACATGCGCTCTCTCTCTCCACCTTTCCGTTTCTGTGTCCTGACTGATATTGAAACATAATCCATTTGGAGCGCCGACATGTCATTATATTTCTATTCGGTTTCCCTCTCACCATTCAGGACAATTTCAGGTGGATGCAAGTTGAACAGGAGTGTTTTATTTCAACAAGTCAGACGCTCCGAGTCTTCATAAAAAAACATTAAAGATGGAGGGACAAAAAAAAAGAAGTTTACTTTAAATCTGCCTTAAGGAGACCTTAGTTGCTCCTGTTAGCCGCTTCAGGTTCAGAAAAAAAGGGAAGAAAAAGAGAACTGAACAATGAATCACAAAGATACAGAGATCAAAACTCATCTTTACTGCTCGGCTGTCTTTACTAGAAACATCATACATCACACAGGCTTGGGTGTAGCCCTCAGAACACTGTAGACTGTTCTCAGATCTCCAGTAAGTAAAGAAAATAAGAAGAAAAATGTAGGTTTTCCACGAGACACTTTTCTAAGAGTCTAGACGTTAAGTCAAACTTTGTGCGTAAGAGTTTCTCTTTATTTTTATTGATATATTTAAGAATTTATATGTGATTCTGGGCTATTATAGTTTGTGAGTCTAACTTTCTAATCTAAATCAGTCTGCTTGTAAATGACTCATGTAATGTTAATACATACACGAGTGACAAAAATACATGAAGACATGACATGTAAAGAGTTGAAATGCTGCTTGATTGTCTTGTTAAAGATAATATGATATGTCCATTGTCATAGAAAGCTATGAAACAAACAACTGTAGTAAGAATGTAATTGCACGGAAGCAAATCCTTTGGAAAAGAAGTTTTTCTTCTCTCTTGGTTTTACTGGCTCTACTCGCTCAGCTGTCCTTATAGTTCATCTCTTTTGTGAAAGACTTTCATTTTCACTTCCAGTTAATTAACAAACCTGGTTTGATTTGCTTCACCTGCACCTCATAAGTCATCCTGACTAAACTCTTGGTTTTAGTAATTTGCCAAATTGCACATTGTGTTTCTGTTGTGTAATGGTTTCACTGTGTGGTCTGTGCTTCTCTTTTTCAGTATTTTTTCCTGCATTTTCTTCATCAACCTGCTGAATTCCTGCGTTCAGGTCCTGCTTCTACCACACATCCCATGAAGTTCATTCATGCCATGTACTCTGTTTGTTTTTTTCTTTGCATTGTACTTTTATCTCGTAGTTGTTGACTCATAACGGACATGTTCTGTTCACTTGTCCCCCGTGAAGCCGACAGAATAGAGGATTTGGTCAACTGTGTCCATCCGTTCACATAAAGTGTTAATAGAAAGCTCACCCATTGGTGAATGCAGCATCTGAGAGTACAAACTAAAAATGAAAGACTGTTACTAAACAGTTTGCATTTAGCTGTTCTGGTTTTAATCATTATTTATAATTTAAGATGGTAACTGAAAAGCAACATTGTTAAAGTGTAAAAATAATGCTCTCATATTGGAAAATAAAGCTGATGGCAACTAACCATGAAATAAAATGGTGTTCATTTTACTACTCAGTGGTAAAATAACTACAGTAGAACTCATAAATATTAAAACTGACTAAGTTATTATTATTACGGAAGTTGTGTTTTTGTTTCCACTACAAACTGAAGTTTGCCATTATTCCCCTTGTCCAACATTAAGACTTTGTCTCAACGTACACGTAAAGCCCTAAACGTTTTAAGGGGCATTTCGCTTTATGTAGAAAACTTTTCATTGTTGTGAACAAACAGATAAGCGCAGTTTTCTCGTAGACTAGATTTACATGCAGTTTAGACAACTGTGACTTTGTGACTTTATGTATGTAGAAGTATTTTCAAGCAAAAGCAGTGATCTCTGCAAGAGAATCATGCAGAAATGCAGAGCTATAGAGCACCTATTGATTATGAACAACCGTTTAAAGTGGACAACATGAACTGGTTCTTCTTTTTAAAATATGACTACCTGACAGAAAAGTGAAAGGACATTTACAGTAAATACAGCAACATTCTGAACTCTATTTTTATCTATTTGTATGTATAATTTGCTGTAATTCATTTCAATGTTCTGTCAAGTAATTATGTTGTTTAAAAGAAAAGGTTCATGTTATATCCCTTTAAAGAAAAGCTTGTTGCAGCATAATGAAATATGTATTTGGCTTCTAATTTAAATTAAGATTTATTTTGAAAAGGAAAATATCAGTTTCAGCAGTTTGTGTTTAATGGCCACTGCCATTAAACACAAATACCTAAATTTAAGTTGTGTTTCTACATTTTCTCCATATTTTATATGTACCCTCCTGAGACCCAGCAATTCATTTTTGTCCTCTGTAGAGGACATGCGTTAACGCATGTCCTCTACAGAGGA
>JBAMHX010000020.1:8331970-8363653 GCA_037177515.1 Pseudomugil tenellus
TCCTCTGTAGAGGACATGCGTTAACGCATGTCCTCTACAGAGGACAAAAATGAATTGCTGGGTCTCAGGAGGGTACAGTGTACTTTGGAACAAAAATATTAATGCAAAAAAAACAAAAAAAACATTATTTGCAAGAAAGGCCACTGCTGATGCTATGACTTCTGTTTCCTTTTCTCAGCTTTCTATATTTCTGTCATGTCTATGTCATCCCAGTTTCATATCTTGTCCTTGATATCGTAATGAAAAAGAAAAACAAAAACAAACTAAAAAATGTCAATTTAGACTCAATTCACTTTTCATTTAACAGTTTGAAAGATGTTCATGCATTCCACAATTATTCAGTGATCAATACGTGTGCAGGTCATCCACAGCGCGACTTGATTATTTTATACCCAGAAATATTTTGTTAGTTTGAGGAAATTCTTTTTGGAAATTGGTTTGATCAATTAATGAAAATATTTCAGCATGTAAGATCTCTTGACATAGTTTGAGTTCGGCACATCTACACGAGTAAAAAGTGCACAGAACAATTCATAAAAGACATCATCAGGACTAAACTTTCTCCATTCAAAACACTGTCTTTGGATAAATCCTGTAAAACTTTAAATTGGACTCAAATAAGAAAAAAACTTCTCAGTTTGAGTTTTGTTTGTTTGTTTGCTTAAAACCAGATTCATATCCACAAATGACTGATAAAAAGCTCCAACCCCAACATTTACTCAATAGTATCTGCATGGGAACTCCTTTCAACTGAGCTCTGCTGTGGTGCTGCACAGAGAGAATGAAAAGTAAGCTGTTATCAGCAGCACAATACAAACAGTTTCACAAAACAGATACGGGCCAGAAGCTGCGTCTGCACAATTACATTGTTAATGGCAAAGACAATGAAAATGGCACAGATAGAAAACAAAAGAATATCAAATAACTCACTCGGGCTGCGTACACCTTAGCCATCACCGCTCAAAAGTACAGCCTGTGTTTTGAAACGAAGGCAGAGAAAGCTGAAAGGAAGACGAAAAAGCATCTTGAACATCAGTTTTCAGTCTAATGTTAATAATTTATGTTGTCTGTGCTTTTTATTATTATCATTTATTTATTTACTACTTTCTCTTCAGCAGTCTGCCCCGTTTTTTCAAAGGCATCGCGGACAGGGAAGCTGGATCAAACTTTTGAGTTTAGTTTCAAAAGGCTTTCTCCTTGTTTATTTATATATATCTTCTTCTTTACACTTGTCTTGTTATTTGGCGAGGCAAACACATGAAGCTTTGATGAGAAGCAAACCTGACATGTATTCTTTTCTACTGACCCATAGGAAGAAATCTGAATAAAAAGACATTTTTTGTTTTAAAAAAAAGCATAGAGTCTCATTAAAATACTTCAAAAAGTAAGCCATTCACTCATCTTTCAGCTGAGATTCTGTCAAACAAGTCAAATTGTGCACCACTCGGGATTAGAGATGCACTTGGCCATGACCTCGCAAAGATAGAAGGCCAGAGAAGTTTATTTTATTTCACACTTTCAATAACTCTTTTGGTTTACTCATTTTGAAAAGATGAAAAGGAAAATAATGTTTTAAAAGCATAACAATAAAAACTCTGAACTCCTGCACGAGTACAACTTATATACGGCTGCTTCATCTGAAACTCATCAGCAGGGAAGTTACTTTGTTTGAAGTGTTTTCTGGGAAATACATCATATCACAAATGTCTGTGAAGAAAATTTTATTCCCACAATTTAAAACAGGTGTAAGGCAGCAAATGTCTGAAGGTTAACCGGAAATGCTGCAGCTGTTTACAGGGTTTCCACAAAGATGTTGAAAATTTTGTAAAATGCACCTTTTTAAAATGTATTTTGTCTTCTTTTTCATGGTATTATTAACCAATAAGAACCCAGTGTGACATATATGATAACATTTAGTTCCTCAGATATTTTGGATCATGGTAAAAACTTTGCTCAAAATTTTGTAGAATATAATTACATCATAAGATTATGCATTAAGATTTATGACATATCACATGGTTATAAATGGTAAATATCTATAAAATGTTATCCTTCTTTCATATATATATTTTTTGTTAAGGAAACAAATAAAGACCTTTTATTCAAAAAGTTGTCATGGGTTGGGTCTTTAAGGGTTAAAGGGGATGATCTGATCTTCTCAAAATAATTGAAGAATTTTCATATTTCATACATACATTTTGCAAGTTACAGTCATTCATAATGTGTGATAGAATTAATATGCCCAGCAGGTCTGGTGATGAATTTTCATGAAGTTGTTCTTTAAAATCATTTAATGGTCTGATGCTTACATTGGCTACAAACGCTGCCTGATACACACTCCTCATGAGCACTGTAACGTGACCTCCTTTGAGGGGTGTGACTAACAGGGATTGTTTTTGGAGACCAGTGTGGAATTATTAAATTCTTATTTAATTGAGTTAAATTGAAAATCTAGATGTAACATTTATGTTTTGGCTTCAAACATACTATTTCATAACAAAAATGTGTGTTTGTGCGTGTTTGCCTCTGATTCGTTCATTGATTAAATTGAATCACCTAAATAAAACATTGTTAAGACAATAATTATGTTTTATTATCTACTTTGTGAATTAATTGAGCTATTTTAGGTGGTGGGGTAAAAGACAGATTTCATAGTACTTAACTCTTAGTATTTCACAATTATGAGAAATTACTGTAATTTCCTTTTTACAAGCTGTGTTTATGTTGTCTGAAAGACACATTAGCAAGGGGTTCAATCTGGTTACTGGTAGCAGAAATCATGTGATTTTATTGAATGAATGAATGAAAAATACTTTATTTATCCCTTTTCAGGTAAATTCAAATTATAGTAGCTTTTTTGTAACAATAATAATAAGAAAAGAAAAGAAAAATCAAATTGTTTCGTTCTTGATGATGATGGCCGCTGGAAGAAATGATCTTCTGCACCTCTCAGTCCTGCATCGAACCTGAACAAGTCTCTCACTGAACACATTTATTTATTTTCATAGCTGAAGATAGCTGCTGAATCATTCAGCTCTGTGGATTAAGAAACAGGATTACTGAGATTGAAATCAATATTTAATAGAATTCATATAACAATTCATGTATTTAATGATGTTATTTAGATGAGGTTAAATAAAAACAAATAACGCGCAACTATGGAGAATATAAGGTCAATGTCTCGCTGTGTTGAATTTTGAATTACGGTACTTAATTTCTTATGGTCTATGACCAATAGAAGAATACTGTTCCAGGACTATGCAAGACCATGCTTATATGTGCACAGCAAGATAAAAATATAAGTTCCCAAATTGTATTACATGTAATTAATGATATCCACTGACTGGCTTATTATTAGGAACAGTTAGATGCATTATAAGTGATATTTACTGGTTTACAAATGGGTCAAACAGTAGGTCCATGTGTTGCTGGGAACGTGATTTTCGCCCGACTCTGGATTGTTAACTTGCAGAATTTACACGCAGTTAGTGAAAATGTCCAAGTTTTGAACCAAAACATTTACTCAGAAGAAAAAGTTTGTAAATGCAGGATTCAAGCCCATTTGGGTCAGTAATTCAGTCCAGCATTTTGATCTACTGTATGTTTATCTTTCTTTTATATTTAATTCCTTTCTATCTTTCCCCGTCTCTAGCACCCCACTTCTCTGTGAAATTGGATGATTTTGGTCAAATAAGACCAAACCTGCTGCTAAGCTAAGCTAGTTTTCATAAGCAGCTGACTGGCCTTTTCTTCTATTTATTGTACCTGTGAGTCAGTTTAACTAGCATATCAATAAAATTTCAACTTATAATTAAGATTAATTATGTTATAATGATAAGTCAAACCAGGCAATGTAGCACCGTTAGATAGGGAATATGAGCTACTGTAAACAATGTTGCTTGATTAGATTTTGTCTTGTTTGACAAAAAATCTGTTGTAGAACAGAATACATGGACTACTAATAAAAAGGGGAAAATAAATTAAACTTACCAGAAAATATGTAATTGTATCACTGAATGCAAATTCTGTTAATAAACATATATGTTTAACATTTGCTCATGAATATTAGGGATGGATTTAAAAACAGCATCAGTTAATCAAATAGATTGAAGATAGAAACCCTTTCAGAAGGAAGAAATCAGGGTTTGGACATGCAAAAGACACAAGCCCTGAGCAGTATGAATACACAGACATCAGTTAATTATACCATACTTTTAAATTGGAATTAACCCTTGAAATGTAGTTTTAATTAAAGGTAAAGCTGTCACTAAGCTTTCACTTGTCATATCTGTCAGGCTGCAGGTCTGACATGGTTCTTAAGTCCGACTCCAAATGTGTGAGTTTGTGTTGGAAGTTATCACTCTGGAGAATGTCATTTAAAAACAACTTCTATTATAACCCATATCAATTAAAGATGTTATTTTCATGACAAAACAGGTTAATTTCTACAGTCATTTAGCAGATTCTTTGCTCCAAAGCGACTTTACATCTGAGAATAAGAGCTATCGAGCAGAAACCATGTTGAAAAGTAATTTCATGGGAAAGTCAACACAAATTTCATGTCAAACAATTGTTTATTACTAATTATGGTACAAATCAACGCGACAGACTTGATGTTTTTTTTTTTTCTTTTTTTCTTTCTTTTTAAATTTTTTTAGAAATACACAAAGTGCTGCTTAACTGACCAAACAGATATTGCTCTATAGATTAAGTACAGTTTTCAGTCAATAAAAAAAAGAAAAAATAACCTCTACAGGCTTTTCAGCTTTGGTTTTTAGTTTTCCGACTATTGACAAAACTTTAAACCCACTTTGTCTATGTTGTTAAAATGTCACTTTTTTGATAGACATATAATTCCTAATTTTGTTAAGAGCAACTTTGCTGTTATATCCTTTTCTTCTACGTGGAACTACAGGGCTGTGACAAACAAGAGGAAAACCTACATTACACAGTGTGAGAAAGAAATCTACATATACATGAAAACAAATGAGTCACATGTGGCTTCAGAAACTATTTCACAAAAAAGAAACAAAAGCATGTCACCAAATAAAAGGAGACCGAAAGAAAACAGGCCTCTCCCTCCATGTTGAGAGTGAGCATGGACACAGTGCAGATAATCCACTTCTCTTCTGGCCTGCAGCTGCTTGCTTGGCATTTGCATGATCCTCACAAGAACAGCGCTGAGGTAAACCTTGGATGATCTACTGTACATTTCTACTTTCATTTTTTTTCTCAGATTTCAAAGATTGTCAACATCATGAATCTATTTCTCTGTACAATGTGCATAACATAGAGCTTTGGTCCAGCATTGAAAAGGTGAGCGAAGTCGTAACGCTGTCTTCTTCAATGTTTTCTTTTGGTTACAGCTTTTGTTGTTAAGCCTCAGATCCATCCATTTGTATATATTTATCTCTGCAGACATATAGTGTTTCTTTAAGTTCTGGCTCAAATAATTTTTTTTTTCTCTTGGAAGCAAAATGAACACTCATAAAATTGCTTAGTTGAGTGGAAAGAAGTCTGAGAATGAGGATGTAAAAATTATGATAACCTGTGGCTGTTATTTTTCTTTTTTTTGCCTTTTTACAACACAGACATGTAAGGCTTTGTTTAAAATGTGTTTTCTAAAATTTACATTGTGATCATGGTTTCCAGGCAATGGAGAATACAGCAGCACACAGGCGACTAAAACAAAAAAAAAAAAAAAAAAAAACAGATAACCAAACTGACATGAAAGGAAGTGTATCAAACAGACACTTGATTCCGAATAAATTGCATCAAATTTCACCTCACTTCAAATTGAGTTCACTCATTCTGACATGTGACACTTATTCTCAACATTCACTTCTTCCTCCTTCCAGTGAGGGGTTTTGTAAGAGCCCAATATTTGTGGTGACGGTCTGAGAGTTTGTCGTGAAGAGTGACACTTCTGACAAGAAAATACTGTGCAAAACTAAAATTGCAGTACTTAAACAGTTAAGAGTGAATTAAGTGAAATTTCTCCTGTAATGAAAATTATCCTAAAAAATAACCAAAATGGATAATTGGATAATTATTTAAATAAAAAGTCAGATAATAAAAATAACAAAACAAATGTTTGAATTTCATTTATCTGAAATAAAGGCAGCATATAATAACTTTAATAACTTAGATTTGCAGAAATGCACATCTGGTTTGGAATAGTACAAACAGCAGCGAAAGGAAAATGAGCTCAGTAGTTTGGTCAGTGGCAACAAAAATTTACTCATCATAATCATTAATTCAGTTTTAGGACATGATTAAAGTATTTATCATGTTTCATGTCAGGTGTTTATTTTTGGTCACATTATAAAAAAAGTAGGTTATTGTGTTCATTTTGGGATGTCAGGTGAAAAGCCATAAACAAACCATTCTCAGTGTGGTTGGAGTTGACACATGCAGAGGCAGATCTGGCGAAAAGAAAACACTTTTTTTACATTTTGCTGTGATAAGAAATTACAAAAGACACTGTTGTAGCTGTTTGACATGTTTTTTCTTTCTTTTTTCAACACAGAGTAAAACACTTTAGAAAAAGGGGGAGAAAGCCATGTGAACAAAGAAATAAAAAAGTTAAATCTTCCCCAGTCCTTGAGCTGAAGTTTGTGTGTTCTTTGGCTATCAGGCTTTGGCAACAGAATGACACAGTAGCTCGAAACAAAGCTCTAGTAGTATTGACACTGAAACCTTTTGTGGGCATCATTTTTAAGTGACAGTCCTTGGTTTTCCTCCCTTTTTGCTCATCCTCTGTAACAATCTCAAGAAATGATTGTTAAATACCTGTAAAAGTTGTACAAAGTTACACTGTGACTGAAAATATTTGCAAACGAACCACAAATCAGAGGCAAATAACATTATAATTCAGTTGTTAAACAGCAAAGGTTTTCTTTAAAAAAAAGCAACTTTACCAGTGTGATTCAATCTGTAGACAGCGTTTTTTTCTTTTTCTAATATTTACATACAAGCAATGAAGAAAAAGTAACTGGGACAAGGAATGTACACTCAACCTCACACATATAGCTTAGATTTTGCCAGTACAAATGTAAAAATTTAGATCACATTTACATTACAAAATTATTCTTAGTATTCAGATGCAACAGACTTTGGTAAATAGTGTTTTGATTTGGTATGATCTCTTTACTAAATCCCTCCTCATGGGAACCAAAATTTGGGCGACAATCTGGTCTGTAAGGCCAGAATCTAAAACTCTGAAACTGCACGCTGTCTTTTTTATTATTTTTACATAATTCTCAGATTTTAATCTTTATTTTTTTTATTATTGTTCTTTTTTTATTTTTTGGTTTCGCCAAGGTCATTTACATAACTGTGATAATCACACTGACAACACAAAGTTTTGTTTGCAAACCCATGACTGTCCATCCAGGTGACTTGGGAACATTTTCAGTTCTCATTTCAAGAGGAGTTTGTCCATCTTTGTTGTTTTTAATGGCTGCCACTTTTCCACTCCACTGTTTAACCGGAGAGCTCGTTCATTTCGGGAGGTCCTCTAGAGAATCGGTGAGAGGGTCCATTGGTGCAGCCACGCCGAGGTCGGGCTGTTTCAAGCGCTTTATTGTGTTTTTCAGTGCTTGCCTCTTGTTGCAGAACCAGACACGCACCACCTCCCTGTCATAGTTCAGTTTCTCCGCTATTTCCGTCATTTCCTGTCCGGAGGGGTGTGTGTTCTTCTCAAAGTGGCTGTTGAGGATCTCCAGTGCCTGTGGGGTGAAAGAGGTCCTCCGCTTGCGTTTTTTCGAAGGCTCGCTGCCGATAAACTCAGTCAGGTTCTGCATGCCGGATCGGTGGCGGGCTTCAGCCTCGGCCATCCAGCGCTCCAGAACGGGCTTTATCTTCTGGGCGCTTTTAGGGGTGATGTCCAACTTCTCAAACCTGGCAGGATATAAAAGGCCAGGGTTCAGTTTGCCTGTCAGACTGCTACCTATAGTGTTCTCTTGGGCTTCCTGTGGTAGGAAAAAGTGGCTTCTCAGGATGGTGTGTCTGGGGAGAATTGAGAAAAAAGAATCTTACTTAGGTGCCCTGCTAGAACAAGGGATAAGCTGCCTGCGTTTTTAATCTCCTCAACCAGAATGCCACAGGGACTGAGACTAACATCCAGATGCTCCACTGTGTCCTGCACCTGGAAACACCTCAGCTGCAGCAGCTGGAGGGTTTTGCTGCATTTATTGTTAGCATTATTATTATTTTTTGGGGTGAGGCTGTGGTTCTCTGTCCCAGTTTGGCAATAGTGGAACAAGGAGATATTGCCAATGGCTAAAAATCAGGGGCAGCTGAACCGAAAACATACCACAATTAACTATTTGATTAAAAGTACTTGAAATGTCTCATAAAGTAGCAAGAAAACAAAAAGTAATCACTCCATATATCCCTTTTTTTTTTCTTTCAGGTGCTGAGAACCAAAATATCCACTAATGCATGCAGTTAAATATGGCACCATCATTTATTTAAAAAAACAGTTTAAATAATTAATCAAATGTACATTTAATACATTTTTCAAACTTTCAACTTCTAACAACCTCTAATTTTATATTTAATAAGAATACATTTACAGACTATTACTGTAAATGCTGCGACTCATGATCTAAAGTTCACATGGACAGTTTTAGTAAGTCACATAGAAAAACTGATGAAACAACTGCAACTTGGCAGCTCAATGACTGTCAGGTGCTTTTCTATGCCGGATGAAATGATGTATATGATGTGATGAAGGTTATGAATAAACTAATTCCTACAACATTTCTTGTAATTAGCATGCTTTTACATGTTTTTGTGGAACAAAAATTACATTAATATATGTTTAAAACTCTTTAGTTTAGTTTTTTTCATGGTAAAAAATAAAATAGTACTTCAGGGTTGTTTTAGAAAGCTGATATTTTTGGTTAATTATTAATATGCAAATGAAATAGTAACCTTTTGACACTGATAGAAAAACCTCCCCATCCAATAAAGGGATTTGTGTAGTGACGCCGCTCGTTTTATTTATATAATTATTACTAACAGTAACAAAGTGCGATGGGAGGGTTGTGAATGCTGCTGTTACACCGTCAATATTGAGGAAAACACCATGGAGTATTGACAGGCAACTTAAATAAAACAAATAAAATAAAAACATATCTTTATTCAACTAAATAAGCATAAAAAAATTCTATATTCTATTCTTTATTTTCTATAAATAGCTTCTTTAACCGCCTGAGACATGAGCTCCAGTTTGACTTACTTTAGAGAAGCCTTCTAGCTATTTGGGGTTACGAGGAGCCAATAAAGTTTAAAAAATGATTTACTATTATAGATATGGATATCTATGGTTATAGGTATTACATTATATATGATGTAGCTACAAATATAATTTCAAATAGAAAAAACAACAGCTCTTCTGACACCTCAAAATGGCGGTGTAAAAGTCAGAGAGGTTCCAGTTACACAGAATTTAGTGTTATGGTGAAGACGGACATATATGTGGCATCCTCGTATGAGGACGCTGGAACTCTGGAGGTTAATAAACCTGAAACACTACAAAATAAATATAAAACAATGCTTTAGTTAAACAACTTATGTAAAAAAAGAAAGCCACCATGAAAGTCTTCTCTCTGTGGAAGAAACATGGCCAAAAAGGTTGTTTTTAATATCAAAGTGAGCTCAGGGCGAGATGTCCATGCATGCATGAACTTCCTCCGTTTCTACACCTTGTTGGTGCATTTCTCCTTGTCGACAGGCAGTATTATTTATAACCCCTTTCTTCTCCTAAACAGTGGAAAGAGGAGGGCTCCATACTGAGGGGAATACATTAGTAAATATGAAGAGTCACCAGAGACAGGACATTTCATGGATCAACAGGAACCAAAGATACTAAAATGAGTTGAGAGCTGCTCAGCTGGGGAATGCACTTCTTCCTCTAGTGCATCAGCACGAGAGGGAAGCCTCTCTTGCTCTTCTTAGAGTAGCTCAGGAGTTCTGCTTAGACATGCGGCTGTACGTTTGGCCCGAGTTACAGACTGCCTGAGGGTTTCAAGAAAAGAACTGCAGACAACTATCTGAGAAGTATGTTGTTTAAATGTGATCTGAAAGCAGTACACAGGTACCTGGAAATTCAGCTTGTCTTAATAACTATAGAAATGTTTTGTTGACTGACTATTGACTCTATTTTCAAAACACTGAACTGGTGTGTAAAAAGTAAACAAAACAGAATACAACCATCAATTTATATTTTATTCCCAATAGAATATAAACTTTATAGATGGTGAAATGGAGATTTTATGTGGATCCATCCTACTCTGATGCAGGATTCGGTCTGCTCATCAGTCCTGGACATTTCTTTGTTGGGTTTTTTGTCTTATAATCTGGCAAATGCTTTGTGTTGGGGAAAAGCCTGAACAGCATCCAGTCTCTTCTCCTGTGGAGTCAGGCTGTTCTGCTGGATGCACTATGTGGTTTTTAACTGTTGAAAGATGCACTAATGAAACCCCCACACCCTTAGAGATGCAGGGTGTTGAACTGTAAAGCCGTATGGTCCGGCTCCTCTTCAGTCCAGAAGACACAGCATCCATCTTGATTAATCTGATTAATCAAGTGGATTTCCAAATTAGACTGTTTTAAATGAGCTTTGACCCAGAAAAGATGGCAGCTTCTGAATTCTGACATATGATTTTGTGTTTGAACTTTAGCCTGTATTTGTGGATTGCATGGTGAACTGCATTCACAGACAGTGATTTCATCCACAAGAACCCAGTTTTTTTCTTCAGCCTTGTCCCATGCACACAGGGATTCCCTCTTGATTCTCTGGATCTATTGGTGAGTTAGGGTTTGTAAAGGATGGGATCTTCAAAGTCTTAGCAGTTTTATGTTGAGGAACATTATTCTGAAATATTTTTTGAGAGATTTCTGTAGGTTGGCAGATCACTGTCACTCTTTTCATCCTAGAGGCTCTGCCCCTCTTAAGTGCTCTTTTAAATCCTAGTTGTGTTACTGGACTGCTGAAAAAGGCTCCTTGTTTTTTTTTTTTATCTCAGTTTTGACAACTGATATGTTGTTAATGTTCTTTCTGGAATGAAATAAGTTTGATAATAGTTGTTTTTATGTAAATATTACACAGTATGTCAATGCAGCTGTAAAAACTTTACTTGTATTCGGCGATACAAGAGTGTAAAATGAAAAAATTACATTTGAGCTGTCTTTACAATAGAATCAGATCTTCACTTCCTGCAGCATCAACCATGCGGCCACATTCATGATGTATATGAATGAAAACAAGACATTTTATGGGCAAATTATTTTAAATTAAACCAATAGCATCCCACTAAATGACTAACATCTATATTTTTTACAGAGGCAGATGAAACTTGTGTGTAAGTTAACTGAGGGGGTCTCTACTGGTTGATTTTTTTAGCATAATCCGTGATAAACTCATACAGGACATTGTACTAGTATATTCACATTAGCAAATTACCTTCAAATTATATTTCCTTAGTGATCACAGTTTATTAACATTATCTATTAAAGTCAGTAAAAATGAGTGAAAACTTTCTTCTAACTTGCATATTGGATTTTGGGGTGATTATTAAGGTAGTGGTTTAAGCTAAAAAAGATAAGGAAAATAAAATAAAAGTTTTTAAATCTAGAAACAATTACTAAATTTTATTTTAAAACAAATTAGATCACATTAGTTCTCTCATTTGGCATCAACTTGTTAGATTCTTCTCAAATTTATTGAAAACATTCCTTATTCAGTGGTTTTGCATTCTACTTTATCTTGATATATTTACTTTTCTGTACAAGAAAAATGTGAAAGGAAACATTTTTATATTTTGAAAAATATCTCCTGGCATGACTCAAAGTAATAAGAAAAACTGGTTTATTGTCCAGTTTTACTTGCTGCTGATGAAACATGGCTGAGTCTGTGTAATTACAATATGGTTGTTTATTCCTGGCTTTATGGTTGCCCTTAAACTGGGAGAAGCAAGTTTAGTTGCATCTTTAGTAGTTAAAAAAAAAGTTAAGACATTATCAATTTTTTCTTTCCTCAATCATGTCATTAAAGTAAAATATAGGCAGATTTTCGGTCATGTTTTGAATTCATTTAACCTGATTAGAGCTGAAAGAATGAACTCCGGCACATCGCCGGTTTAAGATACCCCTGTGTAACGCATGTGCCTGTTTAGATAAGCTAATAAAGTGGTTGGAAACATGGTGAGCAATGAAAGCAGACAAGATGGAAGCATCTGTCAGTGTCTGTTCACTGTCTCAGTTCAGAGCTTGAGCCCCACAGCTACATTGTCGGTCTTCTGCTCAAACTTCATGTCTATGTTGATGTTAACTAAACTAAAGCATGTGAAGTCTGCCAACTACTTAAAACATCAGGATGTCATGTCATATGTCTTATAAACAAAAAAGCCTGTCCTAACAGCCTGAGTAATAGCCCAGTGAGTATTTATTTTTGAAGCTAATGCTTTTTAATGTATGTTATAAATATTTGAATTATGTCTGGCTTTAAATATTTCATGTGTGATTTTTTGACTTAAAACATTAGTCCAGGCCTCATAAGAACCGGCTCCTGTACTATTTCACATTTTATCGGCTGTTTGATGTTGATGTGATGAAAATTTTAAAGGTGCGTGACAGTACTGTGTCACCTAAACAGCACACGGCATCAACAAAGTACACACATTTCCAAGGTGTCTTTAAAATAAATATAGCAATCCAGTGGATTTATTAATGCAAGTATTTAAATGCCAGAAAAGCACCTAACATAAACCTTCTTTTTAAAACAAATCTTATTGCTTGAAATATTTTCTTACATTATTAATGTCTTTTCCATTTAGTTGTCTTGAAAAAGTAATATTTTTACACCATGTGGCCCAATTATTCCGACTTGAAAGGCAAATGTGGCTCATTTGGTTTCTTCATGCAAAATGTTAGTCAAGTGGAAAAACAGGACGAATGAAACATTGATTGTCTGATTGTCTCATGAATATATAATGCACCATTTATAACTAAACCGTCCTCGTGGAAGCAGTAAAACACGGCAATCTTATTAACAGATCATCGCCGTCAAGCTCTCTCATGTTCAGGCAAAGGGAACAGCGATGCGCCTTAGTAATTATTAAATGCTTAAAGTGCTTCTGGTAATACTTGTGTATGTATTTTACATAAGTAACGTAGGCTGTCATGTCAGTGGGTGAGAGGGAAGGCAGAGGAGAAAGGGTAGGGTCTGGCGATGTGAGTCAATTATGTATTTTAATATCTTAATAATGTCTTTTAAAAGATGAATGGAAATAAATTGGAGCTCCTGACAGCTCATTGATGCTGCTTTGCCACATCTACTTTCACTCGACGGAATGAGGACATATTGATTAGAAAAATGCTCATGATTAATTGTTACATTTTTGGATTTAAGTTGTCCTTACCTGCAGATGGCAGACTGGCTGTACGCAGGCCCTTCGGCTGCGCTGAGTGCCTGGCCCACCTGAGTCTGTGTCAGACCCAGAGACAGCCGGCGGATCTTGAAAGCTTTGGCGAATTCACGAATCTCCTCCAGGTTGACCCCGTCCACCTCGCTGGGGGCAGTCTGCGGGTCTACAATACAACACACACGTCTCATTTTATTACCCCTCTGCTTTTCCGTCATCCTATTTATCAGAGTGAATGAGGCACACATGCATCCATTTGCCATCATAATATCTAAACAACTTTAAAAAATAGTCCTGCTCCGGGTCAGAACTTGTTATTTTTCTTTACTGTAAACGACATATTTCCGAGAGACATTTGCAGAAAAAGTTCCTCTGAGATGTGAATACAGGCTGTCACGTCTTTGACTTGAAGGTGTTTTTCTTTTATCTTAAACTATATCAAAGCATATGGATAAAAAGCCAGTTTGCTGATTCAATAGAAAGAATCTGTGTAGCTATTGCTTTCTAAATGAATACACATGCATTTTCTTTCCCAGATAAGATGATATAAAGACATTTTTACATCTATATGACCCTTAGTTAAGGCCGTTGGAGCCTTCAAAGAAGCAGCAACCAGAAGCCCAATCGCACGAAGAAAGAAAGGCTGTTTTAAATCCTCTCATTTGTGCACATCTGAAAAACTTCAGTGAAGCAGTTTAAAGAATTTCCTTGCTAATAAAAAGTGATTTCACATTGTACATCAATGTCAGGTGCCCTGGCATCCTGCTTACTAAAGCAAAGTTTGTGCCTCTGAATTATTCATACTGGTCATTATCAATGAATTATTAAAGAATTCCTCCAAGCGTATTTAAGCAAAAATCTATGAGGCTGCCATCTCGTTGTGCCTCATAAGTGACGTGTAGCGTATGCGGCGCGCTCCAGACGTGTGAATGGGAGGATGAGGGATCGCAGACTGAGCACTCACAGCTTCAGGCCTCATCATCTTCACAGTGATGAGCATTTCTTCATCATTCCCAGTGGAGGGTATTTACTTAGCCTGAACTAATGGAACCAGTTCTCATCTGATCTGACTCGGGATCCACAATTTTCTTCAGAGATCGGGTCACAAGTCAAACACAATCCAGAATGAAGTTTCATTAAACAAAAATATGAGTTAATCAAACGTTTTTGAAGGTGACTTCAGAAAACAAAGAAATAACAGAGATGACTTCAGAATACTAAGGTTTCTTATCTCCATGCTTATGAATTTAACTGGACGATAAGTTGAACACTGGAGTCACCCAACTCGAGTGTTCAATTAAAAGTAGTGTTGAAACATTTCAATGTTTCATTTTTAAATAATTTTGACTAATTGTGGGCTGCATGTCGACTTGCTGGAAAAATGTTAAATGGAATTACATTTAATGTAATCAGGTGCACTGACTGCAATTTCCAAACTTGTAAAGTTGATAATTCCAACTATAGCGGTGATGTTTACTTTTGTTTAGTTTTTACTAAACCTCAGCAAACCTTTTATCCCTGCAAATATCACAGTAAATCTAGAAAAAGTAAGTTAATGAATTACAATATATATTTCTTTCTCTTACCAATTTCTCTCTTTTACTCGTCTAAAAGCACAAATGTGTTGACACTTATGGAAACGAAAACAAAGAATGTTGGTCCAGAACTATGACTTTAACATTACTTACTAAAAAATAAAAATAACTCCCACTCTGTCATCAAACAGCCAGTTTACTTTCTTTTTATTCAGCGTATTAGAGCTCTAGCTGCTCGCTACTGATACTTTTACTCACACAGAAAGACATTGTGTGAAGACTTTCTTGCTGGCAAGTGGCTGTAAGTGTGTTGCTTTCACTGCCCAAAAGTAAATAAATAAACAAACAAAAACTTCCACTTATTTTTTAAAAATAAGTGAACAAATGAAAGATAATCAGGATGTTTGATTTATTGATCTGTTCAAGTTGAACATGGAACAATATTGATGACAAATGAAAACCTTTACACCTGGTTTTATGAGTTTCAGCTCCTTTGAACTGCTAAAAATGTATTTGGCAGCAGTTTCTTAAAAGAAAAAAAAAGAAACTGTATAAAACCAAAGCAACACTATCTTGATCACATGAACGAAATGATTTTTTTTTCCCGTAACTGGTGTCTGTCCTTCCACAGGCAGAAAGCTAACTGCATGTATAACCACAAAGCCAATCGAATGAAAAGAATAAAAAAACAACCTCAATATAAAATATTACCATTTTCCTCTTGATATGACTGACTTTTCCTCATCTGATTATTGACAGACATTTTCAGCTATTCTGTCTGCTTCTGGCACTTTGTGGCCAGTGGATGTGATAGCATTTCATTTTCTGTCAGGCTGACAGTCAGGGGATTTTTCTTTGCGTATGTATGCCGTAAATTATATTGAGAGGAAGAGATATGGCTCGTACTCAGCATAAAACATTAATCCTATTTACTGGAGACCTGAGCTACTATGATTTTGTCCAGACTCAAAAATGGTTTATGAGATATTTTCCAAGCTAGAGGTAAACATAAACTAAACACAATGTCTACAACAAGTTGATCAATGGCGACTTGTGTTTTTTTATTTTTTTTTTATTGAATTCAGGGAAACTATGCCTGCCTCTGAAATGCGTTTACATGGAGTTTAGGAGAATCAAGTCTGACAAATAAAATTTATCTGAATAAAACAGAGTTTTTAAATGCAGTAGCTGCATGCTGACAGGCTGCGGCCCAGTGATTTATAATGCCCTGCCAAAGGCCAATGCACTGGGAAAATAAAACTTATGTTCATTATACATAACATACGCAACTTTGCATTGTCTAATAAACCAAAGAAATGAGAATCAGGGGAAAAATAAAACAATGAGTCAACAACTGTCCACACAGACTGTCCACCATGTTAAATCTCCAGCCAGTGATATTAAAGTGCAGTTTACCAGAACTATGAAGTAAATATTGTGATTATAACCATATAGATTTAGTTTAGCATGGCTAAAGGTCACATATGCCTTTCTGTGGTTTGTATTGCCATCCTAGAAAAAGAGAAGGGGTCCAAAAATTACAGAGACATGCGTCTAAATATAAAGTGATTACATCTTCCTAATATAATAATTATTTAGTTAACACATGTTCAACTGAACAGTAGACTGAGCCCACTGATGTAAATGTATATAATACAATAACAATGCCTCTCATATCAGCTAATATTTCAAATGAGAAAGTAGGAGACATAAGGTAGATAACTGCTCTGAGATGAACTAAGAGCATTTTAGCAAATGTATTAATTTGAAATGCATCAATGAGAAATATGTCTTGGCACTGGCAGCTTTTCCAGTTGTTTTTAAGGATTTCAGTATGTTTGTAATATGCTTTCTTACTGTGAACAAACACCTGGGAAGCCTGAAAGCTAAAAAAAAGCATATCTTACGACAAGGTATTGCTTATTCAGGAAAAAGGCAGATTTTTTTCAGTGACATAGAGCTGCAGTGTTATCCAGTGACTCAAAGTACACAACAAACTACAGTGTTGAACTGGTTGACATGCCCTATCTCTGGTCATTGTCCAGTGGTTATGGAACACCAGATGTTTTTAAATCTTCATGTAGACATTTGCTCTAAATGATCAAAACTGGAGTGACTTGCTGGTATAGATGCTTTAAAAACAGCACAAAAAATTGTTTCCACCTTTTTGAACTGGATGCATATTTCTCTTAGACTAACCAAATCCATTTCCATGGTGAGATGTGAGGAAGATGAGCTTTTTACGATTTAAGCAAGCTGACATCACAGTGTCAGTGTATTTCATGAAACTGAAGGCACGTTGCAGCTTTGTGAGATGTGTCGAACACTTACTGCTGACCAGCTGCCCCACACTGAGAGCCGAAGAGGAGGAGGAAGAGGTGGAGGAGGAGGAGGAGGCCTGGTGCAGAGGACTCTGTCTGTGGGGCATGTGGAGCAGGTTTGGTTGAGACGACGCAGAGCCTGTCTGACCCTGCTGAGCCTGAGGCAGCTGGACACACAAGCACACACAGAGATCTGACATGATGTATTGACAGCAAGAAGCACAGAAAATTATCCATTATTCCTGCTATACATCATCATATCATAATTTCATATCATAATTCTATCATAATTTACAATAATAATCATGTCATTATAGTAACTGGGCAATAATATTAAGATCTCAGCAGTGGATCAACAGCCTATTTGGCTACTTAGAAGCTGGATATAATTAGATTTACCTTGTAATAGTGTAATTACTACCTGTTGTTTTCAGACTGAGAGCAGAATTTTGCGCTATTTGACTATATTAGTAGCTTACGATTGCAGTGAGTTTAAAAGAAAGTGCATCCTGGTTCAGCTCAGGTACTCTACTGTCTGTGAGCTTTATAATTGCTTTCCAGCAGAAATCACCTGTTCCGAAAAGAAAACAGCTCATGACAATTAGACTATTCCTTCTTGTCATCACACTTGTGAGGATTCGAATAATGTCAGCCTGAACGTGAAATAAAAACCTGTGGACACAGCAGTCCCCATATCAAACATAATTTATGATCCACCAGCTACGTGCGCTGGTGGCAAAACACTATGTTTTTTCATGTCTTATGCACATTTGGATTGCTTTTACAAGATCAAGATGGTATGTCTTTACTTTTAAAACGAAAAGCTGTCTCCACAGTAAACTGGGCTGGCGTCTCCTCTCCTTCTTTGCTATTAATTATTTTTTCTGTGGCATGTGTTTGTTTGGATGGTGAGGGGGGTGTCAACAGCGATGCACATACTGTCATGACTGCTGACAGGCTCGGAGAATTATCTAGCTTCACTGGAAATATTCTAGACTGCAGGCTCTGACAACCGTAAATTATGCCTGTGGAACATTGTGTACATGCCGGCTTTGAAGTGTAGACAAAAGCATAAACATTATCACAAATGCATTAATTCATTCGAGAGTATGATCTGCTGTTTTTAGTGCCACAATTAGGTGTCTGTCGGTAGATAGAGTTCATCCATTTGGCACTGCAGGGGCCTTAAATGTGAACCTTTACCCTGTAATTCTGCAGTGGCATCATCATTATCAAGTCAATAACATTTTCATTGTTCATGTGTCAGTGTGCATACATCTGCTGCTATGTTTGTGCACCATATAGATCACCAAATTGGGAGCAGAAGATGTTTACTTAACTTACAGTTTGAGCTCAAATCAGGGGGGTAAAACAGAACAATATTAAATCAAAGCAAAAGACTTCTTGTTGGAGTCAGAGAGGACAAATCAGACGATGGGAGAGGAGGGAGTGAAATGGAAAGCGGTGGAAAACCGAGGCAGGAGTGTTTTAGTTTTAGAGTTTCAAGTTAGGTGATGAAAAGTGTTTTATTTTTCAGTTTTTTTTTCTTATTCTGAATTTGGCCCCAGCAGGGGATGGAGCAGTCTTGCTGAGACTGCTGACTGCTGAAAGACTGGCTAACACATACCTGGTAGACACAAACACACACACATACAGAGGGACATGTACACACTGTGATCAAATGTGACAAAAGCTACTATTTTTCCAAGTGGCATGATGCAAATGAGCGTCACGAAGGTTGTAGCAGAGGAAAATATGGAGTGTTTAGCATCAAAAAAGGACCAAGTGCAATTCCACTAGGTGTTGCTCATTCCACAATTTTTAAAAGCAAACTTTGATCGGGTGTGAATTTAAGAATTTAATAAGTTGTTCAGAGGGTGATCACTTTTTGTATTTGTGTGTGTTAGTACATGAGTGTATATGTTACCTGCTGACCAGGCTTGATTGGTGACAGCGTGATTCCCTGGGTGTTGATGACAGGCAGGATCTGATTGCCGATCACTGTGGCGATGATCTGGCCTTGAGCGTTGGTCAGAAGCTGAGGTGTAATTGGCTGTACCTGCAGTGCAGGGTTGCCACCCCCTGATTGGCTGGAGGACCCTGCAGAGTTGGGCATCAGTGGGATTGTTCCAATTATCTGCAAAGGAGGGCAGAGCGGAGATGAAATCAGCTGGGTGGATTTAAAAAGGAGAAAGCGCAGAGAGGGTAAATGCTACTGGAGGTATCGGTCAAAATTATATCTGCTGCTGAGTGTCTTTTTATTTACTTATACTTTTTATTTTGGTGTGTGTGTCTGTGTGTGAGGGGGAGCGGGGGAGCGGGGTGTGTATTGCATGTAATTGAAAATGAAGATCTTTTTGTGTTTTATCAATTTAACTAGATCACTTTGATTTTGTGTTTATGTGTGTGTGTGGTTTATAAGGAAAAGCACGCAGAAGTGTCCACTGATCGACTGTCACTGATGTGGTTTTACAGGCTGAAGCAAGTGAAGCCAAAGCATACTGCTGGGAGCGCACTGCAAAGGTCAGCGCTGAATACCTGTGTGTGTGATGGTGCACACCACTGACTGTATTATCCATCACCAGGACAAGACCGGAATGAAAGTGTGTGTGTGTGTGTATTTGTGCTTAAGTGTCTTTGTCTGTCTCTGGTGAGAAGAAGAGATGCTGCTGAGAGGCACAGACCCCCTTTTCACCCACTCACGCACACAGACAGGAAGAAGTGCAAAGAATGAGCAAGAAACGAAACAATAAGAGGAAGAAAAGAGGAGCATCAGAGAGTGAGACAGGACCTTGTGTCTCTAATTCAACTCTCAGGGTCCCAGGGGTACTCCTCCCCACCTCCCACCCCCACTCCATCCCTAGCACTCCCCTCCTCTGTGGCTGTAATCAGGAAGGGCAGATCAAAGGGGGTGGCAGTGTGTCACTGCAACGTTTTAGCTCTCAGAGCTGCCAGAGTGTGGCCAAGAGTGGCGCTTTAGGGGGGACTTAGCGCCTCTTCACTATGATGAAGGTTAATGTCATCTGGGGACTGGTTCTGAGCAGCTCCTGAGCAGCCGTCGCCCTGGCCCCCCTGCTGGCAGCGCTCCTCAACCAGGCCTCATTACCCCCAGAGAGGAGCTCAACATGGATGAGATGGCATCATTTGAAATTCTGTTATTTGGCAACTGGGTGAGGAGCTACTTCTGCTAAAATTGCTGTCTTGGACTCATTCTCTTTATGTTGGTATTCCAGTCCAAGCCTCCACAGCACCACTTAAAGCAACGCACAACTACAAACAAGTCTTTTTTGGCTTCCACGTCTTGATTGCCACCACTGCTAATGTGTTTCAGTGGATGGTCCAACTCCTCCTCCTCCTCCTCCTACTCTCTCCCTCCCCATCTCTTTGACATAATAGGGAGGGATCTGTGAGAGAAAGGTGGGCCGACAATCTGTAATTCATCCCTGCCACGGCTCATTTGCTTACGTTGCTTCACATTAGGGGAGAGATAATTTATCTCTCTCTCTGCGCCGGCTTTACAAATTCCCTGTAATGCTCTCCTGCCACTTAGCATATTTTATTGCCCTGCCTGACGCCTGTGTCTCCTGAGTCCCACTGATCCCGCTTTGCATGCCACTGTGGCAGGGAACTTGTTCCGCTCAATTATTCATCATCATTGGACTAAGTGGTTGTTCTATAAGCATAATAAAGGAGTGGGCAACTGACAGCTTAGCTCTTATCCCAGTGTGCAATGTTTCTTTATCTGAATATCCCTGCAGATCTTTCATAGTAATGTCACAGAGCTTCACTTTGGCTTCCAATGGCTTCTTGGAGAAGTGAGCGGTCAGTTATGGTGAAAAAAAGGCTTTTTGTAGCAGCTAATGATTTTTTATTCATACATAATCAAGACCTGACTATTAAGTGTTGAACAGAAGCTGATTTAAACTTTATTAAGAAAAAGTTCATTATGCAACATTAACGTGTCGCTTTGTTACAGTGTTCAGAGTGAAGTAAAAATCTGAAAATTTGAGTTTCAATTAGAAAAATTATAGTATGAAACAACGTAACTGTAATTTATCTTTACAGCAGTTGAAAGAGGGTGATTAATATAACTGGATGAATGTATATCTTGCCTCTGAATAAAGAAAATACTTTCAAATATGTAAATTTGAGAGGTCCAAGCCTAAGTTCAATGTGCTACCATGGTATATGAATGTAAATTCATATAAAACTTATTTATTTCTTTATTATCAAAAATATATTCATCATAAATCTGTCAACCAAAAAGCACTGTTTGAAATAAAACTTTATGTGAATATGCAGGAATTTAGATGAAGTCAGCATATTTTAATTGTTTTAAACCTAAATGATTGCTTTAATTTAAAACCAAATCATATCAAACTTTATTTATAAAGCACTTTTGATACATAAAATGCAACTCAAAGAGCTTGACAGTGCATTTGAGCAGTAAAAACAATTCTACATGGCCACAAAACCCCCAAGTCCCCCCTGCCCCGTGCCATAACCACTACACACATGTACACACATCACAAACACACTAAAATTTCTAATCTACTGTCAATAAATAGGGAGCTTTTTCTCCTCCAGTAAATTCACTAGCTGAGCAACAAGTAGGAATTTGGTAAGACATGAAAAACTAATTTCCTAACACCGAAATGTGTTGCTTAAGATGCAACTTCATCACGCAGCTATTTCATACATAAACAGCCTTTATGAATCCTATCATTCACATTTAAATACATCTTCTTGCTTCAATTTCATCCTCTTTTATTTTGCTTTTAGTATTTGCTCTCCACTGCGGTTGTATCATGGCTTGTGAGTAACTTTCCTCTCTCTACCCAGCAGAACTCATTAAGATTATGCTGCTCTTGTTTCCCCAGAAATGTCATCACATCTCTCAAGCCAGGGCAATCTGTGTCTTTAGCTATGGTCACCAGCCAATATCTCTGCCCATTTTCACTCCCTCACTGTTCATGTGGTGAATTGACACCCGAGAGGAAACAGTTTTGGGAAGTCTGGACTTGTGTCAATACACAAGTCAAAAGAAGCTCAAATTCAGAGCAAATTAAAGCCTCAAACAGCATCCTCACAAAAAATGGTTCTTCTCTCGAATCTATTTTTATTTCTCATCAAAGCATTAAATATGAGTCTTAAGTTTTTTAAGAAGCAAAACAAATATTAGATCTAATCAAATTGGCTGATAAGTAATTAACTGGCATAATTATTTATGCAATAAAATAATTAAACACTAAATTCTGGAGCATTTTAAACTTTAATGCATTTGATATCATTATATAAATGTATAATGCTTTGAATTTTAAATTGTTATTGAGACAAAATAACTAATCCTGGAACTTGTATGGAATTGAGAGATTTATTGATAAAAAAAGAATCAATATCTAGAGCTCTACACCACAATTACAAGGTCAATAGCAGTTTACACAGTGGTTACACTTGATCTAAGAGCTGGAGGCCTCCATCAATGTACAGATGGCATGCTTATGTTGTAGTTCAGCTTCACCTGCTTTATGGGCCAGTTTGCTTTGCTGGTGCGGACGTGATCCTGTCATTTTCATTATCTGGCCAGCAAGCTTAACACCTAACTAAAGTTTGAAAATCCTCAGCGTGAATAGGTGGAAATGATTTTCATGCAGAGTGTCAATCGGGTGAACTTAAAACGCAGTTTCATATGTTTCTACACCTTTCAAGATGCAAAAGTTAAGGTGAAAAAAGCCTGCCTTTTCTGTAGCCTGATACAACGTTAACCACATTTTAAAGCAACAAAGTGAAAACTTACATTAAAGAAAAAAGAAAAAAAATGCCACTGATTTGTAAGGAGAAGATTTATTTACACATATATCTTAGAAGGACGACTTAATAATTGCGGCTTTTACTCCCAACCATAATCACTGAGCTGAGCATAAAAGAGCCTCATTGATTTTGCAGAATAAAAAAGCTGAAGTCAATATAATTAAGGTTTAAAAACTCCAAAACTCCAAATGCCCGACAGACTTGACACCTTTCAAGGTTCTTGCACCTCTTCCTTATGAAAAGCTCTTTTGACAGAACTGTAAAGGGAATTAAGAAACCATTAGAAAGTATACTGTTATATTTTTTTTACTTAGATGTGGAATGCAAGGACAGTGAAGACTGTCCCTAAAATAAAATCAAACACTGGCCTGAATAGATGAAAGCATCCATCCAGTAATAGTAAGTCGTGTCTGCATTGTAAGAGGTGTGTATTAGCCAGTATAATATCCTCTCTGTTTGGGGGTACGGGAGGGGCACCACCTTCTGATAGAGCAGTGTATATTTCAGAACCCTCTGCCTGAATAATGCTGCGGAATAATGAGGTGAGGAGCAAAGGCTGTAGCCCAGGGCTTTGACCGTCTCTGTGACCTGATTATGTCAGGGAGTGTCAGCCACCAAGACACTACAAAAGCACAGAGCATCCCATCAAGTCCATATCCACAGTGATCTGTTCCCAGTGCTCCAGGCACCTTTTGAGCCAGGGAAGTCCATACTGTCTCATTAGCAACATTTAGGATCAAGCCCTTGCTCTCGGACAGCACTTTCTGTATGTAGTCAAGCGTGGTTGAACCATTAAATGTAGCGATGGAAGGTCACTTTTAAAAACATACAGCCTGTATGTTTTTCTATACTGCTCCCAGCTGCGTCGGCATCATTATGTTTTCACGAGATCAACACTTTAAAAGGAGTACAAGTCTTAAAAGATAAAACAGGGGTTAATGTAAATAACACAAAGAAGCACAAAAGGGCACAATGTCCACACAATCTTCCTTTAATATGTGCTCTGTGCACCTGAGATAAGATGATTCATTAGATAGAGCTCCACAATGACAAGCATCATCGTTCAAGCCTCTGGCTACTGATGGAACAATTCTGCAGCCACCCTTAAATATGACAAGGTCAGCGCTTTACTCCGACAGGCGCGTAAGGATAAGAGAGGCAAAGGTTTGCTTATTCCCAAAATGCCTAATATGTGGTGCGGTAGTGACTGGACAAACTGATTCAGGGCAACACAGAGATCCATAGCTGGATATCTATCAGAAATACTGTGCAAATTGTTTATTTGGAATTGTATGTCCATACCTGATAAATTAACTCACAATGGGCTGGTACCAGGGTAACTGTTTTCCTTTATTAGTAAAAGTAATCAATCTTAATGTTGGTAACTTGTATTTTGTACTAACCTGTCCTTGTGCATTGGTGACAAGCTGCCCGGTGGCTCCTTGCAGGTTTGACAGGGTGTTACCAAACACCTGAGAGCCAGCGATGGATCCCATGGCTGCTGCCGCTGCTACTGCTGCCTGGTTGGCCAGAGGATTCAGCTAGAAGGAGAAAAAAAGATAATTTGTTAGAACTTTGTCTGCTAATGTAACCAGATCAAATGTTCATAAAACAATAGAGATTTCCAAATAAGTCCGTTGACAGGCGCCGCACTTTTTGTTTCGTTGCCAAGGCCGGAAAAGGCTAACTGAGGGCTACGTAGTCCATCATACAATTCCCAGAGGTTTATGTTCCCGGACCCAGTGGGAGGCTCGAGGGTAGGGAGGAGCAGCGAAAACTGGAGGGAGACTGTGAATAAGTGGCCATTTTACCACTGTAAGTGCTTTCCCTGGCCCCTGGGGCTCCCCACGGGCTGAAGCTAGTCCGTCCGCCCGCAGCAGCAGCCCACCCACTCCCTGTTCTCACAATACATTCAGGCAGCACTGCTATGCATCACTATATCGTCAGTTGCTTCAATAATTCGACTAAGAAATCCTCCTGCGCTGTAAGGCTCCAATGCAGTGATACTTTTGAGGCAGAGGAAGGTTAAAATGACCATCCTTACCCCATGTTTTAATGGACTCATCCAGTTTGGCCTGTGGTTATGAAAAAAGGCCCCTTGCATGGAAGCGAGGTTGGAGAGCTCCGCCACATTGCTGAGATTACCCATATAAATCAAGCTAACCACTTATTAGGGGACTGAAAATGCACTGCTGATTTGGTTGTAGTGCAGCAGAGCAAAGTCTTATTAGGTTGAGTAAGTAGATCAAAGACAAGAAGAGATAGGAGACCTCCCAATTACTCAACAGAATAGAGGAATACTAGAAACACTGCTTCGAAGCTGGCTGCCTTCTCCATGCTGCTATTGCCGCTTGGTTACTTAACTCAAACAAGACGGCTGAAATTAAAAGTTTACATACCAAAAAAGAATGCGTAGCGGTAGAAATTCGCCTCTGAAATATCAACTTTTCTACACTTTCACTTTTCTGCTGAGAATTTAGCTTTGTTCATCTTAGATCATTCAGTTGCCATTTATCTTTTATCTTATCCCACCACCATATATTATTACACTTTCTGAAATCAAATGATGAAAAAATGCCACCAAGCGATCAATACTTTTTCATTGACAGTAAAGGTTAAGCACATTAAGAATGACACTGCATTTGTCTTATGAAATCATATTTCATGTTGGTGGCCTCAAATTGGCCGTGATTGATATTGCCTCCTCTTGTCTGAAAGTCATCCAGTTTTCCCCGATAATCGCAAGATTGTCTTTTATGTGTTCAGCGGTCGTCCCTCGAAAACAATGAACATCCCAAACGCTGGAAAAAATAAAAACATATGAAAGATAGTAAAAAAAAAAAAAAACCAACAAAAGTAGAATTTTAATACATTCCAGTCAGAGTAAGGTTGATTCAGACAAACTAATACTAATACTCTGCAAGCCCACCTGGGTTTAAAATGCTGTAACAAGGACAAACAGTAACATTGAAATTCATTAAACTCTTAAACAGTGTAATATGTATGTATTTTTCACATAAGCCCAAATGTTCTCTACAATGTTAAGGTTTCATGATGTGTACATTAAACTTGACTTGCTGTAGTCTCACTAATATATTTATCTGTTTATGTCTTTAGGAGCCGAAGGAATCATCTCTGTGCGATATATGTTTAAAACTATACAACGGTTTGATAGTTAATATGACAAAAAAAATATGAATAAATTAGTTGTAAAGCTAAAAAAACCACATTTTCTTATGTGATAGGTCAGAAATCATTGACTTTGTGCATATTTGAAGCTTAACATGGACAGATGATTGTTGTGAAATCTAAAGATTACTTGCAAAGCTTTAAGGTCATTAAATGAAAACTAAAGCAGCCCCTGTGTCTCATATATGAGGCACCTACTGCCTGGTTGTTATAATGTGTGTGTAAAATAATAAGATAACAAGGTTACGTCCCATCTCACTATGAAACTTTTATATAAGAACTTACCCACCCCTTCCCTCCTTTTCTTTTATTTCTTTTTTTGTTATACCCATCTCAAACAAAGATTCAGCTAATATGATGAAGTAAGAGATTCTACTAGTATCAGGTTGAAATTTAAAAGAAATGAAAGCTTCTGAGGTAATTTAAGTGAGATTGGCTGTGAACACAAAAGACTAACCTGAGAAAGCCATGTTAGTGAAAACACTATTTCAGGTGTGATAAGGGTAGAAAAACCAGAATGGTCAGTTAAGTACAGTTAAACAGAATCCACAGATAGAAAAACAGATAATGTGAAATGCTCAGGTAAGCACCCCCAGAGTCTCCCTGAAAATCTGCTGTGCTTGGTGTCATTGTGTGAGCGATAGGTTGTTGGTGAAGCCTTCAGATTTATTTGAAATATTATCATTGAGTTTCAGTCGATGATAGCCCGTCCAGATGCTATGTTATTCTGGTAAATCTGGGTGAAAAGAGAGAGCGGGCTTTATTGCTGCCTGTCTGGCACTGGGTAATATGGATAGTGGTTAGAAGGAGAGCCAGGAATAAGGAGAGAAGAGGCTGTGTTCAACACCTAAACAGGTGATTTTCCGCCACGGTGACTCCTCTCAACACCACGGCGGGAGGCACAAAATGACAGACCTGGCCTGGTATTTGTACTGATTGCATGTGTTGGAGGAGATAAACAGTGATCTTCCAGTTTGTAGAACCTGCATGTTAACCATTGTGATTCTTTCTTTTATGAAAAAAGCATCACAAGGGTTTGTGTGTTCAGATTATACTGGTCAGCCATTTCACTGGTAGGATAACACAAATGCTAAAATTAAACTCAATGTGTTTGTTGGAAACACATCAGAGCAACTTTATTGTAAAATTCAAGCAAGAAAAGTAAAAGTCTTTTTAGACCTCAGTGTTTTGTAGTAGCAGCCTCCATTTTATTATGTGACATGATTTTATCACCTTTGACTCCTTGTAACAGCCATCACTCACTCCACTATCCCAGTTTATTCATTTATTTTCTATACCGCTTAATCCAATTCAGCGTTGCAAGGAAGAAGAAGCATATCCCAGCAATTAGCTGGTGAGAGGCAAGGTACACCCTCTGGACAGGTCACCAGTCCATCACAGCCCCATATTCCAGTTTAATATTGCCAAATATAACTGGTCATATGGGGATCAGCAAGCACTAAATAAATATCTTTAGCAGGGAAAAAAACCCTGCAAATTGTTAAAACATGAAGGGGAGGGAATGTAAACTGTGCTGGGCTCTTCGTTGTCTGTTTGACCATGAGGGTCACCTGGTGCAGCAACCCGTGTAATCTCAGGAATAGAGGGAAAAATAGTGTCCCTGCAAACCGTGGAGAGACCCCTGCAAGCTAAAATTGTCTGACACAAACTAACTGGAATTTATTCTTGCTTTTTCTCTTTTCATGTGGCCATTTTGAATTTAATTGCTTTCTTTCTGGGCCGGTGCAGGACAAAAAGAGCAAAGATAAATGGACAGGTGGTGCAGGCACTGGCACGGGGGCAGATTTATCAATGCTCAGGCTTTAGCAGGGAGTAAAACTTATTTTCTGCTCATCTATCAGTCAAGACCAGAGTCAAAGGTTTATCTGCTCTTCCAAAGAATACTTAAATGGACTATAAAATCATGAGAACGATTACGGGAAGATAGCAGCCAGCAATGTTTTTGATTGAAAATGAAAGGAGAAAAAAAGTGACTAAATAAAAATTAATTACAGGCAGATTCAAGGTATGACAGCGATGCAAAATTGTAAGATGTGTCAGAGTTTTATTTGCTAAGAGTGTAAAAGTGGATCCAACAGGGTAAATTAACAGTCAATAACACTTGTTTCTGCATGAAAGGTATGCCTTTTATCTGGAACAACATGAAAGTTTCCACTGACCATCCCAGCCCACCATCCTTGCCTCCTCCCTGCTCTTTTCCCACTCTGGAGTGAAAGTAATCAGCTGTGACATGAGAAAACACGTTCTCTGTCTGTCAGGACTCTGCTAGTCCTCTGCTGACAGTCCTTTGCTAATTCTCTTCCTCCACTAAAACAGCTTCCTCCCCTCCTCCCTGCCTCCCCTTCCTTACATCCATCCACTGTGCTTATGAACATCAAAATGCCATTAGGCCTTCCAAAACACCTCTGGTCCCTTGGTTGTAGGAACTCACACAGCAGTTGTGCTCCCTGAGCCCTGCGTGCTCAGCCTATTGCTCACCGCTGGGCCTTAGTTCCAGCCGTTGTGAAAAATAAAACCCAAAAAGAGCCATTCTTGAGGAAAAATATTGAGAACTGAAAGACAGATAGAGCCACTGGGGCAGATAACACTCAGCAAAATACAATAACGCTTCACCCTTTGACAGTTGGACATTATAATTGCTTAAGGCAGCGGAGGGACGGGGATGGCAGCGGGGGTGGATGAGGAGGTGGCTGAGGTGGCATGGCAGGTGCTAATGGAGTGATGTCATATGAAACTCCAGAATGACAGCTAGTTAACTGAGGAGGTTTGGCTGATCAAATAAAATGCATTAACTTCAGGAAATGGATATCGCAGGCAGTCTCAGAAATGGGCAAATCTAATGAGGCAAAATGCAAATGAAGGGAGAAAAGAGTCATGGAAACATTTAAACTAACTATAAAGGGATGATGGAGTGTAGGACAGTGGCCGTCAATCTCTTCACTCATTACCTTCATGTGAAATTAACAGCAGCTTTAATCATTACATAAAATCTGCTCAAGCCCATTTGTTGATAATTGTGAAGAACAGAAGCTCAGAGTGGGTTCTTTGTCATCAATCACAGCAGCAGTATATTTCCTCTGGTTGGGGAACAGTGCGAGTAAAAATATAAGTTATGCCACAATCTTCTTACACTATTCCTCTTTCTGAGGAATGATCTATAATATTTAGCTGATTCCAGATGTATTAAATTTCAAACTATGGTGTGATTAAGTATCTACAAGAAAGTGCTGACCATTTCAGCTCATGATGTGACGTATTTGGTGCAGTTATTTCTGTATCATACTGGTGCTGGGTTAGAAATCATACAAGCAAGTATGGTGGTATATCTAGTGTTTCTTCAGACTTTAAAATGGAAACCTAGTTATGTTTTAGTTGTGAGAAAATCAGAAGTCTTCGACATAAGGCTGTTAAAACATATGAAAACTATCATTATGCTGTAATGGCAAAGACTCCTCTCAGTCTTTGTATGAGCATTACTCCAAATAATATAAGATAAAACATGTCTTACTTCAACTGGGCCGATTACATCCCATTCCTTTTCGTTTAGGAGAAAATAGCATCTCTTTTCACTCTGCTGTTGTTTGACATATAAATATAGCATTTGAATGACTTTAATATCCTTCTAATCAATGTCCAGTGATCTTTTGATGTCCTCAATTCAATATAGGAAGGGTCATCCATGCTGCAGCTTTATAAACACAATAAAGGTAAATGATTACTCTCCTCTGTGGTGTCCAAAAATACAGCCAGTAATGAAGAGAAATGGAGGAATTTGAGGAGGAGGCCTGTCATGTGTCATTGGGCAACTCTAAGCCCCAAGATTAATCACAAGAGAGGGGCTCTGTGGCTAAGATGTGGTCACCCTTGATCGATAAATCCACCATCCTCCCTCTTCTCCTCCCGTGCCTCTCTGCTTCACTGTCTTTCTTACTTTTTTCCCAAAAATACTCAGTCGTTGTACAAGCTAAATCAGTGAAAGTGGAGAGATAAATTGATGAAATGTACGGCCATATTTGTATTGATTACTTCAGTTTTGACTTCAAAGACTTCTCCATTTGACGAGATGACTGAAGGAAAAACACTTTCTTGCATTCTAGTGGAGTCTCATTACAAAATCCACAAATTGCACATTCCCGCCAATAATGAAAAAGGACATAAAATCAACTATCATATAAAAAAGAAAAGAAAAATTGCTTCTTATAAAGTGCAGCGCAAAAAGAGAACAGCTTAAAAGAATTTCAATTGGAATAGCACGTTGGGCATCTGAAAATATGTACCACATTTATCTTCAGCTAACCACAACTAAAAACACTATGGAGAAGAAATTCTGATAATATTCTGCAGGGACCACAAATGGGACTTTTGCCTTGGTCTATGAGGAGGGCATAATGCAATAACACTGCATTAAAAGGGTCTTTTTACAGCGTGGCAGAGCAGCACGGCTGTATTCCTTGTTTGAGACCGGTGCTCTGTTTGCGGTCACTAATGGGCATCAGAAATTACAGGCAGTGGAATCGCGCCCCGCGGGGGGACTGGCCTCCTCAGCGGAGCGGAGCACTTAGACGGTGTCTAAGAGGCTGCTGGAGGAGAAAGGGGGGAACTCAATGTCACAGCCCTGCCTCATAATTAAAGAAACCCTATTCCTTATCCACTGTTAGGTGAGCCCTTGCTCAGTGCTCCATCGGAAAGCTCCCATGTGGGCGTCTAATGCAAGTTGCCCCGAGTGTGCATGTGGGTTGATCAGGGAGTTGTGCCTTTCTGTTGGGTGTCGGAGCTGGAAGCCCTCTGCACATTTGCAGAGTAACGGAGCCAGGTTTAGAAGAATTATACACCTTGGAAAGTGAAGGAAATATCAACTCTGTGAAGACAGAAAGCCCAGAAAAATCCAGAAAAGTATGCACTAGGTGCAATACAGGTGCAATTTTAAATGTGAAAGTGCCTTCACAGTTTTCCAAATGATCCCTCTGAAATATGATAAATTTTAAGTTCCTTCTTATTTAGAAATTCAAGGCTCATCGTTGGTCCTTAAGTCGTAGATTTTCTCCCTGCCTAATCCCTAATTTGAAGCAAATAAAAGTAGTAGAGCTGTCATGGTCAGGTTGTTTTCCTCATCTAGCTCCCATGCTTTATAATTATTCATATGAAATGTGGTGCTGTTGATGGGCAACAGTCTTATTTTCTGCTTCAGTCAACAGTGCACATTTGTATTTCTAAATTGTGCACCGCTTGTTATGTAAGGCAATTTCCTGCCTTCTTAAGAGCCGGATCTTCTGTGCATTAATAAGAGGCCAGGCTGAGCAGAAGGCCTCTTCATGCACCACACAGCCACACTACTCACTTAAACACAGCCACCACATGTGTATATATATATAT
>JBAMHX010000020.1:8363753-8420874 GCA_037177515.1 Pseudomugil tenellus
TATATATAAAAATAAATAAATACAGCTAGTTTTGCAACATATCACATATGTAAATAAACTCATCAAAAAGGAAGTGTGTGGTCAAATGAAATCCAACCTTTTTCTTTAACCCCTTAAAGCCTCAAATAAGAACAACTGCTCGGAAACTCTTTTTGTGGCCTTTCAAAAATAAAATCTGGAAAAAATGTTAACAATTTTTTTGGAATTTTAACCATTTATTACCATGTGATAGGTCAAAATATTATAACGTATAGTCCTCTGCTTTCTGGTATTCACCAGGGGGCAGGAGAACAATATCATATGGTGTGCAACTAGGTTTGAACAAAGTTTCTACCATTATGTGATGCAAAATGTCTCAGAAAATGTATGTATTAAATATGCAACATTAGGCATTAAAGGGGTTAAACCACAGATTCCACTGCAAAATGAAACAGATAATGGACTCTTCCCCCTTAACTTAAGTGTTACCATTTTCATTGAAATGCCAGTGTGAGCCACTGCGTCTACATTTGAGCATGTCATTTTAATTTTGATTTAATATCCCGCAGAATGAGGGCCCTCCGCTTTGCTAAATTGAATGAACATGCAGCCAATCTGGAAAAATCAATTAATCGATATGCAGGTCTCATTTACTTCACATGTTAATGTAATGGAGGAAACACGTCCCCCCACACAGTATTTTTTTTTAAAAAAAGAGAGGCGTTTAGAGAAAAAATGGACGGTAGTGATTCTAAGAACGGTTGATGTTAGTAAAAGTGCAGTGCAGTGGAAAACATTTACATGACTGTCTGAAGAGACCTCAGCTGCAGACAAAAGCAGCAGCGATGGGTCTGGGATTTGAGAAAGATGAGAACGAGGAATGGGGAGATGGCAAGGAGGTGAGGAAAGATGGAGAATGCAGACAGTCAGGCCTCTGAAAGGCCGTTGTGGCTGGCAGCAGCTGACCTTGGTGACGACGGGTTTTCACCAGAGGCTTCTAATGAAGGCTGATTGCTGGGGAACAGTGAGGGAGCCACGTGAAAGAGAGAGAGAGGGGGTGGGGGTGAGCAAGAAGAGAGCAGAGGGAGAGAAAAGGATTGAAGTGAGACTCAGGTAATTGCAGCACTTGTGGGTTGAGGCCCTGCGGTCCTGTGATGTCGGGGTGCAGTGCGGAAGAAGAGAGATGTCTGTGGATGCTTTGGTGGTAAATTGTGGAGCACTGGGATAGAAGGTAGGCCCCTAGGCTGTAATTACCCCTATGAGTGTGTGGATGGTGAGTGGACAGGCCCAGTGTGGGGCTATGACAGCGATCAAGGAGAGAACTGCAAAGAGGAGAGAGACAGATGGCAGGAGTCTGACGGACGAAGAAGACAGGACACCTCCACATCCGCCAAATCCTCCCCAAAAATCCGCCAGCCAGCCAGTGGACCAAGGTCAGGGGCTATTAGTGAACACACAACACGCTAGTGACAAGACAGCTGTGACAAGAACAGCAGGGTTGTGGAATATGCCGTTTCTGGATGGAGAAAGACATAATGTGGAAGAAAAACAGGAAATAAAAAGCAACTAATTAGATCAGAAGCAAAGAAAGGGATGCCAGGGCTCTGATGGATGGAACAGCTGGGTCAGGAGGGTCCAGGCATACACACTAGAATAAGAGATTTGATAGGCTGGCCTAAGCTTCCCTGTGCCACGGATCAGTATGTACTGCCTCCCCTCTCCCTGCCTGGGCTGATGTAACTCACTGGAGTGGCAAATTACACCAGACCTACAGCTGTAGCCCGACATTATGATTAATTTGATCAGTAATTTCTCCTGTTTTTCATTTTAATCGCCGCGACCATTCTGCTGTGGCAGGTCTTTCAGATCTAATTAAGATCAATTCCGGTGTAACAGACTTGGCGCGCCTTTACCCCGTCAAATCCCTGAGCTCTCTGGGCGTGGAGAAAACCCGCAGCTCTAATCAATCAACTTCCAGCAAAATCCAGCGGGCTCCCACAATCAGCCCATTAACGCACTTAAGCAAATTTCATAATCTCCCCCCTGTCTACTTGTCATCACTTTACTGGCTATTTCAGGCCACATCCAAAAGCATTCTGCATGTTGAGGAGCAGAGCCTGTTGGAGATGTAGAGCGAGGTCAATTCTCCCAACATTCAGCCAAATTAGTTGCAGTAATTTAACTGCAGACCGTTGATTAAAAGGGACATGATCTGTTTTGCTAGGTTTCTGTTCAAATGGGGTTATTAATGCACGGATTAATTAAGTTTGCCACACAAATTAAAAACAGTTAAAGCACATGGGATGTAATGAATACTCAGGATTTCCTCAGTATGAGTTTACAAAGAAGATCACGCACCTCCCATGAGAAGGGAATTACAATGGGACATTAATTCAAACATAATGAGTGTTTGTCTCTCTGCAGCTTTACACTTTTTTCTGCAAACAGTTGACTGGCTGAGTGATTTTACTTGTCTGGATACCGACAGCAGGAAATAGCGTTTTATCTGTTTAATGCTCATTTCATTATGGTAATTATGACTCCACTTTACTGCACACACCAGTTCCTTATGCGAAACATTAAAACACCAAAAATCTTCTCTTGTGTCTTTAATTAGGACATACAAATGACATAATTTAAGTTTATGACTATATCTCTGCTTTTTATTTTATTTGGATTGCAAAACTCCAGTGAATCAACCAATAAGGAGCTCAGTGGTTCTGAGACTAAAAATTCAATCACTGACCCAAATGCCGGAGGAAAGTGGAGCTGCAGTCTAAATCCTATTGCAGCCTTGGGAGGGTGTTGAGGGCACGGCCTGTCCTTGAGTGAGCTCCTCACTGGGTGATGCACTCCCAGCAATGACCCAGAGAAACTAAGCCTTTTACGTCCATTCTGTGTCCCCTGTGCACACACATGGACTGACACCCCACCCCCGTAATCCCATTTGATGAGGCAATATCTTAATGATACCTGATGTGGCCTCTTTGACCCCCTAAAGGAAGGTCTGTCCTCAGTCATCATAATCACCAACACTGCTTATTTTAGAAGAACACAATCCATATAAATCAAAGTGAGCTTGTGGTTTTCACAGTTCCAAGAAATGGTTTCCAAGCAAACCAAAAACGTAGAAGCTTGAGAGCCTGATTGAAGAGTACTTCTTATTTAATGTCTTTCTACATGGTAACATGTGCTTAATATGCAAATCTCCATATTGGTCAATAGCTCTTGCATCAATAATTGCGATGAACACACTATCCAGCATGTTCATTGCAATGGATATAACAGCTATGAGGATGTAGCGGCCAGACTTTGGAGCCCATTAAATCCAGAGGCTGTTTTTCCTGCTGAGTCTCACTAGGCCGTGACAGGGCCAGAGAGGGCTGGAAGGGGAAACAAATAGCCCAACTCATCCTAGCCATAAAGAAGCTTGCACCCCAACCCAATAAGCGTCTGACGCTGATGAATGTGACCAGGGACAGAAAGGCGACCCTGGCCAGTTTCCACCAGAAATGAAACCACAGGGATATAAAATAGGTTATTATCGTCACACAGTGACAGGCAGACAGACAGAAGGGGAGAGATGGATGGACAGACAAAGTGACTAAAAAGGAGGTTGAGTAGGAAGAGCAGCAAGGATTAAGAGACTGATTATGCCTGGAAACCCTAAGGATAGATAACCTCAGAAACAGCAGCAGGAGGACGTGTATCACATGACTTTGATGGTTCCGTTCAACATGCTCAAGTTCATTGAGGATTCAGTGATAAGAAGCATCTTCTAATAGCTCCATATAGATAAGAAAGGTGGCAACCTTTATTTATGAATGTAAGCTTTCAATATCATTTTATAGCACTACAGTTGGTCAAATCATTTAATGTGGCAATATTTAGATGTTCACTTCAGTTTCTCAAGCATTTATATTTTTAATGGCTATTCTTTGGTCTCAACATCAAAGTATTTAGTTAGCTCATTAAATTAAATTAAATTTGGCTTGTAGACTCACCGGCAGAGGCATGGGTGGAGTGACGGGTGAGGGAAGGCTGCGAGCTGGTGACTGGTTAGGCCGGTGCGGTGGAGACTGCTGCGGCTGTCCAGAGGTGGAGGAGCAGGCAGAACCCGGAGACGGGACAGAGGTCTGCTGCTGGCTGGGTGGGGTCATGTGATGCTGGGATGACAGCTGGTTCTGAGCATGAGAGAGGGTCTGTTGGTGATGGTGTTGCTGCTGTTGCTGCTGCTGTTGGTGGTGGTGTTGCTGCATCTGTTGGAGCTGCTGCAGGTGCTGGAGCTGGGAGTTCAGTGATGAGGTAGCTGTTGGTGAAAGGACAATTGCCTGATTCTTTTCTTCATCTGACATCTTAACTCACACAAACACGCACAAATTAGCATTGACTGACAACCTGGCAACAAGTGTTTTAGCACATAAAAAGAAAGTCCTCATTATTTGAAGAATTTTCTAACACCTCAAATAGAAAGACATGCACACATGGAGGTGTCGGAGGCACAGGTGAACAGTGAGAGACACATGTAAATTGAATGGAGCCACAACAAGGTCCTCCAGGGTTTTTAAGCTGCACGATAGTCAGTGAATTTAATTTAGCGAGCTGGAGGACAAAGCTATCAAGCCTGACTGATATAACTGCTCTCTCTGGAGCCAGAAGTCGTCATTGTCACTCGAAAAAAGACAATCTTTGGTTTAATGGTTTTAAATCTCATAAGAAAAAGACATTCATCTTCTGAGGGAGTGTTCAGAATTAAATCCATTAACTAATTGGATCCAATAATGGCATGCTATTAGAAATTCATTTCTATATTTAAATGCTTTTAAATACAGTAAAAAAAATCAGTTAGCACTCAGGCTGCAGTCATCCATGCAAATATCACCAAGAAGGCAGAATATAAAATATAAGACAAGTACATTAAGCTGTGATGCTGTTCCTTAGTGACACCATCTATTTCTATTATGGTTATTTAGAAATAGTAAATACACAATATAAAAAAAAGATTAAAAACAAACAAATAAACAGACAAAACAAAAAAAAACATGACTGCTCACATTTTATATTCATTCATGAGAATATTTTAAAGCATGGAATGAGTCCATGCTGTTTTCTAAACTAAACATAACTCAGCATTATACATGGTAAAACACCTGAAGGAGAGTTTAACAGGACTGATATGACTCAGCAAAAATCTGACTACACTGCAGACTTGATGGAAACCAACTATGACAGTATTTGCTTGTATTTACACATGGATTCCCATAACTACGTTCTATTTTCAATAACAACTTTTCTTCTTTATTTATCTGTCATTCGCTTCGGATGAGGGATGGAATCAAATAAAAGTTTTAAGTAATTTTGTTGGCTGCCTCACCTTAGTTATTATTATTAAGATATTAGGAATTGTCTTATAATAACATAAATATTATAAACTGCACTAATGCAATTTCAAGTGGATAAACAGGAACTCAATGAACTGTATTGGGTAGCACTTTGTAAAGCTCATTGAGAGAAGTTTAACATAAATTAGCACAGTATAAATAAAATCAAAGAAAACTTATTTCTATAAACAATATGTCATTAATTTATGAAAAACAATATTTAAGTAAATGTAGGTAAATATGCAAAGGCATGGAAACTTTAAAGATATGCACAACAGTTCTAATGATTTCTAAGGTTTTAAGTCATAAGGATAAAATCAGTTAATAATACTACTAATAAAAAATCATTAGAAACTAGTAAACAAACTCTTAGATGAACAACAAAATAAACATAGTACATTATTTCATTAAACTAAATAATTAAAACTAAGTTATTATTTGTGTGTGGAAAGACTAACTTTACCTTATTATTCCAGAGCATGACAAAGCATTCACCAGTAAATATCAGAAATTTTTTTCTTTATATTTAGTATCCTGTGTCATTTTGTCACGCTCTTCGTCACAAGCTTTAATTTATTTTACTTCTTTAAATTCCCACCACAACATTTAAATCAATGCCTGGACTTTGGCATCATCATTGCAACACCCGAATATACTACTACAGAAATCTTGTGGTTTACTAAGATGCAGTTTGGCAAATGTACGCTGCATTGCCATGTTATTTTTTGAGACGAGAGGCTTCTACTAAAAAAAAAAGTGTTTGGTCTTAAATACCACTGTCATGAACTTTAACCTGATAAGTGAAGCCTGCGAACTCCAGATTCCCCCCCCCCCCCCAATTCGCAAGTATTAAAGCTGATTGTAGAAAACAGAGAAGATACTAAACAAATATTCTTTTCAGGTTTGATGTAGTGACTTCAGACGCCACCAGCATAACATTTTTAAGTACACATTTAATGCAAAAATAAGTTGTGATGAAGTGTTGCACACAATATATCTATGTTACAAGACACTTGACTTTATGAAATGAACATAACAGAGGCTCACATTCCCAGTTTACTACTAAAGTACAGAGGACTGAATAAAAAACATCGGTTTTGAAGAGTGCTTGTAAGCATTTTTGGTCATTGTAGTCCAGCAATTGTGAACACAGCATAGACAAGCATGTGTACACACTGAATCAATGCACTTAAATGATTTAAGTAGGTCTGTCTCATAAAAAATTAATAAAACATCAGGGCAGACAAGCTTTTGATTAGTAGGGTCACTTCAACACTAGGAAAGGCATGGATGAACATTTTATGAAGATCAGATCATCCTCTTCTCTCCTAACTCTCCAGAAGCTCAGCCAAAGGAAGCTGGCAACTCTTGGCCAGTAAACAGTGCACTTTCATATTTCTTTTACCTCTTGACACATTGACACCTCTCTCACACCCCCACCATGAATTATATATCATCTGTGCAAACGGCAAGAGTCCAATTCACACTTGAAATGTTGGGGCAAGTTGTCTTGCAAGTGCCAAGCCCCTGACAGGACTGGGTCTTTTACTTCGCATCTTCTCAACGACAAAATGTTGAGGCCTATTTAAAGATGGAATAAAAGGGAACAAAGATGGCGAAAACAAAAGGGGGTGAAATGAGATTTCTGTCAAAAAATTATCGAAACCAGACGAAGATCAAAGACAACTGAAGAATTTCCTCCAGCACCAGCCATTATGCCGAGGAACAAGAGGCACAACAAAAGAATAAGAGGCAAAAGAAAACAAATACAGAGGGAATATGGAAGAAGCCCCATGTGGCCTTATTATAAGGGCTACACTGCAGGTAACTATATTCTTTAACAACAGTGCTTTATAAATTCTGTCATCTTGTTAGGACTGTCAGGACCACTGACCCTCCACTCCCCTCTAACTGGGCAACTGGCATTCTGAAGCTCATTCTTTTAACCACAGCTGTCTGATTGCTTTGGTTGAGCACATAATCCAAATGGCTTGTCTCAGCTAATTGTTTGTACTCCTTTCTCCAGCAGACACCGGACCAAGTACGAGTGTGAGCTTTATTTATGATGGAGAGAGGACAAGAGTGTGCTGGGTTCCTATAGAGCTCATTATATCTCCAACTGTCTCTTTGTTGTGTTTCATATTCACCAGTCCTTTTCTATTGAGATGCAAGCAATGCTCCCACTTAGTCATCATGCTTCAGGGCTGGAAGAGCAAGGGACTCGCTTTCACTGTTGTCACAACTTGCCTGTGCTAATGTTTATAATGAGAAATGAGTAGGGTTGTGCTACAATGAGATACTAGCTGAACTGTGGCATTTTGTGCTCCGTTAACACATTTAACAACCATCATTGGGTACTTTGAAACACCAACGCAGTATTCCGAGGCCTCCAACCTCTGTGCTTTCAGAAACACTGCCATCTCTCTCCATTTTTTTTCTTTTTGCTTTGGTGTCACAGAAGAAATTAACTGTTATCTTTGACTGTCCCGGCCCCGGGTTCTGAAGCGCTGGAGGACGAAGAAAGACGGATTGTCAGAGGTCGAAAGGCTAGGTCAAAGCTGGCTCGTTCGTCACACAAAATGCTATTCTTGTTTCCCGTGCGGTTGAGGAGTGAAGTTGGAGGGGGCAGCTTGCTCTCTCATTACCTGTGCTGTCTCAGTAGTCTCTACCTACCCCCTATTACAGCACTTTTCTCTCAGGGGTTCTCTCAAGCTCAGCTTTTCATTTTCCTCACTGAGCATAACACAACTGCACGTTTGTGCATGGATGTGTATGTAAGTGTGTAAATTATTGCAAAATGTTATGAATTATAGGTTAGAATGTGTTAAAAGATATGCAAAAAGGCCCTTAAGACCTTTAATTTGTTTAAAAAGTAACAACTAGGTGTGCATTGCCCATGGAAGAGCCTTAGCTAAGGCTAAGTGATGGTAGTGTCACAGTAATCAAATCTACACAAAAGGACTTTGACTGCCTTTCATTCGATCAAAATGTGCTCCATGTTCCATCAAGTGCAGCGAGGAGAAGGCGGAGATGATCATCTCATGTTAAAAGAATTCAAGATATCTGGGCATCAAAAATGATGGTTCGAAGATCGCAGAAAGAATAAAAATGAAAGATGAAATAAATAAAATCTTAAGACTAGTGAATGCATACTGCTTTTCTTTGAGCTCAGTGAATTTCATTCATTAAAATCTTCTAATAAATCTTTTGAAAATGTTTCAGAAATCATTTGTACTTTTTTTTTTTTTTTTTTACAAAAATCCTCCATCAGATTTGTAAATATATGTGTGTAAACAGGATAATTGCTTGTATCTTTTTTTTTAGACTGGTGAATGCCAGTCTCTTGTAAGTTGACAGGACATGCTTAGCTACTACTTTGCATAGGAAAATGTCCCAAGAAAACGCAAAAAGACAGACCGAAGTTGAGATGGACAAGGAAAAAAATAAACATGACAAAGGGATGACTGAAAACAAAATGAAAAAACAGAAAAAAATAAAAACATGAAATGAGGCCTAACTGTTCTTGTTGTCAAAGCATTAACGTGGTGATAAATAATCACACGGTGAGCTTAATAAAATAATATAATGTACAAACGGCTCATTAACTACTCCTGAAAAAGGACATCAGCCGACAGTCTGGTCCCGTGCATGTATCAGCCTCATCCTCATGAAGTCGTGGCTAAAAGGGAAAGTGGTACACCAAGGAATTAATTTTCATTACATACTACAAAACTACAGTTTCTAAAGCAAATTTCCGCCTGCTGTTGCATCATTTTAAGAAGCATTCCAAGCACTCCATTGGTCATGGAGCTGGAGGTGCATCTGATGAATCCTCTAGGTGAATCTGAAAATCGTTGATTTCCTAAAAAGAAGACTATTTATAATTACAAATATACCATTGTAGTACAATTTAATTATCAGATGCAAAATTTAGCAGGTGGTTCTGGGAGTCATATGTCACTTGGACCTTTATAGAGGTATTCATGTGGTTAAGGAAATTGATCTGGTATGTGTCAGTATTTTGCACAGACAGTGCTGGGAAGAGAATCAATAGAATTAAATCTGTCTGTGACTTCTTTTTAGATGAAATGAATGAAAATTACTTTGATTTTACTCTGAAGGAAATAAGAATGTTAGGAAACAAGCTGTAGTATCTGATGCATCAGCTTTGCTCTTTCTGAGCAATCATGTAATTTAACAACCAGCCGAAAAAAACCCACATTCATCAAATTTATGCTGGCTTCTTCGAAAGTCGTTGGTATCATTTAGTAGGAGAGTTCTGTGAATCAAAAGTGTATCAACAACTACAGAGAAGCCAGCTTCAGCTTCCTGGGATTACCCAGTCTGACCCACTCGGGGTTTTTTTTTTTAGGAACTTCTCAGATGTAAACACAGTTGCATTCTCTAATAAAGGAGGTGAGAGGGGACAAACAAGCTTGCCATTACTGCTCTGCCTCACGTTCCACTGAGGAGTCCATAAAGCAGTGTCTCAATTGCCTTTTCAGTGACTCACAGTGATAATTACTCCACTGGAGGTAAGGAGATTTAGACTCCATGAGATCTGGTAATTATGAAGGTGGTCAAAGGAAGGTCGTTTTTTACTCTGTGGATTAGATTGAAGCACTCGCACACTAATGAGGGAGATAACAATCACTGACACTGGACCTACGACTTTTGTTCACTGTTTTTGCTTTTATTTTATTTTACTTTTATTGCTGTGGGTCACTGGGAAACAGCTGTATGATATTCAAACTCTTTTGATTGTTGTGTCACTCTTTTCCCTTTTTTAAACACTTGCTGACTTATCTTAACATTTGCCTGTAGAAGGACTTGGTAAAGAACAGAAATGTAAAATAAGAATACTTTTTGTTAGTTTGGCAGTATATGGTTGATCGATGACGAAAACTGTAAATTTGTCTACTTGAATCCAACATGCTTTAGCAACTCATGCATTGATGTCACACCTGCACCAAGTTCCACCTCAAACACCCCCACCAGATTCCAAAGAAGTCAATCTCCAGAATTCTAATGGAGTCCACCTGCTATTCATTATCCCTATGCAGATCAGCACTCATTCCCTGTCGGTCTTCTTAACAGCTTCACCGCTATTTCCTCTTGCTCCCTTCCGTAGCTCCGACTCCTGGATTTCCATCGGCCTTCCTTGCTGGATTTGACCCTTGCCTGTCTTGGAACACCTCTCCCTCATCCTCTTCAGATATTCATTCTTGTAAATAAATCCTTATTATCATCCTATCCATCTCAGAGGTGTCCATCGTTACAATTGACTAGTTCCTCCTCAGTAATGGAGGGAGTCTTACAATTATTAAAGCAGCTGTTGATTCACTGAATAGAAAAACAACTCAGTAAAAAGTAATAATAAATATGTGATAAATAGAATTGTAATGAAAATCTTGACTTTGCTTTTGAATTTTGATTAAATAGAAATCAATTAAAAAACAAACAAACATGATAATATAGTTTATGTCAAACATAAGCTAATATTTTGTTGAACAATCTTTTGGGGGAAAATCACTGTATTGAAGTGTATTTATTTTACTCTGAATTAAATTGGTGCACCTGTTGACAAGTATATTATCTGCTCATCAGATGTGCTCTGGTTTATTTTGCTTGTATTGTACAAAATGTATTTGTTCATTAATTATAATTGACTACATTTTATTTATTATGAATTTTTCCTCTTCAGTTATTTGAGAGAGTATTTGAGTTTAGTCTTTTCCTTAATGAGAGGGTATCAATAGAGTTTTTGCAGTAAAGATTTAAGCAGAACTACAGCAACAGGATTTAAAAGAATAAGCTGCATCACTTGTAAGGATCCGGAGATAATGCCTTAACTTTGTGATGCAAGACAATATCAAGCTCTGTTGAAGGATTCTCACTTTGGAAAAGCATTTCAAAGAATAAAATTCTCTTCACGGAGTTGTTAGACATACAAGAAAATCCCCCATGTACTACATAATGTTGTCGTTTTGCCTTTGCTTACACTTTCTTATTGATTTCCAAAGTGTGGTACAGGAAACTCTAGAGGCTGCTTACAAAGTTCCAAAGGGCCCCAAGCAAACTAATACTGTGTATTCTAACTATGATTTTCTAGGGTAAAAAGTCTATTTGACTTTTAAACTGACCTGCTTAGATCTGATCTGCAAAAGAATGAAAGACGCCAACTAATTTACATCTGTCTCTTTAAGGAGAAACATAATTTTGAAAGTTTGGATAAAAACACACTTTTATGAAGAGTTTTTTTTCCAAGAATTTGAGTTATATAGGTTTAAATGTTAAAGTAAACCACAGCAGTCTGTTAGCTTAAAACACTTAATGAAATTAAATTAATGGACAAATCTAAACATCTATTTTTTTTTCTTGACATATCCTTTAGTTTCACTTGCATTTTAAGTTGAGGTCGACACAGAAAGTGTGTATTTCTGTAAAACCCAGAGAGGGATCTATTACATTTGTCCTTCAAAGTCCAGTAGGTGTTGGACTCCCCCCTTTTTTTGAAAGAAAAGGAGCCTGTCTGCCTGGCGGGACAGACTGGGTTATTACAGCGTGTTCATGGTCCCATCATGTGTCGTCAGACCAAAGCGGAGGCCGCGAGTAAAAGCCTCATGCAAAATTTATGTTCATGCGGCTGTTTCAGTGGGTGGAAAAATCAATATTGCGGGCCTGATGCACGGAGATGACTGAGTGCTCTCTGACTGACAGTAAAAGCTGAGAGAGATTGAGGGGCTACATTTACTGCGCTAGAAATGGAGTGGAGTAGAGTTGCCCTAATGGTCTAGTTCACCTAAAATTTGAATTTCATTGTGGATTATTTTGGTAGCAACTTAGAAATCGAAGAGTTGAAGAATTACACTATTGGAATAAAAAAAGGAGCAAAAGAGCACTAAGCAACTTGTTTTCAAATAGTCTAAAACACATCTTGCAATGTGGCGTCTGAGCAGCTACAGTATTGTATATTATGGGATTATTAAGCCTTCCCTTCCCATCTTACACAGATATAAAATGATTGTAGAATAATCAAAAGACAATGTGGGTATGAGAGGGACATCATAGGGCTTTTGTTCTGCGCTGCTTCGCTTACATATGCTTTTGATAACATGCCACATACCCACAGTGCATTTGGGAAGGAATGTGAGAAGAGAGTGAAAGAAAGTGAGAAAAGAAATTCAGTGGGATGAAATAACCCCAAACAATGGGATTTGCTTTCCATTCTTCTGCCTCCATCTTCTGTCTTTAATTATTCCCTTTGGTTGTCTGTGGGAGCGTGTAAGCACTTTCACACAGCACAACATGCCCAGCAGCACAACACTGTCTGCCTTAGTGATGTGGAGACTTCTGAGTGACACTGAGCCTCTTGTGATTATTAATGCTGTTTAATACAACACAGAGCAGACAGTATGACTGAGGGAAAAAACAGATTTCGAAATGCATGCATTCAAATCTGCATGCAATGTGAATGGAATTATGTTCTACATAAGCACTACTTGAGATACATTTCCCTCCTCTTGCTTCATAAGCAACGTGTACACCATGAAATGGGAGCTAATGTTTTGTAGAGCTAATGTTTTGTGGATGCAACAAAGAAAATGTGTATGTAGTCTGCAGTGTTTTGTACACAGTGTTTAATGGACCCTCAGCTGATCCTGGTGGGATCCTTTGTGCCGGTTTAGTAGTTTCTTCCTGAATCACATATGAGATATTTGAGAGCCCAGAACGATGTATGATGAATGAAGTAGCATGCTACTTATACGCTTATCGTGCTCACTGACTAGCAACAGGTTCAGCAAAGGGCAGCGGCAGTAAATGAAATTCCGCACCGGGACAATATATCATCAAAAGAAATGTATGCACCCGAAACTTACAAGCCTTTTTCAGATGCGGACAAGGTGCCTGACGGGCTTGGGGGGAGGGGTGAAGCAGAGAGGAGAGTAAAAGAGAAAAAAAAAGGGGGGGAAGTGGGGGAGATTTGTATTTATTTTGCTGCTGGATAGGACAGGAGCAAGCACAGGAGAGCAGGAGATTTTGTTGAATCAGTCCTATTTTCATACTGGCTGGTCTGTGTCTTTTAACCATTTTACTGCTGCTGGAAAATGAAAGCACCAGGGCTAATTTCACAGTGAGAGCTCACTGAACAAAACCCCCCACGGTCTGTGGAAAAAGGTGCTAAGTCTACTTTGTCATTGCGAATTAATTCAGGAAACAGTGTTGTGTATGAGAGAGAAGAGAGGAAAATATGTTCAGTGAAAAGCAAGAAAAGCTTTTTCTCCCCTCTTAGTGAGGGTTTCGTCTGATCTGTGAGTAACAGATACCTCTCTCCCAACACACTGTCCTGTACTGATGCCACAGGATCCATCTGTGATGTGTCTGCAGTTAGTCTAGAAATAGCCCCCAGGGGGCTTACACACTCCTCAGGCCTCCTGTGGGACCTTTTAAGCTGCATTGATACTGATAAAAGCCCCCACAAATCTGGCCCCAAGAAACCTCCACCATTAATTAAGGTAATTAGGCTCTGGTCAGCAATTAGTAACCACAGAGAGCTTTTAGCAGCAGCTAAGACGTCCCCACTGTTGAGGGTTTCGGTTCCATACCATCTGCTGACAAATGTCACCACAGAGTCTTTGGTTTCACACACTGGGAACTGGAGAGCTGTGTTTAAAAATGACCTCTGTGTGATCCAGGCTGCATCCCAGATTCCCACAGCTTCCGTGCTGCACCATCACAGCATTTATTCTTTTTATTTCTGTCTTTTTTCTTCTTTAAATCTAGGGAAAGAAAGCTCTGTGAAAATCCATACATGTTGTACACCACTAGAGTGGAAACAGGAAATATTCAGCACACCAGATATCGGGCAAAATTAAAACATCTGGACTGTGTAAGAAGTATTGATTGAGCGTAACGCTTCATTGATCTGCTTGTATTATAAATATCCATTATAGATCAATACTTATATATTTATTAACATTATAATGTTACTAATAATTTGAAGATGAGGATCTATGAAATATTGTTAAAAATTATTTTAAAGAAGTACAACAGAAAAGGACAAAGCTCTCTGTTTTATAAAAATACACACAATTATTATAAAAATAAAGAAATGCAGAAAAAAGGTGACTTTCTCTTTTACAAGTAAATGTAGAATTTATACTAATATCAAAAGGCAGCAGCTTGTGTGTTTCATCCTTTGGGAAATGTGAGATATAAAAAGCTCTGCGTAGAACAGTCTGATAAAAAACGGGCTGAATACACACGTTTAACTTCCGACAGCAGATCGTGCAATAACTCACATTACTGGGGAAAAAGGAAATAAAGGATGCTGCTATACTACTTTACACAATTCTACATTTGAAGCAACCGGTGATAACACCATTTTCATTCCAGTTCAGTCCCATAAAATTACCATTAACATTACAACTCATGCAGAACACAGATAAATGTAAAATGTCACCCAGTTCTGCCAGGCAGGAATTCCAGTTCCACAAGATTACCATCTCTGTCTGCTTTCTCCCACTGCACCTTGTCTAATATTTCATTTACAACATTTCATAAGTTCATTTTCCCCTCGCTGACCATGTAAATCACAAATCAATTTTCATTTAAAATGCTTGAGTACAGATTGTTGCTGAAAGCTTCTGTATTGCATCTCAGCAATATGGCAGACCTTTAGCAAATCTTTTCAGCAAAGTGTTTCAGGATAAGAAGGGAGCAAAAAGTAAGATGTAATTTCGACAAAACTACCCTGAGGTCAAGCGGTCAAGGCATTTACTGGAAGCGCTTTACAAGTCTTGAAATATTATTTAAACAATACACTGATATGTGATGTTTTATTTATTTATAAACCATTCAATACTCCTCATTTGCTGAACGGTCATTGAATTTTCAACAGAATAATAAAATGATACATTATAATGAAACATTTAATTCTATTGATTAGTTATAATTGTTGGGAAAACATTTAAATCAATATTTGCAACTTAGTTTGGATCTTAAATAAGAAAAAAGTGACTCCATAGCATGAGAGGATATTTAGTTAAGTTGAGTTTTATTTAAATCTTATTTATTTGGCTAAATTATTCCAGAAGTGTGAATGTTTCATCAGACTGTACGTAATCTGTTGTTGCCAAGTTAAAAAGCACATGATCAAAATTAATAGTTTACTGTTTGTATCCATTTAACTGGATGCTAATTTCAAACTTGCTCTAATTTGATCTTTTGACTCAGAAAAGTACCTTCTCCACATGCATATTGCTTTTACATTCACCTTGAGGAAAATCCTTTAAAGATGCGCTGTAGTGCACAGGACAGGCAGGCAGTGTGTAATGCACACTCTGTGTGTTTATGGCAGCAGTTCTGCAAAAAAAGCTTCCCTCGATGTTTACCAGTGGGGGCAGATGTCAGGGTTTGCTGAGGAGGAGCAGACACAGCCACATCTGATTAACAATATTATTGTCCTCCTCTATACTGCCATAAAGAAGCATGATCCCCCACCCCCTCTCGTTTTTTCTTTTCTTTCTTTCTATTTTAGGCTCTGGCAGCATTCTGTCCTGTGGCATCGCACTGCCACTATCCACATGAACAAAACACAAGTCTAGAGCCGGAAGGTTAAGACAAACACCACAACTGCTTCTTACCAGGCCAAACAGGTCCTGGGATACATAGACGTAAAAGTCCTTCACATCCTATAAATACACTTCGAATCATTTGTGCTGTTATTTTTGTGCAATTATAACAAGCATGTATTCTGAATTCAGAACAAATGATTAATGTGACTGCAACAAGTGAGACAGCAGGTGGTAAATCCTGGTTACATCTACGCTTCAAAACAGACATGAGAATATAAATCAGTCACCTGGGAGTATGTGTGTGTGTGTTCATGTGTGTGTATATATACAGTAAACCTAAGCCTTAGTGTAAATTTGGGTGTTTGATCCTCACCCTCTCATTGCTCTTTTGATTGGTGATTTTTTTCCCTCTTCTTTTCGTCACCTAACTGTCACGACGGCGCTAACCCCTCACATTTCCGAGCTGCTTATTGAAGACAAACAATAAACCACTGGCAGATATCAATGGCAGAGATGAGAACGCGGGTGCCATATCTGCGGGGACTGCCTGGTGAACCTCTCTCTGCCTGCGCTTCATCTCCAGCAGCACCTCTCACTCTCAATTATTTCGCTGCTGTCACAACAAATCAATCAAATTACCGCTCCAGGACTGTGTGCAGCTGCTCCTATTGCACCGCTAGTTGCATTAGCTTTGAAATGTATGAGGTCTACATTTTATCACTGTTATTTATTTAATGCAGCTCTCTCCCCTGCGAGCCATCTTGCAACCACAGCAAAGTTAAATCATTAAAGGACGACGTGGAATGCATACTGTTTGAGAACACCTCAAATTAAACAGCGATAAGGGAGAAGGGATGGGCTTGGCTGAAGACGATTGAAGATGTTTAGGTGAGAACATGTGGTCACTGTAACAACAAAAAAAAAAACATTTCCTGTTCTGAATCAACAAATGTACACAATGAACTGGTACAATGTTTATAACAAGCTTAGAATGGATGCCTAGATACTTTACCCGCAATAATGCAATGGGTAAAGTGATACAGAGGCATTCCCATGGCAGAAAAAGGTTAAGTCAGTGGCCTGGCCCGGTGAGCTAACCTCTTAAAGGAGCAGCAGTCAGCTGAGGCAGAAGAGATGCAGTCTGACATGTCTAACTAGTACGGAAACATTTGGCTCTTCCCCCAGAAGCGCAGCCTTTGGTGGTGTAATGAGCAGAGTGATTTCCCTAATTTGTATCATGCCAAAACCCAAAACCAGAGAAAGACACTGCTGAGCGTTTTCATCAAAACGGCAGACATGCCTTTGATTGGCACTGACGCGGGGTCTCATTACTGCAGGTGAGTGGGATGCCGACCTTTATGAGGAAGCCTGAGTGCTGTTTTGTGTTTCCTGTGGATGAGTACAGAGGAACAATGTTCTCACTTCACCATTAGAACTCAGCTCTCTGATGTGATGTGCTGCCTGGCTCAAAGCAAATAAGATAGGGTATGCTTATTAATATGAAAGTGCTCCAGTAAACTAGCTCCTTGCATTACCTTTGAGTGAGTCATAGAGGAGAGGAGTAGACAGATGACTTTGTTCTCCTTCCTCCCATTGAGCATTACTTGTACAGTCCTTTGATACAGCTAGTTTTACAAGTGTGGTAATCATTCTTTGCTTGTTATTGAATCATGTGAAATGAAAACCCATTTAAAATGCAGAAGAAAGTTGGCACCACATCCAAGAACAAACATCTGCAGATGTTTTGTCTGTATGAGTCGCATATACTTAAATCTAAAATTGTGAATATCAAGAACGATTTTTTTTTATCTCAACAGCCGTCATATTTACAGACCTCTAGCATGACCCAACCTAGATTTGCCTCTGTGAAGTCAGCTAGAATTGTATGCACTCTGTCACAAAAGATAACTTTCCCCCTTGTTTAGTTTCATTGGGAATTTGTTTTTACTGCATGTTTGCAGGCATAAATCATTCTGACAAATAACCAGTTACACTGGTGCCTGTGTTTACTGAGTCTGCCACAAGATGCTGCTCAGTTTTATTTAAGCAACTGCTCCAACTTTATAGCACAACCCCATTACAGTGATAGTTATTTATCACAGTCTGAGAGGGCTGCCCTCCGAAAGCTCACAGAAGACCAGCCGATTCCTTCTGTCAATATTTATTCTAACAGAACCAGCTTTGATTAGCTGATCAAAACATGAAATTTAAATGCTCTTGTTTATGTTTGTTTTTTTTCCTCATTAAAGCTTAATATGGAAGCTTGCCAAAAAATCAAAACTAATTAGATCTGAAAAGCTTAATTTTAAACTTTCATAGCATGAAACATTTTATTTAACTGTGCAGATTGAAAATGCCATCAAAACCCTTCAAACAGTCCAGCTCTCGTGTAAAGAGCACCATTCCACCACTCTACACCGCCCATTCCACAAGACAAACAGCCTTATTAGCTGCTCATTAGCTGCATCATTACATTTAAACACAGCCATTGGCCGAACCCCTCCCAGAGTCTCATTACTGAGCCTCATGGTTGTCTTGTGTCTGATCTGATGCTAATTAGCTCGCAACGTGTGTGCTGTAAAGCACACTTGCTCCAGAGGTGGTGAAATGAGCTGACTGCTCCCTGGTGACAGAGCGACACTGTATTATATGTGTGATTAATCAGGCCTGGAGCCCTGGAGCGTCTGGGGGCGGGGGAGGTGGGGAAGTAGAGGCGGGGGTGGTGGGGGGGTTAGAGGCCAGAGCTGCAGTTGTCTGACAGAGGTGCTGTGCCAGCAGGCCTCATTCAGCAGAGTTGTGATGAACTCAGACAGGGGAGAGTGGAGGAGCGCACTATGGCCAGAGGGGCCTGGACACAGTCAAGACATTTAGCTTCACTCGTGACTTGTGTCACTTTCTCTCCACGGAGGTCCCTTCAATGCATCCCCTTCAGATAGGAGGACGTGCGAACAGGCAGTCAGTCCACTCTCTTAAAAAAAGATCTGTCACAGAGGCATTTCTTTGCAACAGCGTTTTCTTTCCCTCCATCTCTTGTGGTTGGAGAATTTCATCAGCTGGATTCTGACTGTGTGCTGGTTTGTTTGGCACTGGACAATATGGATTACCGAGAGCTGTTTGTTTTGGTAGTTCTGACAACCTGACATTGTGTTTCGTCGATCTGTTCAAGCCTCTGGGTCGTCCCTCGCACACCAAGAGGAAGATCTGTTGACGTGTGAGTCAGACAAGCCTGCTGGGCCCATTATCATCCACTACTGATGGATACATTGAAGAGCTTCCTGGATAGATGTGGGTTTATTAAAAGCTCTGCCCACAGCGATGGCTGCTGTTATTTATGCATGTTTTTGTCCATTAGGCTTCTACCTCCACATTTCCTCACTCAAGGCATCTGTCCATCCATTTCCACACATGATGGGAGCCTTTCCTGCACTTTGTGCTGTACTGGCATTAATGTAATCGGCATCCTAAAAACACACTGCTTTACATGTAGCCTGGCATCTTTTTACATTAGTGCATCTTTCATCTAAGATTTATGACTGACGGTTCCCCCATCCATCCCTCAATCTAATGGTATAAAAGAGACAATGTTTTAAACATTAAAATGAAAACCATTTACAACTATGATCAAAAGAGAACACTTGGACATTAAAGTTTAAAAGGCAAGAATAAGTACAGAAGTAAAGCCGTGTGGATGGACAGATGAGGTTGAAAAGAGATAAAAAAGTGAAGCACAGTGCACTCTTATGCACAGGAAAGAGCCATAAAGTGCTTTTGCGCTGCGCTGCAAAACGCTGACCTGTAATTAATATGGTTGATCCTCTGGGCAATTTGAGAATAGGTGCTTTTTGGGATACAAGCCCCTTAAGGATTCTTACCTGGTCAAGACCCCTGAAAAGCATTTTATTACAGTAAAAAATGTTTCATGTCAGATGATGAATGTAAAACTACTTACTACTATTACTACTACATTGATAGTAGTTTGTGATGTCTAGTACTCAATAAATCATCATGTATAATATACAGATTCAATTATTTGTTTTGTGAGGTTAAGAAAAATCAACACACATCAATTTTCCCTGGCTATTTTCTACAGTTATCACACTGTTGTACTCTGCCCTTTCTCTCACCTTGCAGGTTCTGGAGGGGGAGTGTCATGATGCCCCCTGCAGCGGCAGCAGCCACCAGGCTCTGGATGTTGGCTGTTGGCAGAGAGAGCACTAGACCCTGCTGCCCACCCAGGTGTCCGCCTGCGTTGAAGGGGATGAGAATGGGCTGGTTCATGCCTGGCGCCGCCCCCGACATCACGCCACCCACTGCGTTAGCCAGTTGCTGGGCCACCAGAAGAGACTGGAGAGGACACACGTGCACCCATAAAAACACATTACATCATCGGTTATATAAACATTAAAGGATTGTGCTTCTTTAAAATTTGCAAAAGGTATATGAGTTGTTATGGGTTGCAAAACATTTTACATCACCCAGTCTTTTTATCCTGTTGGATGTTTATGAAAAGACATCTATAATTATTCGGATTACTTGCCATTACATCAGATTGACCATTTTGGGTTATAAAGCTAAAAATAAATCGGCACCACCGTACATTTAAAACACTCTACCTACTTATCTTTTATTGTATATGATATCATCCAAATTCTAGCAGATCGTATAGTTTTATGGCAACTTATCCAAATAAAATCCTTCAGTCAAGAGTTGTAAAATGAGATGAAATCTTCTGGCAGTGTAGAGGCATTTTAGACGCCACTAACATAATGTGTCAAATTGAATTATTAATTCCAAAGAAATGAGATATGATGCAGTATAAAGACGTGGTATATAACAATAACTTTAATGGCATTATTTAAGTAATTAGCATAATCATCCCCACAATTTGACAAAATGGTTGCATAATATTTATCTGTACACAGTAATTGAATTTGATTAACGAAAGTTATTTAAAATGTCTGTTTTTAGAATATGCGTACAAGGGACAAGGTTTTTGTTACTGCAAGTTTTCCACCACAAGCCCGAGCAGATTTAACTTTTCATATTTCAGCAGGCTTTGCTTGCATCTTCCTAAATGTTCTGTGAAGCAAATAGTGCCGATGTAACACCCCCAGCTACCATCTAATGATTTGTCTTTTAAGAAATCATCTCTGCTCAAATAATGAGCAGTGCACGCAACATGGCACGTTAGTCCAGATAGCACTTATCTAAACTGTCAATGTGCATACATGAAGCGCTAAAACATTTGCCCCCAGTGGAATGATTATTATACCAGACCACAGAATGCATTTTATTCCCAGAAAAACTTAAACACAAAAGGTATCACATGAGCATGATGAGTACAGGCAGAGATGTCTAATTGAGATCATTACAGCAGATGCTGGATGACTTCACCACTAATCAGCGTTCAGACGGATGAAGCACCTTGCAGCTGAATCCTCTGCTTTTCTGTGTCACAGACTAACACTCAAAACAGACATCATCACACTTTTTCTTTGTGACGGTGCTGAGAATCCTTCTTTCACGGAAATGCAAAGGATTCAGGGTTCATCCCACTGAACAAGTCACAGACATCAAAGAATAATTTGCTCGAAATACTCCGTACTTTTTTTTAAAAAAAAAAGTAGCAGTATTTTGCTCTTTTGATGAGGAAAATAACGCATCATTCTTCCCTCTTCTTGGCTTTTTTTTGTCATTTATATTGGTTTAAGTGAAAGCGGAGCAGTCATACCCGTAGAGAAGCAGATATGTTATCAGAGGTCTCTGTGAGATATTTTGCACTGTAAAAAGACTTGAAATGTACTCTCTAAGGGAATAGATTTACACCTACAGATGTTTTATCAAGAGTTAAGAGCCTGAATTGCTGCTGTCTGTATTACAGCTAAAATGTGTATACCTACACAGGGCATGACATCGTCAAGTTAAGCCTTTTCAATAAAACCTGTCAAATTATGTCAGACATATTAGGAAACATAGATACTGAAAATGCTGCAAAGTCCAACAAAATCATAGTGTAAACATGGACCTGAATAGTTTGGAGTAAAATAATAAAAGCATTATGTCAGTTTGTGTTGTCTACATGGTGAAGCAGGCTGTTTTGGACATTGTTGGGTAAGCTTGGCTGCACTCCGCTGTGACTAAAGTTCACAAGCCTTTAACTCCAATTGTCAGCTATCTGCTTCGTTTTGCATGGTGCATCTGCAGCGTGTACGGGATGCAGAACAGGCTGACTGGTGCAAAGCGCCCACCCTGCTCTCCAGCCTGGTGCTCTTAGGTGACAGGCGTGCATGTCACTGTGATAACCCTGCATGGTGCAGAGAGTCTGCATCCACTCCGACATACATGTGATCACAGCCAGATCTCAGGCCACAATACCTGTACGCAGAAACAAACACATGCTTGTTTGTCTTTCTGAGTTTTTTGAAGGATAAAATGCTTGGAAAAGGTGAATGTTACTGGCAAGATTGTTCCCACACACTGTAAAGGATGCCTCTTTCTCAACATTTGCTTTGATACACAACAGCGCATAACAAACGACAATGTGACGCTTCTGAGAGCATCCCAAATGACATTTGCCATTAACTTGATAAAATGAATAAATAATTCGAGAGCTGAAAGGATCCTCAAAGGACACCAACAAAGGCAACGTGTTTGCTAGCTACAAGTGACACATGTTTAATCTTGCTTTTTTAACTAAATTTAATCTCAAATCGAAGCGGCACATAATCAAAGGCATTCTTCCAACATTTCATCTCTATATCAAACAAAATGAGATTGCCCGGCTTGACGGCAAAGACAGCCTCACATGGAAGGGAATAACATTAAAAGACAATTGTACAATTATGAGATGCAGCACTGATTTATTTATTATTACAGGCAGCTTTGAGAGATGCAGGCAGATGTTTGACACAGAGGCAGCTGCCAAGAAAAAAGCTCTGTGGAGATTTCTTTAAAGCTCTCGCTGTTAAAGCTGCGATTATGATCTTCAGCTAAGTGACAACACTTAATGTCTACATAAAAGTTGGAGATAATTGTACACACATAAGGAGCTTAAGTCAAGCATCCGTCATGAGAACACAATCAGCTCTCATCTGGATTTAAGAGAAGTACATTTTTCACCTTTTGCCCTGAAACTTTCAGCCCTCCGCTCTATAGGTGCTGCCGGAAAACTGTTGAACACTGTTTGGCAGACCTGACAGGTGAGTTTTGAGAAGTGGTCTCCTAGGGGCCACACAGAGACACAGACTGGGATGTGTGATAGGCTCTGGAAGGCAAAGCACCCCCACGTGGGACTGGATATGCTACCCAGGCTCTCCTACCCATCAGGGGAGTACAGGCCCCTCTGTCTGCTTGGCAGCTCTGGCACTGAGAAATTGCCCATAATCACCCAGATAGCGGACTTTTGTCATCCTAACTGTGAGTGGGAAACAGAAGGAAGGTAGATTCATGTTGGGTAAACTACCATTGGATAATGGTTGTTGGAACAATATCCGGCTCTGGAGCGAGAATCTATCAAAACATATTGATCCTGGAACAAGAGAATTGGGTATGGCATGTGGAGCGCCTTTGTTTCTGAAAAGTGTTAGCTTCACAGAGACTGTACTGACAGCATTAATATATTAGATAGTGACTGTTGAGAGCCGCCTGCTGAGGCTCAGACTGTAGCTGCTGCCTGCTTCAGCTACTCTCCCTCTTCTGCTTATTTCTTATTTGCTACCAAACATTTGGTTTGACCAGGTACATAATCAGAAACATGCTTTTAATTAGGCTCTTTCTTCTCTACGCCCAACAGCTGAGGATTTCTTACCAGGCCAGATAAACAGAGCAGTTCTCTCATTTTCTCATGCTTCCTCTCTTATCTGACCTGATGAAGATTGACGGTCATTGAGTAACACTGAGTGCAGGAAGAATGGCCTTATTAAAGAGGGTGGAGGAACCTGATGCTCTGTGAATGTGTGTGTGTTAAGTGGTGACATTGAGCAACACTAATGAGATAGATGTTCAATAAACATTGCTGAGGCACCGGGCCAATAAATCCAATCAGATAGGACAATGCCTGATTGAGCTATGAACAAGGCTGCAGGCTCAGCTCAGGCTCTTTGCGCCCCTGCTTGTTTTGACAGGGCCTGTATTGTCAGCTCATTAGTGCCACAACTAAATTATATTTGAAGATGATGTGTGATGACTAAATAGTTTACCATTTCACACTGGAGCATTTACTTTGGGTGTTTGAGTTTTACTCATCACACGTCAACAGGCAAAAGAATCAAAGAAGTAAGTTTCTAAGACAAAAAATTTGGCTTTAATAACTGCTGTAAATGTAAATTGAGTTATGTTGGTTGGTTTTTGGTCGCGTCTTTAGATGTTCACCACTTTGGGTCATTCCTTTGAATGTTTTATACTAAGTACCCTCAGCACTAAAAAAAAAAAGTATGAGTTTGAATCATTACTCAGATAATAATAATAATAATAATAATAATAATAATGTTTTTTTTATTGTATTATTATTATTATGTAGATCACCGTTATTCCTGTCAAGGACAAGGAAACTGGTTTCTATAGATCGAGAAGAATATAAATTTAATCATAAGGAATAAAAGAAGTTGAACATACATTAAACATTAAAACAAGCAGGGACAATACATTAAGACATACAGACATGATACAAGTTTATAACACGGGGAGAATCTCTCCAGAGATGTGTCGCCACACAGAAGTCTGGAACTATTCTGTCCTAGTCAGATAGGGGAGCTTTGTTTAAAGACTTTGGTCACGTGAATCAATTTGAGGCCTGTTCTTCAACTATGAAAACAAGACAAAGGTCTCAGCCTAAACATGTCCCTGATGAAAGGACGTCAGCCTTGCAGATGGTTTACTAAGGTTAGAATGACATCAGTTTAGGAGCCTTATGGTCAGACCTTTCAGCTAGACTTTAATTAAGAGCAAGGTAATTAAGCTAATACGTGAAATTCCTCTATTATTATTATTATTATAATAATTATTATTATTATATAAACACTATAGTTTATATAGTGTTTATTATTATTATATAAACACTATATAAACTATAGTGTTTATATAATAAACACTATAGTTTATATATAAACTATAGTTTGTTAAAAAATGTACTTACAACAATTAAAAGCATTGTGTGACCCCAGTAGGTCTAGCTGTTTGTAGGGTAGAGGCTTATTAGCGTCTGATTATTTTCTTATTATTTTCTTATTTTTAGCTACATTTTCTATTGTACAGAACAGAAGCAATTAAAACAAGAAAATCAGAATGATTGTGTTTTTCTTAAAACAGCAAGAAATTTATACTTCATTTATTCACAGACTCTGCTTGCTTTTCTACAGCAGAGTAGATTCTTTGTGTTCTTATTGTTGAGGGGGGAGCGGGGGAAGTTAGGAGATTGAAGTTAATTTGATTGCAGTTCTGTAGAGCATTCAAGTACAATGCTTTCTAAAACATCACAAAAAATGCTAATTAAATAGTATAGATGACAATAACAACTCTTATATGAGACACATGTCTAATTAAACTTTTACCATAGTCAACATGTTTATTGTGTCTGTGATTACAGATGTTGGACCCCATTTTTTCATCCTTCTACTTACCTGTGGACCCATTGGGTATCCTGGGTGGGAGTGGCCTAGCTGACTCTGCTCAGAGGGGCTGCTGCTGGCGTCAGACTGAACTGATCCGTCACGAACTCCTGAAAGAGCAACATATAGAGATACATGTTGAAAAGAGCAAAAAAAAAAAAAAAATGGAGTAAATCGACCTGAGATCAACACAGACTCCACAGTTAGATAAACGGACACATTGCAATGCTGAGTAAAGGAGGGCAGCTGGCAGAGAGGAGGAATTTGTATTTAAGTGCTTTATCAATAACTACTGTAGCACTGAATAACTTACTAACCAGCGGAGAGGCTCATTGATGGTGGATGATGCATACTGGCGGGTCCCTGATGGCTTAGATTACCACAGGGAGATAGCGCTCCACCACAAATGTTGCGGCATTATTATTCAACCATTTACATCACTGAGTATCACTCATCTGAGCCCACTCCCCCTTCTACTCTGAGCCAGCAGCTATGAGACACAATTAGACCTGTTTGCTATGAGGTTAGAGTGGAGCGGAGCAGACAGGGACATGATAATAAGCTTGCTGATGGCTGCAGGGAAAATAAAGCCCACAGATGATTGGTTATCATAGCAATTCCTATTGCACAAAACCTCTCAGTGTCGGCCAATCTGAAAAGTCAAAAAGGCTCATCTGACTCTTGACTTGAACCTGCATGATGATGATTTCACATGATGATTCATTGCTGATAGTAGAGACTTCAGGAATGTTTTACCTTCTGAATATGAAGGAATTTATTATAAAGGGCATCAAACTGTGTTTTTTTCTATTGCCTGTTCCTCTGAACATGGTCTAATCTGTGATACTATTCAGCATGATTTCCAGTAAGAAGAGTAAATTTGAGGTTTTTTTCTTTTGAAATAATTGTATACACTCAAAGACACTATTAAACAAACTGACGGCAACTTTTATGCGACCTTTTATGGAATTTCAAGAAAATGCCACAAATAAAGCGAGCTGAGAGTGATGAAGTTGTCTCATAGTTTAGACACAGTTCATGTCTTCAGAATATGTTGTTGAGTCGAGGAAACAAACTCTTGCAGAGGTATGTGCTTTTACAAACAAAAAATCATGGTTCTTTTACATGTTTCAATGTGGATGATATTTTTTTAAGAGATTAATCTTAAGGATACATTCAGGTCTTTTACTAATGCTTTCTGTTTTTGACCTTTGGGTGCATATTTCTAATATTTTTATTTGAAAATATTCTCATTTATTTATCTTTCCTTGGAACTTTATATTCAGCAACTCTGTAGAAAAAAGTGGCACCTTGTTTTTTAAATCTTTTTCTGATTTTCGTTCACAACCAATCAACCTTTTAGCTAAAATCAAGTGTTTATTGGTCTGCAGGCAATATTTGCACTGGCAACTACAGCTCCGCTTAAAACTGAAACTGGGTTGTATGACTGTGTGGCATCATATAAAATGTTTGCTGGTGACATCATAGAGTTTCAGTGATGGGGAATCAGACCCATAGCTCATTCATGATGGCATTTTTAAATGTTTTTAAAAGTGAGATACTACATGAATTATATAAGAAAGTTCAGCAAGCTGACATAAAGGCGAGGAGAAAGAATTTACTTCCGTCAGCATGTCACTCACCATGAGCTGTTATTTAAGCTTAGATTTGTGGATGGAAAAAGAGAGTCGCATTGTCTATTTGCACATGTTTATGTGTAAATCTGCAAATTAAAGGGTTACAGAGCTGGCATGAAAATCCATACCCAACTACTACACTATAAAATTTAAAAAAGTTGCTTTTACTCAAAAATACTCAAGATCTAAAGAACATTAAACTTTAGTAAGTTTAATAAACTGGAATGACTTGAGTCTGTGGAACTTAAACTAACTATAAATTTGATTGTTGTGCAACAAATTTAAATAATTTAAAGTCAAAGTTAGAGGTGATGTTTCACATGCTGATTTAAAGTTTAACTTAGATTACTGGATGAGCTTAAATGGTTCCATCAGCTATAATCCATACTCTACCCTAGTCAATGTTACAGTTTACAATGTGAAAGAACATTTTGAATATTTTATTTTTCTTTGGTTTGTGTTTACAATCAGAACATAGGTGGTAAGTGAAAATATAGTTAAATTATTTTCAATATTATTAATGTTTTGAATAACATAAAGCACATTCAGAAAACATCCTTTTTAAAAGACTATTTTAGATTAAAAAAAAAGAATGTCTCACACTAAAGAAGTGTGCCTGGAACCCTTACTCTTAGTTACAAAGCCAGTTTACGTGCACAATAAAATAGACTTTTTTAAAAGCACAGAGAAGATCATTGTGCAAAAAGGTGATGTACTATCCATAATTTAATAAAGTGACCCCATTCGGAATTCAAGATATAAAACCTTCATAAAAAGTCAACAGAGACTCTTTTTAAATGTACTACCTCCTTATTCAACAAGTCTTCTCTTCAGTAAAAAGATGTTGTAGCTGAAATCAAGCCAACCATGTGGAATTGCATTTGAAGGCCACCAAAACTTGTTTAACTGCACAGCATTGGCCATGAAATAAAAAAAAACAATGAAAGAAAATGTAATCACTTTTAAAATAAAAGTTTTTTTTTCTTTTAAACTGAATATTACAGCTTTTAAAAGTTTTTTTCTTTGTTTTGTTTAACAGACAAGACATGCAGTGGTTTTTGAAAGCTTCATACTAAATGTACAACTCAATAACCTTGCCAAAAAAATCTCATTGCGTGTCCACTATGTTTATGCAATACATTTTAAACTCTTCTCTGCCAAATAAAATCATTTCATCTTTGCATAAAATCCAAATAATTGGTGAATGTCATGACCTACCAAATGAACCTTGAGCGTTTGATGGTTGATGTGAAAGCCCAAGGGGGAGGCCTGTTTTTCTAGCTGGTTACTACCTCTGGCTGGATGGCCCTGCTTCTCCATAAAGGTCCGCATCCTCTCGCTTATCAGCCTTGCAATGCTAAGGCTATTTTGACAAGCCAGTCTCTTTTCACCAATTATTTCACCCATTACAAATCCCGTTGTGCCCAACCCCACCCTGCACACTCACTATCTGGAATTAAGATCAATCGGAACATAAAAAAAAAACACTTTGGGGGTGTATTAAAGTCAATGTAAAGCGTAGGAAATGGCACAATATTTGATATAAATATAATGTATAATTTTTTATTTATTTAAAAAATATATTGCTATTGCTATTCTCTCAAAGCAGTTCCTTCTGAGTTTGGACATTATCAGATTGATACAGTTTTATTTTCACAGACATAAAACAGTTCAATTTATATTTACGGCAGCTTAAACTTTTCAATCATCTCAAAAGCAGGTTTAAGGATACAGCTGGGAGGTTGTGATAACAATAATGAACCAAAAAATGCTGCTAAGGAAGTTCAAAGTCAAAGAATTACTTAATTACAATCATAACTAAGTCAATTTGTGAAATGAGGATATTCAACTCATAATAAAAGAACAAGGCTTAATAAATGAATCAATAAGCTCCAGACAGAAAAGCTGATGACTGTGCTTGAGGTATCGGCCATAAGTAATGAATTCTATTTGATAAACAGTGTGGAAGACTTACTGAGTAACGATCCCTTGATACCTTTCATCACATCTTTTCACAATAACTTAGAAGGTTTCATCCCTTTGCAAATATCTCTAACACTAATATGTTTATCACACAGGAAAAAAAATCTATAAGAAATAAATACACATGCATATCTTCCCTCAAAGGATTTGTGTTATTTCTTTTACTAAATTAAACAGCTGACTGGAGAAATACCTGAAAAGTCAATCATCGATTCTTTTCTTTGTCATTACAAGAATCTTTTTGCATTTTTTGCTTTGTTCTGGAAATAAAAATATACTTGTCCAATGTGAATGATTAATAAATTGACTTCCAGATAGAGATTAATGGTGCATAGAGAGAAGGACAAGGGAAATATCTCAATCAGACCTTTACTCAAAAGAAAATCTTTTGATGATGTGATTATATACAGGATTGAATGGTTATATTGATGTGAGGAGAGATGAAAGAAGAGGCCAAACGGATGAAAGAACAGGCGACGCACATTCAGCATAGCTTTACATTTATCTAGGCCATTCAGAGTAAAACTCTTTTTTTATATTTCCTGAGCAGTAGCTGTCATAAAAGAACAAGTGCCCTCATATCAGAGCTTCTTTCTGAACGACAAAAGCATCCTTTTATACCATAAATATACATTCATGTGGGTTTTTTATGGCCTTGACTATTCACATAAAACAAGTCTTATACGATCCAGACTCACAGTGACAGTGACATGATGAGATTTTCAGTGAATGACTCTTTTATGTAAGGGAAATAATCATATTTATTACAGGGCACAGGGTGCAGTTTGATGTGACTTATGTCATGGAAATATTGCCAATATCAACCGCTAAAAAAATTCTCTCTCATTGATCACCAAAGTGGCCACTGGAGAGCGACTTTCAATGCCACACAAGGCAAAAAGGGGCCTCTGTGCTGTGTGTGTACGTGTGTGCACTTGTGGAGAGAGAGGGGTGCAAAGAGCTATATCTATTTGACTTCATTCGGCCTGTCTTAATGCAGGGTGCCCCAAGGACTACACCACAAAACAATTAGCCTGGATTTCATAAAGCAATCAGCATGCCACCTTGTCTAATGCAACCACTTCATACATTGACAGTCTGTATAAAACGGTGTTATTGAAAGCTTTGTGTTCACGTTAGCTTTTGCCTCAGTGCATTTATGAATCAATTTTTGCCCATAAAAGAAGCTTTAACACTTAAGCTATTTTAGTGGAAATGCATTATGTAAGTTGTCAAATGTACGAGAGAGGCCTGGTAACGATTCGGGCTATTCAGAATGAACAGCCACCCCCCATTTTTTATAATGGTCCTTTTGAAAATGTCTGGCAGAGTGCATGTGTTTGCTATTAAGATGTTGTCAATCATTCTTCTCTTGAACTGTAATCCATAGAAAATAATTTCACATTTAAAAAGATTGGAGAATATAAATTCATTGCTAAATTGTTTGCTAAGTTGACTTACTGCAGCAGTGTAATTACAGTGCAAAAAATATGCTAAATGAAAATATGATTCTGATCATCAAAAGTGCACATTGATGTTTGACAGGGAATCTGTGATCTGCTCAAGTGTAAAAGATGGGCCCAGGCAGACAACAAGCCACATCATACACAAGGTTTAATTCCATCAATGCACAACCAATTGTCCCAGATTGTTTGACCATTGATTTAGTTAATACCACTTGGAAAGTTGACGTGGCATTACAGAGAGCGGAGAGAGACGGGTCATTTCACTTTCATTCTTCTCCCTAAAGCAGCTTGAACTACAAAGTAAAAAAGTGCTGCATTGACCAATCCAGCCTCTAATATGAAGTGTGTACTTTAAAGTGATTTACTTAACTCCTTGTAGAATGCAAGAGAGCCCAAATCACTTGTGATTTAGCTCAGTTTCATTACCCCCACCAAAGCCCTCAACAATAACATAGGGCATAATCTGGTGCCAATAACTCCAGGTGCTCTTAGTAAGATGGATCCCTCTGGACCTAAGTAATACTCTGTTTAGAGGCTAAGGTGGACTGGCTGCACGGGATAGGTCAATAGTGTTTCTAGGGATAGAAAACCACCAGAGACTGATATTTGAGTGTCTGGCTGTAACACTATTAGTTACATTATAGCTACTGCTGCTGCTGGGAGAACTGTCATTTCCTTAATTAAGAATGCAGTGCAGGGCAAGATGGAGAAGAGGCCACAGTGATCTCCGAGGGCCTCCAACATTAAAACATGATTCCTTATTGCGCAAAGGCGTAGACCTTCCAGTGAAGGGAAAATCCAGCTCATTCATTATTCTGACACAAAGTGGCATTATGGAGTTAGGGAATTACACAGGAGGTGGTGCCATGAACTGTGCTGAACAGAGAGGATTTTACACCTCAGCAGTTCTGTGACTATTTCTGAGGTGATTGTTAAGCCTCGGGCAGAGGAGGGAAAACTCAGAGGACAGAGGGAGAAGAACGAGGACAGGCAAAGTGGAAATGGATGCAATGGAGTGTATGTGTGTCCTCTGGTGGGAGGTTTTAAATGTAAACAACAGAAAATAGTACACTTCAGTTTGAAGAAAGCTGCTAGTTTCTGATGAATGGACAGGGAATCTGCATGAAAACAAAGCTTGCAGCGGTAAGTGTGCTGTGCTGCCACACTTGAGTTCTCACTCGCGGCCACAGGTCTTCAGCAAAAGGCTCTCTGACACGAGAGTGCTCTGCTCCACCTCTTACCTGTCTCTCCCTTGATGCTGGAGGAGAGCTGGAAGCAGAACAAGCACAAGAGGGACCAGAGGGAGGTAAATAGGTGAGAAGAGGCAATGCCCATTTCAAAGGTCAAGAAGGAGAGATGGTGTGATGGAAAGAGAAAGATGGAGGAGGGAAAAGGAGGAGGGGAAAAAGAGGGCTTTTGTGTTCATCCTCACTGGGGACTTTGGACACTTTTGCACATGAGCACATCTGTTACAAAGCGTCCATATAATTCAGAAAGCAATGTCAACCTGATTAGCTCAGGGTTGAAAGAGGCGGATAAGCATCAAAATTATTCCTCATCCTTTTACAGCCATCAGCAAAAGGTGGGGCACTGTGATGAAGACTAGCTTTAAGCCTTTTAGGAGATGCCTGCTTCACTGTACCTCTTCCTCCTAAATTACTTAAATGATATTTGCTGTAAATAGGATTCTGCTGCCTGCAGCCCACAGACTAGCAATAAATAAAGGTCTTCTCTCCATCAAACACTTTTTTGTTTCAAAGTCTGTTCTTCAACTAAAATTGGGATTTAATTTTTAACTAAAAATGACAAAGTTCTCTTACTCTAGCTCTCAAATGTGAGAAATTTCAGGTATTATATGTTACATACTGTCTCTGTGGTTGTGGCTATTATTACAGTTTTCATATATAAATTGAGCTGTTGGGGTCATATAAAACATTAAATCTATTATTCCAGGAGTAAATTGTGTTACATGAACTGAAAATATCAATCAATCAATTCACAAATGAATAAATAGAAATTAATGCTTTTAATCTTCAAATTTTGGTGTAAAGAGCTGAAAATAAACAGCCATTTATTTAGTCAACGTCCTTGTTTTTGTTGAACAGTGTTTATTATCTAAAACTTTACGTAACTTAAAATAAAACCTATATACACTTTACTGAATAATGTAGACAATAAGCACTTCCTTACAAAATTCAGCTGCAACCTTCATTCTTTAAACCCTAAATCAGGTTAAAAACAGCATTTTGAATTGTGTCCAGTCAACTGCAGGACACTCAGAAGCAGCCGGTGGGGTGTCAGGCCAGTCCAGTGCACTCTGTGTGTTTGTGTTTGTGTAGGTGGGGGGCCAGACACCCACATGTCATGCCTGACACATCAGCTTCATCCCCCCAGGCTATCCACCACTAATGCTGCCTATCTCCCGTTTTCTACCCTTGCCCCTCAAAACCCTCCTCTCCTCCCCCCTTTACTCACCCATTCCTTCTGTCAGAGAGGTATAATAACAATGGATCACAGCAGCACTGCAGTACAGCCTCAATCACCATAGGATCACATGAGGTGATACGGGCCGCACTGGAGTATATCTTACCTACACTGAACTTGAGCTAAAAAGAGTTCATCTTAGAATGAACTTATGTGGAAAAAGAACGATATTAGTTGTAGCTGGATCTCCCGTGGAGCTGATAGTTGCAGAGCTGAGTGGGTACATGTGGAAACAAGTAAATAATCATGTAGACAAGACACCCCAAGTCAGTCTACTATTCCCATCACATTATTCTATAGCAGTAAAAGTGAAAGGGAGTGTTTGTGTGTGTGGCGGGGGGGTGGGGGGGGGGGTGTTGTATGGAAATAATATTGCTTTGAAGTATATAACTTTATTCTGGAGAAAAGAAGCACCACAGTGTTGTTCTATGTCCTCAGATATAAAGGAGAAAAAAAAAACATAATAACTTCACGATAGCCTGGATCTTCTTGCCCTATACTAGCTTTCCCCCCTTCTCCCGCCCACACCCGTGCCTCATCCACCATACACCCACTTCTCCTGCCTCAATCTTTGGTTTCAAAGGAAGCGAATCAGCCAGAAGGACAGAAGGTTATGCATTAGTACTGGTCATTGCTCAAAGAGTGAGCGTTATAAATAATAAAGGCTTGTGAAGGACACAAGGGCTGTGGGATGCATCTCTGGTTCACGCCACACAAGTCAAAGACAAGACTGTAATTTCTATTCCCAAAATGTGACCCTTGCAGCTTCAATTACATCTCAACAACACCTACCGTGTCCATGCAGCAGACCTGATTCCTCTTTGTTAGCTCTACATAAAAGCCATGCTGTTATTGCTTACGGAGCACATGCTACACATACATTTATTTTTTTGAAAATCATTTCTTAACTTAAAGAAAGTGTATTACTAAAATAGATGAATAGGGAAACTCAATTTATTTTCTCCATAGCTGTCCACCTGTACAGCTTGTAATGCTCTTTTCTTTGGATTTTTTTTCTTCCTACTCAGAGCAAAAAGTAAACTTCAACCTTAAAAACAATCAGCACAACAATCTTGCCAGTAATTTTTGAAGTTTTATGTGTTGCTCAAAGTCATTTCTGCATAAACAAGCATCCGTGAAACCTGATGACCTGTTGTTCATAATGATAACAAGAGGTCTAGTGTGTACTCATCTTCCCTCCCTGTCCTCCATGCCACACAGTGATTGTGTTGCTGTAGCCATGGGCACTGCGGGCACATTAGCGAGTGTATTACACCTCCTTTATAGGCATGCATTAAGCTTGTTTTTAAGTTTGCGCAGACAGCTGAAATCTCTATAATGAGATCCACCTCCTGGGTAGAAACTTGTTCCCCCTCTGTCTCCTTTATCCTCTCTTATTTACTCAGCATGGCCCATTCAGCACTGGGTTTGCACCACTTTATTACTTAACCTCGCCACACAACATTACAAGGCTCTTTGCATCAGCAAGCAGCCTATCTCACTATGCAGCCTGCTCACTAAGCTGATTACACAAAAATAATAACAACTCATGCCTCAAGCAGTACATGTTTGTGTGTCTCAATGTATGAAAGAGATTTTCAAACAAGAGACAGAACCATATCTACTATATTTTTTAAGAATGTTATTTAAAAAATACTTACAAGAGGAAACAGATTTTAAGCTTTTTGTGTCTATTTTTTGTCTATTATTAATTGAATTTTTCTCCTCTGTTTAAGTCTCCCCATCTCATATTTTAAGCACTACATTGCAAAACAAAAGTGTCCAAACCTAAAATTGCAAAATGTTTAAAAAGAATATGCAGATATATGCAAATATAACATTTGTATCTTCAAACAAAAACTGTGTGACACTAAAAGCACAAATGTTTTCCTTTATATTTCTAAAGTTTTGCACTTAAAATTTACAACAACATAGAAAAATAGCTTTTGCAGGCACGTACCAAATAAGACCAATTAAATACTTCTCACTACTCAAGTACATAATCTGCAAATGAAGCGTAATGAGCCTGAAAAAAACCAAGCCCAACATGAACGCTGCATAACAGCAGTTGGGCCATCTGGAATGGACTATTTATTCTAAATGACCTCCAACATCAGGAATCAATGAAGATTCGTGTTGCTCTTTTGGGGAGGGAGGGGTCTATAGGTGACCTTTGTGAAAAAGTACCACCATTTTGGCAGAATCCGTATAAGTGCAGACCATTTCATGCAGACAGTAAGTGTATGAAATGAGTGCTCCTGTCATTCCAGCATGGCTCTCTTTGACAGCATGATGATAGAAGCGTCACATCCTTGGGAGAGTAAATGCAAACTGACAAGAGATGAGTCTTTGGTTGCTGAATATAATACGGAATTGTGCTCTGAGTGTCTTATTATCTTGTCTGTTGATGTCTGAAAGGGGAGATTTGCTTGAGAAGAGAAGACAGAAACTGTACGCATCCAACACCATTTTGTCCTTAAAAAATAAAAAAAAAGGGGGGGAAAAATTGTTGCCCCACTAACCACAGCTTTCCCACCTAATGTCCACTTCTACTTGGAATAAATACAAGGCAGCAGGATGTTTGCAGTGTCTCGTAGCCCCTGTTACTTGAAGTGGAAGACTATTTGCACAGGCAAGCTTTTAGGAGAAGAACGACCATTTCACCACTGCAGTAAGCATGAGGAGGCTGGCGAAGGTTGACAATATACTGTAGACAAACATGACTGTTACTGCCATTGTCTAACGGCCGTCTGACTCCGTCTCATACTGACACAAACTCTGTTTCACAAACTGTTTCAGGGCACTAATGGTAAAGTCCTGTGTCAACTTTGTGTAACACAAAAGATCTAGAAGCTTCATCTTAAAAGTACATGTTTGATGTTTCAGAAATGTAGAAGAAAACAGATGCAAACAGAAAAACATTCTTTATATGGATAAAACTTCCATACAAATCATTTATCACATATTTTATATAGAAACCCAAAAGGAAAAGAATTCATGTACTGTACAGCTTTATGTATTTTGTGCGAGACTGTAACTTTGTAACTGTGTTTACCTTAGCATAGTTGAATATGTAAAAGTAATTTTACCTGATTAAAAACACACTTTTAGATATTTTGATGTGAATAACCTTGTATTTATGTGTGTGTGTGTGTGTGTGTACCTGTGTTTGGTCAGGATAATTAAACTGCAACTCCATTTGAGAAGTTTTCTTTGTCCGCATGATATGTTCATACATGCATTGTGGCAAGAAATGTTTATTCCTTTTAGTTCATTGTATCTATTCCTTGTTTTAATTTCATGTGATGTCATGTCAAGCATGTTGATTTTTATGACTGTTAATCTAAAGACTAAACAACATCAAAGTGTTATTTATTAACAAAAGAAAAAAAAAGAACTATGTACTCATATTGTTTCCATTAGTCAAACAACATATGCTGTCATCTCTTGCTTGCTCAATATCACTTCAGAGAAAAGCAAATGCGTAACTACTATACCTCACACTGTAGAAGAAAACCACTTAATCATGTAAAACATTGTTCAAATCCCCTGAACAGTTTTTACTATATAGGTAACATTTATGTTGATTTTACTCGAAAAAAAAGGAAAAAAAAAAGAAACAAAACACGTATCTCATATAAGCAACTATTGTTTTTCCAACAAAAGAACAAAAATGCTTCATTTATGAATCAAATATATTTAAATAAAGGAAATACAGTTTGAAATACTTTCTTAAATTATTTTATAAAACCACTGAAAATAAATTAAACAGCAAGGTTTTTACCTTTATGGTCACATGTCTCACATTCAGCTGGTTTAGGAAAAGCTGCAAGAATTTATGAAGCTCCCTCAAACAGTGACTTTCCCACACTCTTTCTGCAAGGCATGTGGGCAGCGGCTCCCAGGTTGAAGCCCAAGGTTGCCAAGAGGTAGAAACAACCATCCCCCCAAAACTCACAGCTGACACAACCAGGACTGACTCCGACTAGCCACATAAATAATGACCAAAGCCCATTAAAAACATTAAGCAGAAGCTAATGCAAAAGCTTATTAACATCATTATTCTGCAAAAATGCTGAAGACTTAAAATGGTTTATTTAAGTATTTTCTCAATTAAATAGCTAATTAGTTATAAAATAAAAATAATTAATTTAAAATATAAGTCAGTAAACAGTAAGCAGTATAAACATACATGAGGGAGAAAAAGAGAAACAAAAGGCAGAGAATGTGAAACAAGAGAGAATTCAAATAAAATCTGATCAGAAAGGAAGAAAGAAAGAGATTTGATGCTTATTAAACCAAATTGCAGCACTTCTGAGATAAATCCTGCAGGGTGCAGTTCTTGTTTAGAGGACTAGCCCAGGGTTATTCGTAGAATAAGGATTTAAAACACACCTGAACTCTTAAGTGATAAGGTTTCAGACTATATTTGGCTCTGCCGCCTCCAAATTTATTTTTTTACTCAGTTGCTAGTGTTTGCGAACTTGTTCCACAGGAACTTTGCCATAAATTTTTACCACTTTGCAGTAAACACACACCCACAGTAAGTCAGTAAATAACACATGCTCCTATTCCAATAACAGCTTCATCAAATCCAAACACTGTTTGCTGGATTGTAGGTAGCCCACCCCCCACCCCTCCCCAACCCCACAGCCCAGACCCCAACCCCAAAAGAAACACGCACCAACACACACACACAAAGTAAGTGCATATAAATATTCTGAACCCTAAACCCACTAATGGCAGGCTGGCATGTACACAACTAACAGAGATGGAGGAAAAGACAAACAGATCATTGTAGACTGATATCAAAGTTATAAATGTTCAGTACAAAAATCTAGAGCAAATAGAGAGGAATCGTGCCACTTATTGTTTCCACATCCATGAAAAATGAATATGAGGAAAATGAATATAACATCAAGAGGTTAAATGATGGAAATAACCTCTTTAAGTCCTTCAGCTGTTATTTGTTTCCACTTCCCCCAATATTTTCTCACCTAAATAAAATTGAGTAAAAGGATCAAACATATAGAAATATTTAAGATTGTCTGATAAAGAATACATGATTCCCCTGACATTAAATATATAAGCTTATAGTTTATTTATGTAGCACCAAGACAAATATGTTATGTCTACATAAATAGGACAGAAGCAATTTAAACATATTTTTAGTTTGGGGAAACCATCACAAGATAAAAGCTTTAAAGACTAATTTCCTTTTGTTTAACTAATTCTAATTAGAAAATATGTGAAATGATTATTTTAATCATGTTTTTACATACATAATGAGGCTCACTAACTGAATTAGTCCACATGACTGAACTTAATTTGATATAACCAAAACAGTGTAAACACTCAATTTACAAGATAAAAACCAACCAAACAAAAAAAAAAAACTTTAAATAATCATGCTGCTAGAGAAGTTGCATAATTTTAAATATAACTTACAGACAATAAAAATAAAGTCGAAGCCTTTAGTTAATTAAATAATTGGTATTTTTATTTAAAGATTAAAGTAAGGCTTGAAATGTTGATATTTTTACAATCACTTTATGATAATATAAGTAAAACTGCATGATAATGAAAAACTGTCGAGCATGCGCAAAATATCTTTATGGTTTGAGTAAAATTATTACAGCTCAAATTATTATTCTTATAAGATTTTATGTAAAGAAGGCTCATGTGATTGTAATGCAACAAAATATACAATAAAAAAGCAAAAGAAACTGAATAAAATCATTTACAAAATGCACTACAAATTAAACACTTCCCGTTGCTTAAAGTCAATTCAACCATCACAAAGTATCTCAGTCTATAAACAAAGTGTTTTCTTTAAAAACAACTAAACAAAAGTATGTAGGTGGATAAAAGTATTAAAACACTCATTTCTGTGCTCTCTAACCAATAAGAGTAAAACTTGCTCATTCCCACACTTAGTTTGTTTCCTGCTGCGCCTTGACACCTGTCCCAGCTCTGGAAGCTCCCCATTTCCACCTCACAGCTGCCTAAACCAGACCTCACTCAAACTACATCCAGCAGCTATTTGATGGAGAATGAACATGGGATGTGTGGACTTACCGTAAAGCTTGTTGGGAGTGCCCTCTCTGTCTGTGGACTCAGAGGGCAGGAGCAGGGGCTCGTCGTTCAGATCGCTGTCTGGGGTGGCCGCTTTGTCGTCCGCCCGGAGTTCTGCCGCGCTCATGTCGCTGCGCAGGGAGAGCAGCGGCTTGCTCAGCTGCCCCGTAATCATTGGATCCTGATGGGAGCTATGGGAACCCAGGTGGGAAACAGGGAGGAAGAGGAAAAAAAAAGAGAAATTGCCCCTGGTTAGATGTGCTTCAGCGTCTCACCCTCACCGGCTCCTTCTCTATGTCTCTACTCACTCTCTCTCTCCCCTCATCTTCTCCTTTCTATCGCTCACTCATCACTCTCCCTCTCTTTCCTGCACCCTCCCTCCTCAGCTCCCTCTTTAATCTGTGGCTGGTGCTGCCCCACTGATACTGCCGGCTGCTGCCTGGTGAAGAACTGTTACGGATCGCGTGGCTTTGCCATTATACCCCGAAGCCCTAAAACAGTGATACATCCATCTCCAAGGGCTCATTACTACCTGACATGTGGCTCATCTTCAGCAAATACTAAGCTGACAGCGATCTCCGATGAGGTGCAGACGCTGCGCACAGATTAATAAATCAAAACAATCTAATTTTGCATCTAAGAGAAAGATATGAGTTACATTCACACCACTGATTATATCAATTTCCACTTAGTTGGAGGACACAATTAGATTAAAGGTGACATCTTGCAGCAGTGTGTAAGAACTTACAGCCTGATTTAAACAAGACATGAAGTCACTGATATCACTGAATTTTTAAACCAATTATTTAAATTTTTTATCACAAGAGAAGTATTTACATGACACGATCATAGCATTATGTTGGCAGCGAGTAAATGCAACCAAGTGGAAAATAAACTGAAATATTACTATTTTAAAACAAGTTTTTAGAGGCTTTACAGATTCATATCCAGATCAATACACAGACATCTATGTATATTTATTTATTTATATTAAAAGGAAAGCACTCTGTAAAAATAAAAACTTCTCTTACCTCAACAAGCTCCAGAGGAAAAAGCAATCGAGTTTTTAGAGACTCCAAATGTTGAAATCAGTCAAGCTGCAGCTGAAACATGCCACCACTGCTACTGCATGATTTCAGCTGAACCAAAAGCAGCTTCCTCAACCTTCCTGTATCTGAACGGGGACCAAAGATTCAAGCCTGAGGTTACTTCCTAAGACAGACCCTGGAGATTTCACCTCCTCCCTTTCTCTCCCCCCCACCCCATACACAGGCTCTCCCTCCTGCTTTCACTCCCTCTGTCTCTTTCCTCTTGTGTCTTCTGACGGGAAAGCTCCTCAGACAGTGTTAACCCCACCTCGGGCTCTGAAGCACAGACATAGAGCAGCAGGACTACGGCCCTCTTTCTTATTTATGAATCAAGTCCAACCTAAATATGTCTAAGCAGGGGACAGGTGACCAGCACATATACAGGCGTGCAAAGGAAAAGAAGGGTGAGACTTTTCTTACCCTGCACCCATCAACAGTCCACCATTTCAATCAGGGTGGTCGATGAATTGCTACCCAGAAGGGCCTTTTTAATGTGCCCATCAAGAGAATTTGCCCTCTCTGATATGACACATGATAATCTATGAAAATGTTAATCAATAGAAGTAGTTTAAGCTGTCGTTAAAAAAACGTGAGCCGACTGGTCAATACTCATATCCCTGCTAACAATGTCACTAGTCATCAGAGCTTCATTTGTGAAGCACTTAAATGTGGGACACTGCACATCAATGCTCCTCTCTGCCCGCTGAGGTAAACACATTTTCCCCTCTGTCTGAGCTTGGCCACACTCTGCATGCATTTGGGCCCACCCCCACCTCCTGCCTCCTCTCTTTTGAGTTGCTTGATAGGTCCACTGGAGGGCAAAATTAATACCTAATTGAATCTTGCAGTCATCAAAATAATCAATAGTTTTTTATTATTTATTCTTCACAGTCTGTTGACTGTTTGAAAGCTCAGAGGGACAGCAGAGAGCACAGGCAGCCCCGAATTTTCTACCATTTCACAATGTAATTTTCACTGGGGCATGAGAGTTTGCAAGACCTATAAAAAATGAGAGCAGTGGTTTTTGTCAGGGGGTGGGGGGGAAAAAATAAAGGAAAAATGGGAATCTTTGCCCCAGCAGCTACGATGAAAAATAGAATAAACAAGCTACTGACACTTCAGAGAAGGGCAGGGTCCTTTCTGTCCATCCCTCCATCTTTTTCCCTTTCCCCTTTTCTTCTTATTTCATCATATCAGGAGTGTGGCGGTACCTCTCTAATGCTGGCATTTCTCTTCCTGACAGACTCCAAACAAGTGCTGGGAATGAGATCAGGGCTCTAATCTTCCTCTGGCCTCAAAGGCTCCAGGATAAGAAGGCGACACATCTCTCACTATCTTATCCAGCTGATAATTACTTAAAAAAAAAAAAGCTTTAACTATTTCAATCACATCACCTATTTGGTTTGTTAATTCAAGGAAATCATGTCTAATGAGATTACTTTAAAATTTTAAACATATATGATATTTAATTTTTTCATGTCTTATTATTGGTGTTAATATATTGAATCAGATATATATTTTAAAGTTACTTCAGATCTTTGATTAGAAGAATAATGTGTAACTTTTTAATAGGCCTGAGCAGACAACAGGGATGTGTTGGCCTGATGTCTGACCACAACTCAGGAACAGGTTGCAGAGACAAGAAAAAGCACTTGCTGCACCCCTTTACCTCCCACTCACCACATACCTTCAGTGGTTAGAGAATCAGTGGTTAGCAGAGACATCAGAAATCCATGCAGACAGCAGGTTGTCTCTCTGCCTCAGTGTGAGGGGACACAGGCATTACAGGCTGTGACCAAACAAAGAAAAAAAATTAATAAGCACTAATTTTTCTTCTACTTGTCATGAAATAGTTTAATTTAATCCACCAATATTTCTAATATCACTTCATATTGATGAGAATCCCATACAACATTAGCAGGTAAAGTTCAAAAGGAATTGCATTTGTCTTTGACCAACAAAAGTGTTCACTGCTCAAAATTAAAATGAAGATAAGCAATATATTTATTTAGATTTTGTCATTAAACCCTTACCTGGTTAAATTAAAATGGATAAACAGATGTAAAATACACATTTCTATTAGAGTGGTTTTGGTTTAATCAGTTAGTCAATAAGAAGTAAACAAGCAACTATTCTGATGGTTGTTTCATCCTCCTAGATGAAGACCATATAACTGAAAATTCAACATTGAGGTATTTGATTGATCTTCTTCAAAATCATGCAATCCTGGGACATTATATCATTATTTTACCAATTTCCTGAATTTTCACAGATAAAAGAATTAATTGAGATAACAGGCAGATAAATGGATTGTTAGTGGCAAATGCCGCCACAAAGACTCACTTTGTTCTGACATATTTTCATTTTGGTTTATTTTCAATATCTTTTGTCCCATTTCACCAAGTGTAAATAGTGTGACTCTCTTTTCTGTCTGGTGCTGTATTAAGGAGGTTCAATACAAAACAACTATCCACTCAGAAATGAAACATTTTCAGTAACACACATAAAACAAGACTACATATCAAGAGAAGATTACAAAGATTTCTTTTAAGTATTACATCTCGGCTTACTGGTGACATTGCATCTCTGTACTTTCTGAATGACATGACAAACCAAGGGGTCAGCAGAGCAGTTACCCTCAACTAGAAGATCATGATGCACCTGAGATGAAGAAAGCTTTTAATCCATCCACAACTCTCCTTCTAGTCTTCTTTTCCAAAAAACCCCCAAAAAACAAAAATCAATGTGATGTTAAATCTTGGTCCGTTATAAAAATGCACTCGAAGCACACTTATCAGGTATCAGTCTGACAGCCTTCATTAGTTTTGCCAAGGTGGTGTGTTTGTTTGGTGGTGCAGTTTGTTTGTTTACTATTTAGCAGGATTGCTCAAAAGGATTGGAAACATTTTCTGGTGCTGGTTTGAAAAAATATTAATATGAAAACATAAATTTTTGCATTTATGGTAGTAAATTAGACTAATCTGAGGATTGCGCCAACAAATCAAATAATTACCATCAGTAATTGTTTTGTTTTTTGCTGGAATAAAAGAATTCCCCATTGATACAGTATCATGCTATGCAACTGTTACAACATGGGCAATGCAAGTACACAAGTACCAATAAAAAATACATAACAATACATAGAAAAAAATCATCATAAAGATAATGATAATAACAATTATTACAAGCTTTGTTTTAATAACTACAGTACGAAAAATAAATCAATCTCTTTAACGATTCTCTTACACAGATTTCCATAAGTAACAACTCAACAAATGATATGAAAAACATCTTGTCACAACAAGCAAACTTGTGTAGTATGATGTATTCTTACCACAAAAGACATGTTCATTAATTAGTGTTGATCAGTTTTAGAATGACTACAAAATTATAAGTACAACTTATATCAATAAATGACATCAGCCCTGTGTTTCCATAGTGAAATCAACAATATGCAAAGATCTTATGGTGATTTTATAAAAATGTACTTATGTGTATTTGCTGAACTTAGTAAGCGTGGCTGATGATGATTTGTCTCCCCCTTAGGGTTATTAATCAAACTGCTCCCCAACCCAATGGTGCATGCAAGTACATTTTTGTTCACAATTTTCCCCATTCATGTAAATATTAGCTAGTTTTGCTAAAACATTGGTGATTTACTCATGAAAACAGATGTTTGCATCAACTTTTTGCATACAATTTGCTAATCTGATTCCAATGTGCATGCTCGGGAAGACTAGGCCTGTGGTAAACATGGTCAAAACTGAAGATTAATTTTTATTCCAAGCATGTTAATATGATCAACGGTTATGCCTCTATCCACCACGAAAGCTAAAATGCTCCCCAGCGGACGGTCGGTGGGTCAGTGAAGGCTGAGGGCTATCAAAGCAGTGTATTAAAAGGAGCTCTTTGAAGCTTGTAAACCACAGTGCCCAGCAGGTCCACAACAGATAGGCTCCTCTTATTGGTCAGGTGTGTGTGTGTTTTTTTGCTCAATCGATCCACAAAGCTGACATTCTGGAGCATCAAAGCTTTCAGTGCACTAATCTGACTCGTCCTATGAGGGCAATGGTTGTTTTTATTATTTTTCCATTTTTCTCTATAAGACGCTTCTACCTCAGAGGGCTCTTGCATGCTTATGATATGAAAGTGAGTAAAGCATGTGTTTTAATGATTTGATATGAAATTCAAGCCCAGATTGTATTTATCAACCAATAAATAATGCAAAACTATAGAGAAGGACTGAAAAACAACAAAATCACAGGAACTATCCACTGGACAGCCACTGGAAGAAGAAGAGTGACACCGCAGAGATTCACACACGACTGCTCCTCAAAGTCAGTTTCCCCTCACAACGTCTCTGGAGACCTGTGCTACATACACACTCATGAAAGGTGTGAAAATCTGATTTCCCAAAAAGGATCGGTAATTCTCTGTGAGGGTGGAAGCCGCAATCAATAAATCATTGCTAAGCAGATTGTAAAGAAAAAAATAATAATTCCCCCTTGGTATCAGTGCATTAGGATTCTCCTGAGGATGGATGAGGCAAGACGGAGGTGTGAGACAATCTCAATAAAGAGGAGGCAAATCATACCTTTGGCATTCATCTGGACTGTGTGGCTGTCAGCAGCGTGAAGAAGAACTAGAGAAGCCAAGTAATATCGGAAGGATTATTTCTTTTGTGGAGGAAAGAAACTATGTTTAATAAAGAAGTGACCAGTATCTTTTCTATTTCTAATCGTTTTGTTACAATAAAACACTTTATACATTTTACTCCAGATCATACAGTTAGCTAACAACTAATAATGATTAAATAATATATAAAGGGTAACGCTGCACAGTAAATTGAAGGATTTGCCCATCATTTTTATTCTAATGCACAAATCAGAAAATATGTCTGCATTGTACTTATATTTAAAATGAGTTAATACAGTTAATACAGCCAAAATAGCTAAATAAAAAACTCTTCTAGTAAAAGTATAAACAGTCAAAGTATCATTCTGGGCAGAGACTTGCAATAGCTCCCATTTATCCCCCATAGCACCAAGTTATCCAGACAGACACAAAAACACACACAGGCACAAAAAAAAAAGGAATTTATGATTATTTAGCATCTCTAATTGGCCACTTTGCAGATATTTTTATTCAAGTTTCATTTTAACTCTTTCTTTTCTCGTTTAAATGAATTTGTAGTGACTTTATGGTGTAATTTGTGGTTGTTTTAATGTTCTGGGATAATTTTGTTACATTTTCTCAACTCTGTAGCACTTTCTGATGAATGTATTTAGATATGGCCTTTTTTGTTTCACATTCTGACCTTTCTGCAATGTTTTCATAGCTATTCTCTGCACTTCTGAGATCATTCTTTTTAATCCCTCTAATTCTAAACTTATTTCCCTTTTTGAAGACATTATTTTTCCATTTGTGGACATGTTTTGTTATGCATTTGTGTCAAATTATTCTCTCTCTCTCTTTCTCCATCTTTTTCCCTATTTCTCTCTTATCATATTCTATAAATAACCTCTTTACAAATATATGAAATGAAAGGAATGAACTAAAATGTACTTTATTAATCCCAGAAGGAAATTCAAACATTAGCGAAAGCAAATAAAACAGCACTTTTTTCTAACAAACTTGTATCAAATGCCAGTGGTAAATAAAAAAGCCTCTGGGCCTGTACATTCAAGACCCCCACTGATCTCTTAATTAGTTATTATACTGAATAAAACATTTTGCTGTGTAGAGATAAAATATCAAAAGTATATATGTACAATTAATTTAAAAAAATGTCCATCTTAACAAAAGTGGAAAAAGCGTTATTGTTCCTTGATATATTTGCTAATAGAGCTAAATGACTAAACTGTCGTGAAAACATAATTTGTGGTTGTAGCCTACATACCAGTGATCGTAGTCAAAACTGTAAGCTTCAACTGAAGACATGTCTTCATGAAAAACTAATCGAACTATTTGAAAATAGGGGAAAAAAGATTAACTTAAAATTTCTGTACGCTTTGAAGACAAAAACTGAAATTGTAAAACCGAAGTAAAGCAGCCACCTGCTCAACTGTGCCTTTTTTAAAAGCAATTGCTGCCGTGTTGTTGCTAAAGGACTACAATACCCATAATCCCTCGAAGCCTCGCGCTAGTCATGTGATTATCCAGGAACAGATTCGACAACAAACATCACTTTACTAAATAGTGGATGGTTTTACAAGAGGCACCCTTTCCCGAGATTACACATATATTGCCATGAACAGCGTTGATAAGTAATAGTTAATATTTATTGTATGTAAAACTATTTAATATAAATGGCGGAAGTACAGGTCCAGGTAAGATTGTCAGGCTAAAGCTAGCTTGCTAATTCTGATATTTTCATGTTTTATCATATAAAACAATCATGCACTTGTGGATGTTATTTCGCGCATTTAAGATGATTTATTTATTCTTTTTATCTAACAATTTTCTTGCGTGGAAGACAACAATTTGCGATATTACAATTGCTTGTATTAAATTGTTAAAGAAAATTGCAGTTTCAAATGATAAGCCTTGGTATCTCGAATCACGATTACTGGTGTGTATGTCGTATTATTCTTGTCTTAAATCAACTCTGTACATATGTTTTATGTGTAAACTTTTAGGAAAGAAAACCAAGTGAGGAATTCACAGATGAATCTGAGGTAAGGAACGCAAAATTACATCACTTTTTTGTTGTTCTTTTCTAAAAGAAAGAGACAGGGAAAAGAAGGAAGTGTTAGAGCTGCTTTGTATGGAAGCAAGCGTATGAAGAGGCAAAACAAAAGCAAAAATGTCATGCTGTTGCACCAGTATGCCAATGTAGAAATCAACGGTGTGTTGTCAGTATCAGACGTGTCCATGATTCTGTCAAACTTGTTTTTTCTCCTTTTCTTTTCCTTTTCCCCCATTTCTCAAATAAAGCTCTGTGCCTACTGAAAGGACTGTAATAAATCAACACAGCTTGATCCCTGAAGGACCTTTGTCAGGTTTACAGAGGTGTCAAACACTCATGAATTACATATAGCTTTTCAGATCCATCAATATTATGACTGAGCTTTGGCATGTTACAGTACACTTGTGCTTCTGAGAATCACACATGGACTAAATAAAACATAACATTACACACCAGCCTAGCAGGAAGTTATTCTTCTTTATAGTAAGCACAAAGTAAAATGAATTGTCAGGAATAGACTGTGCTGAACACACTTTACTCCCTAAAGAAGGTGAAGCATTGAAAGAAAGACAGAAAGAGTTCTTATTTGTTATTTGTGTTTATTGATTAAGTATTTAGTATGGTAAGAAACTATTGGTAATAAAAAAAAAGTACTACAGACTGAAGTATTATTTGTCTCCTTCTTGTAGGTGTAAAGAGATGTTAATGTGCTCAATATACAGCAGTGCATCATTGCTTTTTTGGGGTTCACTGCTGACAGCAGCGATGTTTCTTGTAAACTCTACATCTCCTTGAAGAAATAAACAGGGAGACATTGTCAAAATTAAGACTCTTAAAAGTCAGATCCAAACTTCTCATCTTATCTGCTTATCTTTCCAGTTTATGGACTGGACTTTTTCAGAGTCAGGCCTCACAAAAGCTTGAATTTTATATTTGATTTAAAAAAAAAAAGTTGATTCCTGTGGATTAAAAAGTCATTAAATGAGAGCAAAATGTAAATAATCAGTCTCTTTAATTAAAAACATGTCAGACTTATGTTGGAGGAGATTTACCTCAATAGTGGAGGGGAGAATTTTGACATGGACATTTCGCAATATGAACTATGTTCTTTAACTATTCTTTGTAAAAACACTGAAAGGTTTTGGGTTGCTAACTTAAGAAAGCATCAAAGTTCACCAGAGATACTTGTCAAAGACAGATGTCCTGACATTTTTTTAATTTTAGAAACTTTCTATAACTCCTGATAATTTTGTTTAATCAATGATATGAAGCCAAACCGGGGCACATGCAGCAAAACATGCCCAAAGCATTTAAGGAAGGTTATTCTACAGTATTTTCTTTTTGCTCAGATGAAACAACTCCCATTTAAATTAAACCTTCTATTTTGATCTCATTTGTCCAGAGAGCATTTTTCCAGTAGTGACAGCTGTTTTATCTAACTTTGCTAAAAAAAAAAAGACTAATATTCTAGGACATTTGTATAATTTATTCTGTAATATAAGATACATTTAGTCTCTTATTACATTTTTGGATTATAAATTTTAGTTTATTTTTTAGGTTGTTTTAGCAGGGCTCTTTATTTTTGATTTTAGAATTTCTAATTATGATTTTTGTCATACTGATGCCAAAATAAGCACACTGTCAGTAAAAACACTATATTTCTTACATAAATATTTACCAATATATGATGTTAACATGAGATTTATTAATGTTTTTATTTATTGTTAAAAGCATATATTAAAATGATATTGGAGAAGGTGTACGAGTGTTTTCATCACACCATCCTAACTTTATTATAAGAGATGAAGTTTCTCTACAGAAACAACAGAAAGGAAAAAGCTATGCTTTTTTTTTCCAACTTCAATAACATGCCAGAAAATATGCTACATCAGCAACAAGAGTATTCTCCTAAAGCTGAGTAGGTTGACTGACACTCTCAAGTCTTATTTGTTCTTTTTTTGTTTCTTTGAATGCACCAGGTAATGCTGTGTTCTTAAAAGCCTGTAGGCGAATAATGTGGCATAAAGCATGGTATGAATCAAGTTTCTTTAAGATGCTGATAAAGAAGGACAAATTAGAAAAAAAGTGTATTTCCTGAGTGTTAAGACAAAACATTAAAATATCAGAAAGTTGTATCACAGATCAAATACTTTTTCCAAAAAACTGCGTTTCTCCATTAATCAATGTTTTTTTTTAAGAATACACACATCACCTTTAACTGTATTGTACAAGCATTTGCAGGGTTTGGCTATCCATTCATTCAGTCAAATTCTTTTCTTTAATTTGCTACTTATAATATCTGCATGTTGTATTTGACATGGATGTAGTAGTTGGCAAGAAGGTGTATTAATTAATTTATTTATTTATTTTGCTGCTGAAAGGGACACTCTTCTGTTTTTCATCCTAACAGCATTTGACTGGTGTAGTCTTCTCTGTGTGCTTAAGGCAAAATGTTATCCTTGATGTAGTCACATTGAATGGTTCTGCTTGTTGCATTTAAGCTGTCAATAGGCAAAGAACATGGCATAAATGGTTACAGCATAAAGGCCGATTCTGTAGTTGACAAAACAAAGAGCAACTTACAAGAGAAAGCAAAAGTTTTAAAATGGGTATTTTCTCTGTGGGGATGAAGTTTGCCTTTGTTGTTTGATACGCCTTTGAAACCCGTGACAAATGCCCTCACATCAGAAATCTCACAACCAGAATACACAGGAAATAGCCTAGATATGGCGTTGTTGAGTGGGAAAGGATTGTTTTTGAAAATAACATTTTTTTCCACGCTATTGTCCCCCACCTCCAACCCAGTAGCACATAATGGCAGACAATGTTTTGAGTTGATGCACCCTCTGGGCAGCCACAGACTGTGCAGCATTGGTTATAAACCGAATTATGAGTAATATTCAGGCTGTGACCGGCCGCAAATGTTGACTCGTACTGGAAAGTGTAACATAGTAGAATACCTTAAGTTTGCTTTATGAAAACAATAAATTCATGTATTTCGCTGGGGATAAGCAGCATTTGCAAAAGATGAAGATGTTTTTTCTGAAGCATTGCATGGATATTCTTTTTATTTTTATTTTTTGTGTGTGTATGGCCATGTGTACATACTCAACCCACAAAATAGATCAGTCATATATTAGTTTCTACTTCTGAAACTGAAAAATCTGTTTATATAGTTGTGATATTTATATGTACACGAATGGGGAAAACTGTAACAATGGAAAATGTTGTTCATTGTCAGGGATTTTTCCGTATTTAAAAAATTGAATAATTTAGTTTTTTTACTGCTTTGAAAGAAATGATTTCTTTAAGGAAATAAAACACTCTCATACCGTTTAGTGGCAATCATCAGCAGCAATAAATGGATGCATTTTGTTAGCATTTAGATTAAACTGATCTTGTATCCCATATTCTAATTATAAAACTGTAAAGTTGAAAATGACTAGTTATCAAACCGTATTATCTTATCATGCTAGACTTGTACTATCATATCATTACTTTTTAATCCTTGGTATGTTAAGTAGTACTGGCGACCTGTCCAGGGTGTACCCCAACACTCGCCCGTTGGCTGCTGGGATTGGCTCCAGCCCCCCTGCGACCCCGTTCGGGAATAAGCGGTAGAAAATAGATGAATGGATGGATGTTAAGTAGTAAAAAAATAAATACATAACATCTATAAATAGTTTATCTCATTTGCATGTAGAAACAGTATTAATATAGATATACTAATTTTGTAATGCCAGGAGCTACTTTTCCCAACAAACAACTTCATACAGGTGAATAAAGTCTAAATAATTTTTACCTCAATTATTTGCAGTCAAGATAACTTTACGTTGCAGTGGAGACAAACGGTATGCAGTTAAATGACCTTGCGGAGGCGCTTCATAAAAGTTTTATCAGAGATCAGGCAAGACTTCATCAGAATACTTGAGGAAGACTTTTGCATATTCCGGCTCACTGCATGGATGATCATAGTGTTGGCTTTCTGAAATTTTGTGAAGTGATACTGTTGTAATGACTACCTTTTAAGAAAGCTTTCAAGTAAGAGTCCATCTCGCTCTTTCAAACAGGAGGAGGACAGCGAGGAGGAGCCCAAACTGAAGTATGAGAGGCTCTCCAATGGGGTGACAGAAATCCTCCAGAACGACGCAGCCAGCTGTATGACCGTCCATGACAAGGTAAAGGTGATAATCCACCACCCACAAGGGCATTTCAGCTTCAAGCCCAATCATCTCCAGACGAGGTTTTACTTTATGTACATTTGAAAGATGTCATCTTCAAAGTTGCTTTTCATCCCTTCTGCTCAATCTGCAAAGGCAGGCCATTCTTTTCTCACCTTTCCCTGCTTTTTCACTCAGGGAGGTGCATCAAAAGGCACCATTGTCTTTTCCTCTTTTTATTCCCACTTCTACTTATTTTTCTCTCCTTTCCCCTTGTTTGCTGAATGTTGATATTTTTAAGAGGGCCACTCTCAGATGATGCTTAATCGTCGTGGCACCAGCAGCACACTTGCACGCCTGAGCAGAGCAAAAGTCATACCCAGTTACGTCTCCTCACCTGATGTTTTATTAAGTAGAATTGATTTTCATTTATTTATTTGTACTTTGTGGATTTGGTTCCCTTTTCTTTCTTTTCCTTAAAACAGACACCATGCTGTACTGAGAGGCTGCTTTGCTGAATTTCCCAATTTTATTTGATGGTTGTTCTTGTTTTTTCCCCCACCTTTTATGATTTCTTTGCTTATGTACTTTCAACCATCCATCTACATGTGTGGTCACACCAGCCCCCACTGCTGTGACAAAATCCCACAACCTTAAAGCCACCAGCAGCACATATTGCCTTATGTTGCCTCATATTTTAAGTGTCTGAATCAGAATTTCATTTGAACAATTCCATCCTGATAAATCCCTTTTAAAAGTCGCTCCGCCTCACAAGGTTGAACCCTTTATTTATTTATTTTTGGTTATTTTATTTGGGGAGATTGCAGGGGCTCTGTCTGACATGCTCAGCTGTGCCTGTAAATATAAGCATTTCATTATAGACTGCACTGAAGCATGGTGGGCTCACCACACATCCACATGCTGGTCTAGAAGGGAGGGGGATTAAGAGGAGGGCATGGAGCAGGGGCTAGGGTGGAAGAACACACACTTAATCTAATGCCAGGAGCCCCTAGTTTCTATAATTTTTTTGTCCCCGTAGACTTTTGCACACAGACAAACACATGCAATTCTGCTGGAGCACAAAACATAGAAACTACTTGGTGCTCATAGAAATAATAAGTCTGTGCTGGGAAAAGGTGATTGGGTTGCATGGGAAGAAGTCAGATGTACAGTGCATTTATTATGCTTCAGCATTTTAATTTGGAAAAAAAATACTATTTCACACTGTCTGCTTTAATAAATAGGGCTTTTCCACCCCCAGCAATTTCACAGTTTTGCCTCCAAGCCCACCCAATCCCCAGTCTGTCCATGTCACTGCAGCTCCAGGACATATATTTTATCCTCTTTTACAGCTTTTATGAACACAAGTTTTTTTTTTCATTTTTTCCCTTAAAATCTTGAATTAGGTTCAAGTATCTTGTGGTTTAATTTGTCTATTTTCAGTTTCTTGCTCTAGGTACACATTTTGGAAAGGTCTACCTGCTGGACATACAAGGAAACATTACACAGAAGTTTGAAATTGTGAGTATGTTTAAAAAAGACTAAAAACTACGTCAGCTTAAGAATACAAGGCTAATAAACTGTTTATTCATTTTAACATGCCAGTTAAAATGTTTATCTATATTAACAATGATCATTTTATATCTTTATATTTTGTGTGGTATATATTTTTTTTTTTCAAAAGTAAGCTTGTTTGGATAGTAATTTGAGTTCATTATCCATTCTGGTAGCTATTCACAGATGTTTGAATGTGGTCCCTTTTAATAAAGGGTATGGTCATTAAATGAACCCTTTGTCTGTCACTAAGAAGGTTTAGCTAATAATGGAGAAAAGTGTTAGGAACAGCAAAACTAAACTTAAAATGCATTCAGACATTTGATTTGATTGAAACTGCACAAAGTTTAAGCTATCAAAATGAAATAACACTCATAATAAGTTTGGATTCAAATAACTCCCACATGGATATATTCATCTAAACTTATTTGACTGAGGTGCATTACAAATGCTCCAAGATTCCATACTTCCATATCTTTTTGGCAAGTCACTAAGACCAGACAAAGTGCAATTTCAAGGTCCCAGTGCCAAGACCCCTATGTTGATAAAGATTGTCTGACTAAAGTTGTCTTGCTGCTAACTCTGGAATTAGGCCTGGGGGTGGGGCACGAAGGCAACAAGCGTCTAGTGCCCAGGGCTTTACCCCTGGGACCCCGTCGGGCTCAGTCTGAAAGGACTACATGGGCACCTCCCCTCCTGTGGTCTCGCCAGAGGAGGAGGGCGTAGAAGTCTGGTGCAGTGTGAGTCAGCCGGTGGCCAAGGGCGGGTTTGCAGAAACTGGCTCTAAGAATGTGAAATGTACGGTCACTGCCAAGGAAGGAGCCTGAGCTGGTGCATGAAGTTGAGCCGTTACGTGTAGATATAGTTTGACTCACCTCACGGCTTGGGGTCTGGAACCAATTTCCACAAGAAAGTGCGACGGCCCCAGCACCTTAATTACTTTCAGGTGCCGTCTGATTAGTGGCATGAGTTGCACCTGGGCCTGGTGTACTCTGACATCTTTCATAAGCCCTTCCCAGTAGGAGCTCAGGATGGGGCTGGGAGATCACCTGAGCAGGCTTGATGCTTTTTGGGTTTCTTTAAAATAAATGGTCCTTTTATACCAGACCACTTGTGCCTGCCTCCCTTGATTTTGTTACAGCCTTTGAGGCGGGTTGTAACAAAAGGTTGGACCTTCTTCTATTCTGGAGTTGCTCCCAGTGAGAGGCATTGAGCAGGTGTTGACATACTGATTGCCAGTAAGACCTGGGGGAATTCTCCTCAATTTGAACCAGAGTAGTGTTTTGTTATTTAGTTTCTGTGCTGTCTAAAGCAAACACCATATTTTAGCATAAGAGTGTCGATATGTACACACTCTGCCACATTTCAATGATCAACTAAGTGGATCATTGAATTGTGGCCGTAGTTGTGTTGTGGGACTTGCATCCAAATGTCTTGGGCACTGACAGCTGTCAACTGATCACCACATGGTGATTAGTTGGCTAGATGGTGTTGGAGGATGCCAATCAGATCACAAACGTGAGAATTGGCTGGGAACATCTAGGCGGAATCCCCTGTCAGTGAGAGTATTGAGTTTATTTGGACCATGTTCCATGCCTCTATTGTTCAGGCAGCCAGCTGGAGCTGTGGCAATAAGGTCATTGGTGCCTGCCATGGCAGTATTCCCAGAACTAGCTGGTGGACACCAGCAGTGACAAATCACTCTTACTGGACCTTTTTGGCCCATGAGACTCCAGAAGCAGCTGATTGGTGTTGACATGCTTAGTGAAATATGGCTTTGGAATCATCGAATGAAAAATTTGGACATGGAAGGAGTTTGGTGACACCGACTTCCAGATGACTTTGAGAAGATTATGGTTCACCATCCGACAACTGAGGAGGGGTTTGATGTGCTCCATCAACACTGTGTACAGAGGGGATAGGGTCTGCTAACCTCAACGTGGGAGCTAATGGGCCGGTGGAAGGAATACCTCTTCTACCAACATATCTTCTGGCAAGGAAGGAGTGGGCTCTCCTATCTATGGGGTTGAGGTTGCTAAGGTGGTACAAAGTTGCTTGGTGGAAGGGTAGATGAGATCCACCTGGAGTTCCTTAAGGTTGTGGAGACTATGGGGTTGCCCTGGCTGACAGCCCCGCAGCATCTGCAACACTGCGTGGACATTCGGGACAGTGACTCCGGACTGGTAGACTGGGGTGATGGTCCCCCTTTTGAAGAAGGAAGATTTGAGGGTGTGCTCCAACTTCAGGAAGATCACACTATTCAGCCACCCTAGTAAAGTTTATTCAGGGATTGTGGAGAGGACTCTCAGTCGAGTAGTCAAACCTGGATTTAGGAGAAGCAGTGTGGTTTTTATCCTCGTCATAGAACACCCCTCTTCAGGGTCCTGGAGGGGGCATATAAGTTTGCCCAACCTCTGCTCTACATATGTTTTGTTGACTTGGAAAAGGCATTCAGCCATGTCCCTCAGGTAGGTGGTGGGGATTGGGTACCTGGCCCCTTTCTAGAGATTGTCCGGTCCCTGTAAGACTAGTGTCAAAGCTTGGTATGCTTTGCCATTACCGGGTCAGATTTGTTTCCAGTTAGGGATCAATTCCACCAAGGCTGCCCTTTATCACTGATTCTGTTCATAACTTTTGTGGACAGAATTTCTAGGTCCATTCAAGGTGTTGAGGGTATCCTTTTCGGATTGGGTTTCTGCTATTTGCTGATAATTTGGTTCTGTTTGCTTCATCGTTTCATGATCTAAAGCTCTTAGATAAATTAATTAGCAACCAGGAGGAAAATCAGAAGCTTCAAATCTAAGAACAAGGTCCTCAGCCAGAAAAGGGTGACATGTCCTCTCCGCGTTGGAAATGAGATCCTGACCTAAATGGATGATTTCAAGTATTTCGGGGCCTTGTTCATGAGGGAGAGTAGGATGGAGTGTGAGATAGACAGGCTGATCAATGCAAGAACCTGTAGTATGGCAGACTCTGCACCGATCTGTCATAGTGAAGAAGAAACTGAGCCAGAAGGCGAAGCTCTGAATTTACTACCCTTATCTATAGTCACTAGCTGTGGGTAGTGACTGAAAGAACAAGACAAAGAATATAGGCGGCTGAATCTTTTTTACCTGTTTTACCACCAAGTGGGTAAAGTCCGCGTATATCTACCGATTTAATGTCAGAACTGTACCTTTCAGACACGAGGGTCGAAAAGTCAATGTCCGCGTAATGTCCGGGTAACAGAGCAAGTTGAGAAAGTGGTTTAATTGGCTGAGTTTTCTAGTTACCCCCAAGTGGCCAGTTAAGGAAATACAGTTAAGGAACTGGCACTTGCTGGTTAGTTTTATTTTTGAGTGTAGGCTGTGGCACATCAGCAAGATGGATTCCCTCATCAACTTGCACATCTTTATATAAAACCAGCTACTTCACATTAGAACAACTTACTCTCTTCCCTCAAAGGAATTTTTTTTAATTTGAGGCATTTTTCATGTTTTTCTAAGCATGGTTTTATAGTCTCAACCAATGGTTCCAACTAAGAGTTTTAACCATTTAATAGCTCAAATTGAAATTATTAAAATAATTGAAATGTGCCATTTCTGTGCTGTCTCTCATACTGTTTAGATTTAGGCCTAATGCAAGTAAGAATAAGTTATGCCATTATGTTTTTATGGTCTTAAACTAAACTTTATAAAAAGTGTTTTATATATATACACACACACACACACATATATATATATATGTATATGTGTGTGTTTTTGTATTGTCCTTATCAAATGCCTTACCTTCCCTAGCAGCAAAGATTGTGCACCCCACCCAACCCTGGCAAACCCGAATTGGATTAAGTGGCTATACAGAGGATGGATGGATGGAAAATAAGTCTTCCTATTATTGCCCCAAGGAATTGAAAAAATACCAAGAAACAATTTTCCTTTGCTTTTTTCCTTTGTGTGGACATTAAAGTATAACAAAATAACTCATGTTTTAGTTGTGCAACCCAAAAGCACCAAGAACAGTACTTTTAGATTGCAAGAAGAAGCAGCTTGAGACGATCTGGGATTTTAGAGTGCATCAAAATAAGCTTTCAACCTCATAATACATTTGCCAAATTTTACCTGAAAATTTGTTTTTATTTACTAATTCATTCATATAGTTTTGCTCCATACTTTGATTTCACCTTACTTTCCCTGTCTGTACAAGATCAGCTATGACTAATATGTTAATTTGCTTGTTAAAAATTGGTGATCAGGGCTGAGTCGCACAGCACAAAGGAAGAGTTAATAATGAACACACTTTCCCATAGGATTTAATAGGAAAGTGTGTCCAGAGTTTTGAGTAGTAGTGTATATGTCGGTGTGTGTGTGTGTGTGTGTATGTATGTATGTATATATATATATATATATATATATATATATATATATGCTCCCGATCGCTTTCTCTTCGTTTTTTCTCATGTGCTTGT
>JBAMHX010000020.1:8420974-8441026 GCA_037177515.1 Pseudomugil tenellus
AGTAGTGTGTATGTCGGTGTGTGTGTGTGTGTGTGTATGTATGTATGTATATATATATATATATATATATATATATATATATATGTTACATATAACTTTATCTTCATTTTTCCTCCTGAGCTTGTTGATTCAAGTACTCCCTACTGAAGTACCTTATTTTCAGTTATTGGTCAAGCCATGAAAAAAACATGGAAGTTCATGCCACTGAGGGCTGGCTTTTCGATCTGTAGCATTGTTTGGTGCAAAAAATATAATTGTGAATAGGTGAAACTATTGTTACAGGAGGTGCAAATGTACAATACAAGCAGGTATTGTCTACACTCTGGGATTTTTTGTTTGTGTGTTTTCTTCCCATTTTAAAGCGAAAGTATCACTAGTAAAGAGATCCTTAACATTCTCAGTATAATTGCACTCTTTGCATCGACAGACATGTCATGCAGCTATTAAAAAATCACTTTAAAAAATACTTTTTCCTTTTCTTGGCATTTCACTTAGTTAGGTTAAAATGTCAGCCAGCAACATTTGACCAGATACAATGATATATATCCACCTCTCCACACACTCCCCGTCTTACCTTTAAAAATATGTTATAATGTGTCTCTGCAGAGTTCAGTGAAGATCAACCAGATCAGTCTGGATGAAAGTGGAGAGTATGTGGGCATCTGCTCCGAGGATGGGAAGGTGAGATCTGTCTACTCATCACCGCTGGTTACTGATCCTTGGGCCTGTAGCTAAAAATCGCCAATCAGTGTTCTCCATCTTTCATAATTCACACAAACTCATCTTATCGGCTTCAAACTTTATGCTAATGATTTGGAAGTTGAGGTGTTTGCGAAAGAATTTTTTTAAGGAGGAACTTCTTCCACATTCAGAGCATTACCCTTAAGTTTTATCTTCACCATATCTACACAAAAAAATCTCCAAATTTTTTTATGATGTTGGAATTTGTAAAAAGCTCATAACAGTTTTAAAGAATAGGAGAAAGGTTTGCAGTCACATCTGTTGAACTGTCAGTCAGCCATCAGCCGCTCTATGGATACCCTCTCCATGTTCTTGCTGTTATCTTGTCTCTTCTCATCATTACCACCATCCTTCATGGATTTTGCAGTCAAGATATGCTTTCAGATATCGCTCTCCCTCAACTTTCAGCACTCTGGTGGTAAAAACAAGATCTTGTCGCACAAAAAGTGGTGCAGACAATTAAAATCAATGTTACAGCAATTGTTTGCCCCCATCAATTCAGTTTGCTGCTAATCCTTTGAAATCTAACTTAATCCTCAATCACTGATGCAGTTTAAGAAAAGAGATAGCATCTTGAAAACATGTCTCTTTTTGGGGGGGCTTCAGATATTGGAAAAGTGGGCTGTCATGTCCTGTGATGGCACATTAAAATTTACAGTATCAAAACCGAAGCTGTGGTCGAGTCCAAGATTAGGACTTTTGTTCTAAACCCTGCAGGCTTCAGAGAATCAACTTGTGCACTAATTGGTAGCCCGGTGGAAAAGTAGGGCCAATCAAAGTCTTTACTGGCCACATATGCCCCCCCACCCCCCTCTGGCCTCAGACAGCTGCAGAGGTAGCAATTAAAGCAGACATTTTCAGTTATTCACCTTTTGGTTGGAGCTCTGCTGCTTCATCTGTTTCAGGTTCAAGTATTTGGTCTTTATACAAGAGAGGGCTTCCATGAGAACTTTGACTGTCCCATAAAAGTAAGTTGTTTGTTTTTCTCCTGCAAATTTAGTGTTTAATCACATATACAATATAAAAAAAGTGTATAAACATAGACAAAAAAAGTGAGACCTTTTTTTGCAGGTGGTTGCGTTGCATCCTCAGTTCAGCAGATCAAACTACAAACAGTTTGTCACCGGGGGCAACAAGGTAAGTGTGAACAATACTTTCTCCCAGTGCAGTCATTACAAGCAGTTTTTGGAATTTTTTTTAAAAATGTCCTGCGGCAATAATTCATTACGATTGTATCGAGGTGAATCCGATTCCTGAGAACACAGAGTCACTTTGGCTTGGATGAAGGCGAAGCCCAGTCCTTTGTTTGGTGTGAAAGCCTCTTACTTTTCTGTCTCTTTGCTGGAGTGCCCTCGGCAGAGCTGCCCATTTTCACAAAGTGCTGTTCTCTCAACAGTGTTTCAAAGGCAGCGCTTTACAAGTGCAGCAAATAGACGTCATTATAAAGAGGGTACATAGTCTTAGGATTTCAGCTGCATACGGTGATCTCTTTGGAAGACATGTATAAGGTGAAAAGGATTCAGACGTCAGATTTGTCTTATTTTTCCCTCAGAAATAACACAACCGGCCAATTTACTAAACTAGCTATGGTAGTATAAACTGTGCTGATGTTTCGTCATTGCACAAGCATCTATAAATAAGGTATGCTGACATTTATAAAGCCCTGTGAGGAAAAACTTTCTCCATGAAACTCCATTATTAGCGTTACTTTGCCATTTTCCTTCAATTGGCGCTGATTCCTCTCAGTTCCATGTTGTGAAGGCCTCCACAAGGTGCCTGTGATGAAAATCAATAAGCCTCAACGGGAGCCACATCCTGTCAAAGGAAATTCAATTTTGTCTCCCTAGTTCTTTTGTCATATCATCTCTTTGTAGAGCAAACTGTTTATTAACATAGCCCAACTGCTGAATTAAAGAGCTTTCTCCAGGCCTCCTTGGTAATATTATGCACTTTCAGGGGGATTTTTGTACAACTTTATACAGTAAAGACAGTAACAATGCCGGGGACCTGGAAGAAAAACTGCAGTGGATGAAGTTATAGTAGTGCCATCCATTCCACACACTGCATTGTGGTTGACAACACAAGCCACATGCAGCCCTCTGAACCCTTAAAACACCTCTGTAAGAAGACGACTCAGTGAAACATGGCCTGAAAACATAATGAGCACAATTTTACCCCAATACTTTACCTAATTTTTTTTCCAATAAATGGTGTGCAACCTAAAGAAGCAGTAGCCATCATGATGAGAGATGTGAAATCATGCCATTAATACTTCCTTTATGGCTTCCACATCATCTCCTATTTGCAAATTTTTGTTGGCCATGTGTATCTTTAAAATGACTTCTTCCTCCACCAGTGAACGTGAAGCTAATATCAAGCTTTTCTTGCTCTGGTGGAGTCAAATGAACAATTTGTCTTAATTTTCTTTCAGCCAAAATGCGCTTAAGGGGAATTAATTCTACACATGAGGAGGAAATGCAGGTTTTACTTCATTATTTGCAGCTTAACTTAAATTGTACATTAAAAGGCCCCTCCAGCTACTTAGCAGACTCAGTGGCCGACTGCTGCGACGGAGCAATAAGCTGTTCATCTACTGCCCTCTGTAGGTCAAACTGCGCTACTGCACACATGCTGTCTGCTCTTTGAATCTCTAATGTCATCTCTATTTCTTCCCTCAAGCTGCTACTGTATGAAAAAAATTGGATGAATCGGTGGAAGACTCTGGTTCTACATGAAGGCGAAGGCACCATCAGTAATATCCAGTGGAGAGCTAATCTGATTGCATGGGCCAACAACTTGGTGAGCGACTGCTTCCAAAGTCAAGTTGCATTGTTGCCGAATGGGAACACTCCTATGTTATGATTCTCTGTTTCTTTTAGGGAGTAAAAATCTATGACATCAGCACAAAGCAACGGATCACCAATGTGTTAAGGGACAACGTGAGTCTGAGGCCTGACATGTATCCGTGCAGCCTGTGTTGGAAAGATAACACCACTCTCATTGTTGGTTGGGGTACTTCTGTTAAGGTTTGTTTCTTGTTCATTTCATCAGTTATTAAGGAACTGAGAATTGAAGTTCATCACTGTCACATCTTGCTATTTCTCCTCAGATTTGCGTTGTGAAAGAGCGAAATCCCACTGAAATGAGAGATCTACCTAGCCGCTATGTGGAAATAGGTATAAAACAGAACACTTGTTGAGATTATTGTCATTTTATCCGCAATATATTTAGAGATTTTTCTACTGAACAATCTGCATTTGTTGTTACATCTGTCCCATCTGTTGCTATCTATTTTAAATGTGTCCAAATATGACAAAAGTACAGGGATTTGTGGCATCAATGCCAAAATAACACATCACTGCTCTCCAAATGACTGTCGGGCTTATTGTCAAAAACACATTTATAGTCAGATTCTTTCATCCACAGAGATTTGCAAGTAAAGAATGGCATTAAGATTCCTTAAATGGAGAACCAATTAAATAAGTGCTTAAACTATATAAATTTGTTTCTGTGAGGTGTAAACAGAGGAGATGAAAATGTTCTTATTTATATTGGAGAGGCACAAACTGGCTCTGATAGCATTTAGCAGTCTGTTAGACCAGCTTGTTGGTTGTAAAGTTAAATAAAGTTTTACACCCCTTGCCCTGTTTGGATTTTTTAACATGTACAATATTCTGATTCTTTCAGTGTCTGCATTTGAAACTGAGCTTTTCATCTGTGGTTTGGCACCGCTGGCAGATCAGCTAGTTACCCTGTACTTTGTGAAGGAGAACTCTGACCAAATGGTATCAGTGGCAAATATAATCATGCGTATTAAAAGGATTTATAGTTTCAGAATGGCATGTTATCACTCATCATGCGTGTGCTCAGGATGAGGAGTTTCGTGCACGACCTCGCCTGGACATCATCCAGCCCCTCCCCGAGAGCTGCGAAGAGATCTCTTCAGATGCTCTGACTGTCCGCAACTTCCAGGACAATGAGTGTAGAGACTATCGCCTCGGTGAGAACATAAAAAGCGGCCACTCAGAAATGTCACGCTGTCTTTTACTGCGGTTTGATTTCATTATGCGTTACCGCAAATGTCAGCTGTAATGTGCAGTATGCAGAGCCATGAATATATTTTCATTAACAGAGCATTCAGAGGGAGAGTCGCTCTTCTACATCATCAGTCCCAAAGACATCGTTGTGGCCAAGGAGCGAGACCAGGATGACCATATTGATTGGCTGCTTGAGAAGAAGAAATATGAGGTTTGTGTTATTGAACTTTCATGAATATTGCTAAAGGTTACGGTCTGCAATGTTAGAGTTTAATCTAGTGTCCTGTAACTTTTAACAGGAAGCACTGATGGCTGCAGAAATCAGCTTCAAAAACATTAAGAGACACGATGTTAAGAAAATTGGCATGGCTTATATCAATCATTTGGTGGAGAATGGAGACTATGACAGCGCTGCAAGGTGAGTCCTATGTGCTGCAGGTGTGTGATGAAGTACAAAAACTCTTCTGTATCCAGATTATAGATCGATTCTTAGAAGAAAACAACCATTTATATTGATGACACTTTATTTTTTTTCCATCCTAAGAATTTACCTTTAACACATTTTTACTTTGTTACGCAATGTGGTGGTTAAAAGTTGGTAAATCTTTCTCAGATTCCCCATGGTCCTCTGCAAATTTGATCTAAGCCCTAAAATTGCACCAAATTAAACAAATGCAATAAATCTATTTTGTTTTTGTTTTTTTTACTTTTTACTATTAAGGAAATTCATATGGTAGTTAAACTGTTAATAGTAAAAATATGTGATTAACTGGTGATTTAAAGGTGAAATTAGATTCAGATGTTTTCTCTATAAAAGGTCACAGTTAGGTGCATCAAAGTCTAATTCATAACACTTCTCTGGAAAGGTATATCAAAAGAGGAGCTCAGAAAAAAGAGCTAGTTAGGCCCATCGAGCTGCATAAAGGTTACCAAACTGATCTGTTGTCAGAAAATGAACAAACAGAGGAAAATCAGATCCATTGTTATGTTTTCCCACGTGAGGTTGACTGCAAAGATCACTTCAACAACAGAGGTGTGCATTTGTCTGTGAGGGTATAAGACATAATGTGAGCCATGTGGGGGAAAAAAACTGATTACACTGATTTATGATTACACTGCACTGATTAATGTTGAAGAATTCTTCATTGTCAGTGTGAAAAACGAATCGTTATATGAGCTGTTTTGTAGCACCGCATGATGTTAGTGCTGGAGGACTGATGCTGTTGTTACTAATGGCAACAAACATCTCCACGGCTACCAGAATCAAAGAGTAAAATCTTTGGTTTATTCTTTGTATTATGTAGCATTTTTTTCTTTTATTTTTTTTTTAACTCCAGGAAGTGTCAAAAGGTTCTTGGGAAAAACATGGACCTGTGGGAGAACGAAGTGTACAGGTTCAAGACAATCGGGCAGCTGAAGGTTTGTCTGAAACTGGAGGGATGGCGGGTGGGGGGCACTTTGGCATTTTTAAAGTATTTACGATGATGAATGCAATGAAATCTGGCACATTTTCCTTGTGAAATGATCTTTTGTTCAGTATCAGTCTTCATATTTCACCACCTCTCTGCAATTTCAGGCCATCAGTCAGTATTTGCCAAGAGGTGATCTGCGTCTCAGACCAGCCATCTATGAAATGATCTTGCATGAATTTCTAAAAACTGACTATGAGGTATTTTTTTGTCTCTTTGTCTGTACTTGCTTTGACAAACCCAGCAATGCAGTAATGCATCAGCTGATGATTGTCTGCCTCCTCCTCTTTTCTTTCCCCTAAGGGTTTTGCCACACTGATTCGTGAATGGCCTGGGGAGCTTTACAATAATATGGCCATTGTTCAGGCCGTCACCGATCACCTAAAGAAGGATCCAACCAACAGCATTCTCCTAACAACCTTGGCTGAGCTGTGAGTGACATCAACATAAGTGTCATTTTGTGGATGAAGTTACTGAAAAACTTTTTTTTAATACTGTCTCAGGTACACATATGACCAACGGTATGACAGAGCTTTAGAAATCTACCTGAGACTGAGGCATAAAGACGTATACCAGCTGATCCACAAACACAACCTTTTCTCCTCCATAGAGGACAAGATCGTCCTCCTCATGGAATTTGACAAAGAGGTACGAAGAGATGTTATCACTATCGCACTTCAGCTCCGGAGTTCCTGCTTTGTCCATTTAAGTGATATAATTATCGTTTTATGTTAATAGAAAGCTGTTGACATGCTTCTGGATAATGAAGAAAAGATATCTGTGAGTAAAAATGACTTTTTTTCATCTTTTCACCCTTTGTTCTAATAAAAACTGTCATCCAGTCCACTGATACCTCGTTTGTTGCTCTTCTAACAGATAGATAGAGTAGTTGAAGAACTAGCAGACAGGCCCGAGCTGCTCCATGTGGTGAGTTTTAATCTGAATTTCAGGGTTTAAACTCATTTAATCCCAAAAGAACTCTGATAATCCTTTTCTCTGCCTCAGTATCTCCATAAACTGTTCAAGCGAGATCATCATAAAGGCCAAAAGTACCACGAGAGACAGATAGGTCTCTATGCTGAATATGACCGTCCAAACCTTCTGCCTTTCCTGAGGGATAGCACACACTGCCCTTTAGAAAAGGTATGCAGCATCTTATAGTGCCTTTTAATAGCAGCAGCATTTATAAAACATCTATGTATTTTTCTTACTTTCTCTTTGTGGTTTGTACTCAGGCTCTTGAGATTTGCCAGCAAAGGAACTTTGTAGAGGAAACTGTCTTCCTTCTCAGTAAGTGTTTTAGTAAGAAACATATAATTTATTAAGTAGAAATTAACCCAGCTTGTTGCTCTCAGGTAGGATGGGGAACTGCAGAAAAGCACTGCAGATGATCATGGAGGAGCTAGAAGACGTGGACAAAGCCATAGACTTTGCTAAAGAGCAGGATGATGTCGAGCTGTGGGAGGATCTCATCTCCTACTCCATTGACAAGCCGCGTATGATTCTTCATCTGCTGCAAATTCGCTTAAACCATACATCTCTGTTGTTATCTAAAACTATCTCTTCATTAATTCTTTCCTTGTCATTTTGCTTTGCTACCGATTCTAGCGTTCATCACCGGCCTCCTCAATAATATCGGCACTCACGTTGATCCCATTCTGCTCATCCATCGAATAAAGGAGGGCATGGAGATTCCCGACCTCAGAGATTCACTAGTAAAAATCCTTCATGACTACAACCTACAGGTCAGTGTTTGTTAATATAGAAACGTTTTTTTTCCATTTAGTATCTATAATTGACCAAAAAAGAAACCTTTAAAATTACTAATGAGCCGGTTAATAATAGCAAACACCAGCCAGTCGGCTCTCCTAATACTCCCAGTCAATGTTGTTTATTATTATCATGCTAAAGAGATTCATATTAAAACTTTCTTAACATTTTAAACTAGACCATTTTTCACCAGTATGTGTTGCAATGTATATTCGTTATTTTGTTGAATCTGTTATTGTTAACATTCTCTTACAGATGCTTACGTTTTGATTCCATGCAATATTGATTTAGTTTATGTAGGTTTTTGGTCTGCTCTGCTCTCAGATCGTGCTGACTGCAGCTTCAGATCTGTTTTAACTCTTTTTTCTAAAGGAAAAAAAAAGAAAAAATGTTTTATTTTCAATTTTTATTGCTTGTCATGGCAGATTTTACGTTCATCTAATATTATTTAACCTATAAAGCACTTTTCTTATCTTATGTTATTTTACTACTTAACATTATTTTCTAGTCACATTGACCCAATTATACACTTATACATAGTATTACAGGGAATTTCAAAAACTAAATTTATGATTTTGTGCGATTCAGTGGGTGTAATGGGAGCTTTGCATTTTCCAGTAAGCTAAGAAGCATGTAAGAGTGCAGCTTTATTTGTAGGAAGGTTTACATATTTTCCCTATTGGAAAAAAAAAAAAAAAAAAAAACACATTGCATGAGTCGTTACACATTTTCAGTACGGTTAAAGTCATTTATTTAGATGCAACTTACATTCGACAGTTTTATTTTTAACTTTTTTTTTCATTTTCTCCTCTAAGATTCTTTTGAGAGAAGGATGCAAAAAGATCCTGGTGGCCGACTCCCTCTCTTTGCTCCAGAAGATGCATCGAACACAGATGAGAGGAGTTCGGGTTGAGGGTAAGTAAACACCTTTTTTTGCAATAATGCAGGAGCAGTGAAATATGTGTGAAACTAAATTCATACGTGTCTTTTTTTCTGTTATTCTTTCAGAGGGAAACATTTGTGAATCATGTCATGCTACAATATTACCCTCAGGTGGGTGATTTATGTAGTTGCATACAGCTGTTGTAATATTATTGTTAAACGTAGTCATTAATTGCCAATATTTGCTTAATATGTGTGTTTTAGATATGGCCAAACCCTTCAGTGTGGTGGTGTTCCACTGCAGACACATGTTTCACAAGGAATGTTTGCCATCTCAAGGAACAGTAAGTCGCATCCTCATAATCTGCATCACAACACTTCATTAGTTCTTCACTTTATACTTAATCTGTATGTGAATACCAAACAATAAACAGTTGATCTTTGCAAACACTGTTCCCTCTTTTCTTTTTTAGATCCCCTTGGTGCAGTTTTGTAACATCTGCAGTGCAAAGAAGCGAGGGCCTGTAAGTGGAATCCTTGAGATGAAAAAGTAGCACTTACATACGCACTCAATGTTATTACTAAAGCTTTTGCCTTCCAGTGTTTAAATCAATGAGAATGGCTTTCTATTCCCTGACAGTATACTTGCAGAAATGCTAAACCCTTGCTGTATATTTATATCTAACTGAAAAGTGCTGTGCTGTTCTAACTGAAACTAATGTGATTTGATGATGGAGAAATAAAATCTCATACCAAAAAAAACAAGCTGTTTGTAGTTTTTATCTGATTCTTATTCACGTATCTTTGTTGCAGCTTAGTTCAAACCTGATGAGTTGATTAGGTCAAAATATATGAGAAGAGTTGAGTAAAAGACTGTGCTCTGATTAACACAGGAGCAGTTAGATTAATTTACTTTCTGATATAAATGGTAGTGACTCAGTATTTCGTTCATGAAATGTTTGGTAGAATATAGTCTTATGGAAGTTTCAGTTGCATAATTTCACTACAAAATTTTCTCTTTACTGATTTGGGTATTGCATTCCAATTACTATGGAATGAAAAAATAAAGAACACTAAAAGATTTGAAGTTATGTAATCCGCATTATCTATCAAGTTCCTTTAACTGAAGTTTAAGAAGTGAGATATAAACACTTTAGGTCTGTTAGATGGAAACTCAATGGAAACATTGAGTTTGCAACTGTGATGACATTTGCAGACATGCTGTTATTTTTATTTAATGTTTTTCTTTAGATATTTCCTACTCTTCATGTTTCCTATAATGAAGATAATCACAACACAAACGTTTGCAGCACTACAAGGAACTCCAGAATCAATCCCACTCGTTTTGTAATTATTTTACTATCAATCTTAAAAGCCACATCTGTTTATTTAGTTGTATGATTTTTTTTTATACAGTTTAAAGAATTATATGAAGTCATGACAGCTCTAGATAAGATGTGGCACAATTGCATCATGGTAAATATAATTTTGTAATTTTTTAATGAGATCTTTGGTTTCTTTGCCTTTGTCATTTGTTTTTGTTTATAGGAGTCACAATTTAATGTTTTGTTTTATCTATGAGCATGTAAGGAATGGAACAACTGTGTGAATATTTGTTCTGCTAAAAATATATTTTATTTTAATGTAATAATATTTTAATAAAGTGAAGCTTCATTGTGGGAAGTAAAAATAATCTAAACACATACACGTTGATTTTTACTGCGCCTCGAAAGCTGTTACGTCACATCCGCCATGTCACTCCGGAAGTACAGTTCATTTTTATTCACAGGGAAAAAAAACAGCTGTTGTTGAGAAAGAAAACATCAAAGTGAGTTTCACTGACGCATGGCGCGGATGTACCTTTCGACTGATGTTAGTATCGTAAGGACAGCTCTGTGGAGCCTGTGCTCTGTGTGTTTTGCTGCTGTTTAGGCTGGTTTAAACAGCCAGTCTTGCTTCGCTCATTTGTCGCGAGTTGGCAGCTGCTAGCGTTAGCTCCCATCACTGTTGACTTCCAGTTAGCGTGCTAGCGGGATCCAGTTAGCCGTTAGCTAACCATTTCTGGCTGTCTGCTCAAGACATAGTGATCACTACATCTGTCGATTGTGGGATATTCACTCGGGTTACTTGTATGGGCAATGAATAACGTAGTAAATGCTGATTAGTCAATGTGTGATTTACAAGTTATTTAGTTTAACTCCTATTTATGTATTTATTTCCACCGTTAGCCAGCCTTATTGCATGCACAAACCCTGGTAACAGTGCAGATGGAAAAAAAAAGATTGTAGCTCATACTGATGTTATAAAAGATCACATTAACGATGCCTTTTGAATATACACGTGTAATGATTATGGAAGCATTTTATTTTATTGTTCAAGAAAGGTAAACAACACAACTGTGCATCTTTAATGTGAAAGATTAAAAAGTGTTTATAGGACTAAGTTGCATTTATTTTGTTCTCTGATCTTCATTAAGCTCATTGTCAACATTTTTTTTTACAGAATGCCTGCCCCAAAGAGAGGATCAGCTCCTCATGACTCACAGCCCAAGATAAGGAAGTTGGATGAGGATGGAGAGGTACTGCCATCCAAAACTGCACCAGCGACTAATTCACTCAAAACTGGAAATATGGGAGAAAAGACAGCAGCCCCTCGGACTAAGATAAAACGATCTTCTTCTGTGGAACCAGGGAATAAACCAGCTAATGATTCCATCAAAACCACCACTGACCCACCTTTAAAAAAAGCCAAGCTCCTCCAAGCCACAAGTGCCTCTTCTGGAGAAGCTCCCTCACAGAGAGCGAACTCCAATGCCTCGTTGAAGCGGACAACCTCCACTGAGTCTGATGATGACGTAAGTAGTGATGGTAGTAAAGTTGACTTCTTCAGAGAGAGGGATGATGGAGACAAGGCCCGCTGTATCAGAAAATATTCGAACAAAGTGAAAGCCAAACGCAAAGAGGAGGAATCCTCTTATGATCCACAGGAAGAAAGCCAAGATGTACCATCAACATCTATGGATCCTATACAGATGGACCACAGTTATGGTAGATTTTCAGACTCGCCATGTCTTCAAAGCATGGGCGAGGGTCATGACGAAAAAGAATCTGGTAAACTTTTGACTGAAGGTGAGAGACAAGAAATTTCAGATAATTCTATTACTACAGAAATCTCTGTCAGATCTGAGACCAAGGAAAGCGAACAGGATGATACAGCAGAGTCCATCAAAGGCAAAAAAGATGTTTATAATGAAACAATAGCATCATCAGAGGGAACACAACATTCTGTCGCTGGAGACATCAATTCAAGGGATGAAGGTGAACAGCGTGTTGGTCAAAGAACAGATCCAGCTTGCGAATCAGAAATCAAGACAAACTTGCACACCCAGGTTGTTTTAGAGGAAAATCAGCTGAATATTAACGGTAAGACAAAGAAGTTTGAGCATGATGTGCAGCATGTAACTGAAGAAGCAGGAGCTTTAGGAAGCCATAAAGATGGTAAACTAGATCAAGCACAGACAAATGAGACAGATTCTGCTGAGGGAAATGCAACAACAGAACAGTCTGCTGGCAATTCAGAGACTCAAACTGACTTCAGAGTGACTATCAAAGAGCACCTGACCTCTGCAGAGATGCAAGACCAGGAGTCAGATACAGTCAACAGCTTGTGTGATGATGTGAAAACAGCTGAAAAGTCTCATGAAAAGCTTGATGAGTGTGACCAAAAGGAAGTTGATATCCAGCCTTCTCATGCTGCTGCTGCTGCTGCTGGTCCGGGAGATTCAGCTGAAGTACATCCGAGTCACAGCTGTCTGACAGCTGACTGTACAGATACTGAACCTCACTGGAAAGCTGCTCCTGATCAAAATCTAGGAGACAAACTTTCTGAAGGCTTCATAATTCCTGAAAGTGAAATGACACTTGTAATGGATATACAAAGTCCCAAGAACCATTTGCTCAGTGAGGAATTACCTGCTGATGCTAAAGAAGATTCTTCAGACATAGACACAGAAACGGGCCCAGTGCTTCAGAATTCTGCAGCAGCAAATGGCCAAATCAGTTTGGATACACAGGCTTCAAATGCAGACGTTACCGTGGAAACATTAAGTCAAGTTGCTTATGAATCTACTAAGAACCCAGCTACAAATTTTCATGAGGGTTCTGTTGGAGATAACTGTAAAATTATGGAAGACACAGAAACTATAAGGTTTGAAAGTGGTTGTGGGGATGAAAACAAAGTGACACAGACTGTAGCAACATCAGAGATCTCTTATCCAGAGCCTACAGTAGACGTGCAAGAACAAGAAAGTGAGGAGGTCTGTGAATCAGTCACAGATATGGCTAAAGAAATTCAGAATCATGTTACAACTAACAAACATGGAAACAAGGAGACTCATGAAAATACTGCTGATTCTGAGAGTCAGAGTGAAGTAGAAATGGAAACAGTGGAAGTAGAAATACAGGCAAGCCCAGTCAGCGCAGCCACCACAGTCAGTTTGAGTCAAAAGGATCCAGACACTGTGGATTGTAAGGCATTGGAAAACATAGAATGTGTCGCTGCAGCTGCAAAAAGTGAAAGAGACATGGACATGGCTACAGATACATCAGGGGAGGTCTGTAACATGACACAGATAGTGGAAACACAGGTGAACCAGGTGGCCAGTGAACCAACTGCAAGCATACCTGATGAGAGGGAAGAAAGTATGAAGAACGCATACTGTAAAGACAGTCATGATACTGAATGTGTTGCTACTGCTAAAGGTCAAATAGAAGTGGAAAAACAGACTGCAGCCACATCAGAGGAAACCTGTAACACAAAACAGCAACAGGGCCCAGTGAGTCAGCTGGACGGGGAAGCTACCACAGACAGAAGTGAAGATAAAAAAGATCTGGAAACTGAAAACTGCGAGAGGAGTGAAGATGCTGAATGTGTTTCTACTACTGCTGAGAATCAGATGGTAGATGAACTGCAGATAGCAGCCACACCAGAGGAGGTTCATGATATCACCCCAGTAGTAGACGAACACAGCCAGGTGGTCAGTAAACCTGCAAGAGACGCATCAACTGAATTTGATGGAAACATTGACCTGGAAAATCTAAAACCTTCTGATAACATCAATGAGGTGAAATTATTATTTGAGGCCAGAACTGAGAGTAAGATTGGAGAGGAATTAAAAAAATCAACGATGGAGGTTTCAGATCCAGCTGCGTTGGGTGAAGTCAATGAAAGCGGAACAAAAGTACCCGTGCAGACACAAGAGGATAGTTCTGTCAAAGTATCTGCTGTGGAAATCCAAAGTAAGAAAAGCTGTGACGACGGTGGACATGCGACAAACACATTGAAAGAAATTCATGAAGAATTAAATACTGGAAATTCACCAAATGTGAAGAATGAAGACCAGATGAACTTCACACTAGTGTCTGTACAAGAGAATGAAATGGAAATGCAGATCTCATCAGCATCAGAGATCTCTAAAACAACACCCTTGGAAATGCAGAGTGGGAAAACACAAAATGAAGGTTTGCAGACTGCAGCATTATCAGAGCCGGATTCTACCCAACCAGCAGTGGAAATACAAGACCAAAAGCACCAAAATGTTACAGAACAAAGTTTAGACTCACCATCTGGGATTGTGACAGCGAACCAAAACAAAATGGAAACACAGTCTGAATCTAAACTAGAAGTCTACATTTTACCAGAAGCTTCAGCTGAAACACAAGTCCAGCAGTGCCTGGAAGGCACCGAGCCGGCAAAACGAATAGAGGGAACTTTGAGGACTCCCGCTAAAGAGTTTAATGGAATTGAAAACGGGGCGATCACAGCTTGTGTCAGTACTCCTGAGAGGCCGGGTGAAATGGAAACACAGACAGCAGAAGAGTTGGAAGCGATTTCTCAGCTGGCAACTACACTTCCAGCACAAGGTCAGGTGGTCAGTGCATTTACCACAAACACTGAAGTTGAAAACGATTACACCGGTGCTGAGAGTAAACAAAGTCCTAGTGCTGAGATGCATGTCGAGAGGGATGTGCAGACAGTTGCGTCAGAAGAGAGTTCTGAGTCCAGGTTTGGTGTGGATGTTAAAAACCAAGAAACTCAGAAGGAATTTGATCAAAATAAAGAAAAGCCTCCTATAGAACATATTCCTCTGAGTCATTCCAAAATGGAAACTTCTGCAGAACCAGAGGAGAGATCTTATCCCACACAACAACAAAACCATGTGGCCGAGGAGATCAGTGAACACATTATTGACCTAAAAAATGAAATTTACAAACCAGTTTACATTGATAATTTGGAAAACAAAGAAAATGATAAAACAACCGAGCCCGATGCGAAGGATGTTCCAGGGAATGAAGATGTAATAAGTGGATCAACAGATTTAGCATTGGAACAGGAAATAGAAGGGCAAGTGATTAATGAGGTCCAGGCTGACGGATCTGTCAGTAAGATTGTGAAAGAGGGAGCCGAAAGCAATGAACTAATCATTTTTGTTTGTGGCCAACCAGATGACACAGATATTGTTATTCAAGCATCAGAAGACCACATTAAGTCAGCAAATCAGCAAGAGATTCAGGAAAACCAGGTAGTGTATGAGCCTATCAGCAGTCCGGAAAGCGATGGCGACAGGGATGTTTGCACTGTTCCAGAGATGCGTGAAGTCGTGTCTTTACTGTACATTCAGAACGCCCAGAACCAGCACACAGACGCGGATTTATCAAACTCTAATAATGATGACACAAAAGAAACTGCAAAGCTGGAGAGCAAAGAAAATTTAAGCGACACAGTCTGTGTATCAGACAGCCATGCAGTCATTGAAATGGAAGAACAAGCTATGGCTGAGCTGCAGTGTCCTCCTGCAAATGCAGATTTGGAGCAGAAGGACGCAACTGCAGGCGTGAAACAGATCACCAGTGCGACAGGTGATTCTTTAGAAGATGCCTCAGAGCAAAGTGAAGACAATGCTTTCCCTGGGTCGTCCGAGGAGGTGCAGGAGGATGCCGACAACACTGCGACGACTGCTCCAACAACAGCCGAAGCTGAACCAGGAGATGGTCCATCTGAGGAGTACGTGATCTTAGAACCAGTCCAAGAGACTGAAATTCAGCATGATATTGTCACTCAGGCTGCAACTGAATCCGGTCTGTCACCCTCGCTCTCGGAGGTGGCCAGTGAATGTGGCGTTTTGGTGGCGGAAGAGGCAAATCAAGGTATTTCAAGCAGCTTCCAACAGACACTATGTATTGAGGAAGGAGCACAGCAATGTGAAGCAGCTAATAGAGTCAAAGAAGCTAAAGTGACCAGTTCAAGTGAGATTGTAAACCAGGAGACAGAGGTGGGCGTATTTCAGGAAGTTCAAACATCTGACATGGTGGACATGGAAAGAGCAAACTCTCACGCAACAAGTGATGCTGTGATTATGGAGAATAAAGATGGTAGTTTCGAACTGCAACAAGTTCAAATTCTGGAGGACATGGAGATCGGGCATGAAATTGTTGTCGCAGAGGAAGAGAATGAAGAAGACCGTAACAGCTTAGTGGTAACAAAACCACAGGAAGACTTTTCTAACAAGTGCAGAGAAAATGTAAATGAGAAAACTAGGACTGATGCCGGTGAGTCGGTGAAACAAGACGATTCTGCCGAAAAAGCTGAAGATAAAAAAAAGGGGAAAGAGGTAGAAAAACCCAAGAAACAAGAAATGAATACGCAAGCGAGAACCAAAGCTCGTCTAGCCGCTCTGGCTGAGCAAAAGGCCGCAGAGTCAAAAAGAGCAGCACACAGACAGCAGCTTAACCTATTAGCGCTGTGTCAGGAAATTGCTGAGGACATTGCCACCGACAGCATGTTGCTGAAGAGGATAGAGGAAGAAAAACAAGCAGCGGCGGCTGCTGCAGCCAAGGCTGAAAGCAACAAAAAAGATGCTCTGGCTGTTGACGTACAAGATGCAGACCCTGTTAGTGTTGCAACCCCTGCTGGGCCAGAGGGGTCCTCGCTTTCCATGGCCCCTGCTCCCGAGGCCCCTGCTGCAGAACCCTCAGCAACCACCTCGGCGGAAACCAAGGCAGCTGCAGAGCCTCAAAAAAGACGATTCTTTATTTCGCAGATTTCCGTGCCATTGAAAGCCCACGAGAAAAAGAAGCTAACCCGTTATCAAAGACTCCGACAGGTAGAGCTGCAGAGAGAGAAAATGTCTTGGGCGCGGGTCAAGAAACTTAAGTCAGACCAAGCAAATCAGATGTTTTTAGATGTGGACTGGCAGGCGCCTTTTTCTGCCAGCTCTTTATTTTCATCGAGTCTTGCTCCTGCAACTCCACCTCCTACAGCCAGTCCATCAAAAACACCCCCCGCAAGTCCTGCCACACCTAGCAAACCTGCTCAATCAAAAGCAGAGGCTCCCAAGATTGAGACTCCAAAAGCTGAGGTGGCTGAAACGGAAGCTACCAAAATTGAGCCTACTAAATCAGAAAAAGCCAAAAATGAACCAGCTAAAACCGATACTTCCAAAATTCCACCAGTCAAAGCTGAAACTACCAAAAGTGATCCTCCTGCTGCTGAAAACCGACGAACTACAAGGCAGAGTAAGGCGCAAGCTTCCAAACCTCCAGCTGCTCCAAAAGTGACCAGATCAGCAACCAAGAGGACCCTCCCGGCCGTGCCTCCTCCCATGCCCAATGGACTCAATGCTCAAAAACCCAAGCTGGAAGTGGAGTACAAGCCCTACCGACCCAGGCCCAAGTACTCGCCTGATGATTTTGAACTGGATGATGACCCGTTACCAGTTCACACCGCAAAGCCGAGTCCTGTCATGCAGCCACCTCGACCCAGACCGCAGTCAAACCTCACTGCTCAGCCAAAACCCGCGCCTCCCTTAAAACCCCCAGTTTCATTAAAGCATCCCCAAACCGCACCTCCCAGACAGATCTCAGGTCAGTCAAAGATCACTGTTGCAGCCCAAGCTCAGTTAAGACCTGCACAATCAAACCCCACTCAAACAACCGCCCCCCAGTTAAAGCCCACAACTGCAGCAGCATCAAAAGCTGCTTCAGCCAGCGTTCAGGTGAAGTCTGCAGCACAGCCTAAAGCTTCTTCAGCTCCAGGTCAGCCAAAAGCGGCTTTTTCCTCCCCAGTCCCGTCAAAGCCAGTTGGAGCAAACGTAGCGCAGTCGAAACACTCTGCAGCAGCAGCTCAGCCGGCTGTTTCAGCCTCATGTGGGACAAAGACGGATGTTGCTTCAGTGCCTCAGAAAGTCACAAATCTCCCATCACAGGAAGGAGACGACTGCAAGGTAAGACTTGATAAATGAAGTCATTTCTTTTTTCTTCATTGTGATTTGTAGATGGCAGCTGGGGGGCTTTTAAATCTTTTTATGTGTATGTTTTTGATTTAGTCAGCAAATATACATGAGTATTATTTTAATTTGTTATGTAATTCTTGTTATTGCAAGTACTTTGTGTTGCACTTTGGAATAAGATGTGCTGTATAAATGCGATTTGATATGTTGCAATAACTATTTTAACTATTGTAACTATTTATACACAGAATACAGCATCAGAAGCTGCCACTTCCCATCCCTCTGTGGAGAACTCAACAGTGTCTGATGACTCACAGAAGTGTGAAGAAAAGCCTGCAGGTATTTCTAACCCCAGCAGGTCACTTTTTTAACATTACTAAATCCAGGGTTTCTTAAGCTTTTTGTGCTGTCACTGAATAATGATGTTTTTCACTCATAAATATGTTCTTTTTGTCCACAAATGTAAAACTCCTCGTTTCTCCCAGTTATTTCTGTTGATCATTCTAAAGAGAAGACGTTGGAAACATCCCAGACAAAGAATCCATCAGAAAAGCCTCACCAAGAGTAAGAGGCTTCGCTTAAGCTCTTCCACACATTTCTTCCCTTTTCCATGTGAAATGTGTGTTAACCTGATGTGTTTTTGAATCGCAGGCGAGCAGTGAAACCATCAGATGGTGTGACTCCTCTTTCTGAAGCTTGTTTGCAAAAAGAGGTCAAGAAACTAAAGGAAGCTGAAAATGATGGCTCTCAAACTATTATTGTAAGTTAATCTTTTCATCTTAACACATTTTCTGTCGGGTGTTTTTATGCTGGAGCTTCTGTCTCTTCCCGGCCAAAGATGCACAGCAGTGATTCTTATCAGTGTAATAAAAAACCTGAATTCTAGCTAATCTGATATACGTCTTAAAAGGAAATATGTTTTCTGGGGCCTTAACTCCTTAACACAGATCACAAATTTGCACCAAACCACTTCAGGGGGAACAGAAGTAAAGAAAGCATTGTTTACATCATAGGAGAAAAGGTGGAAGTAGTGGAGGAATACAAGTACTTTAGAGTTCAGTTGAACAACAGACAGGAATATATCCTCCAAGCACAATTTCAGTCCTGTTTTTTTACTTCCTTAAAGACAGAAGGGGTGATTCGTGGTCTCTCTTTTGCCTCACAGGACGCAGGGCAGAAGCATTTTGGAGCAGTAGCCTGCAGTGTGTGCGGCATGCTCTACTCTGCTGCCAACCCCGAGGATGAATCTCAGCATTTGCTCTTTCACAACCAGTTCATCAGTGCCGTCAAATATGTGGTGAGAAATCAAATGCTTGCATGCACAGAGGAGTTTTCAAGGGGGTTTTGTGCCTTCGCACTTTCATGTTTTGAAGAGGCGATTTTCATATGACAGTACAAATTGACAATGACAAATATGAGTCTTAGACCCTCATTCGTGGAGTTTACATTGTGGTCCACGCAAATCGCAATAAAAATCTGATATACAATGAATAAAATCACATGAACACAACTAGTAAAGCAGTTTTAGGAGTTAAAACATTCTGAGAGGCTAATTCTATCCTTTATCCCATTAACCCCTTAACGCCTGACCTAAAAACAACTGGACAGAGAAGTCACATTTTTTAAATCTAAAGTCTTTACTTCACCTTTTAACAAAATGTGAAAAAACCCCAGACTATTATTCCTGTCAAAGACGAGGACACTGGTTTCTTTAGATTGAGGAGAATATAAATTTAATAATGAAGATAAAAGAAGTTGAACAAACATTAAACATTGAAACATGAAGGGACAAACATTAAGACATACAGACATGGTACGAGGTCATAACCCGGGGAGAATATTCCCCAAAGACCTGTGGGTCCCACAG
>JBAMHX010000020.1:8442482-8464622 GCA_037177515.1 Pseudomugil tenellus
GCCTTATGGTCGGACCTTTCAGCTAGACATTAATTAAGAGCAACGTAATTAAGCTAATACATGAAATTCCTCTACAATTACCATGTGATAGATCATAATTGTAGTGTAATAGGGGGCAGGAGACCAGTATCATATGGTGTACAGCTAGGTTTTGATCACAAAGTGAATGTCTCAGAAACTGTATGTATCAGGTGTGATACGTTCAGCTTTAAGGGGTTAAAGTAGACCTGCACTGCTATGTTTTATTTTAACTACTGCAAGTGTGGTAATTACCGGTGTCAAGTAGATAATGTTAATGTGTAAATGAGGTCATTATGTTTAAATATCAAATTATACTGGTCTGGAGCGGGCAGTACAGGAGGCTAAGTGGCTGGAAATGCTAAACGAAGATGAAGGTGAATGTAGTAACCGCTCTTTGATTGGATTATAACAAAAGTGGCACAGTTAAGTAAAAAGTGATTTTTTTTTTTTATATTGGGAGATATTGCAGCAGATGAATAATACAAACACTTCATTTGTAGAAAGGTCTACATTTGTTTATTTAGTTGATTTCAGGGAGGTGTTTGACCAAGATAAGGAGTTTCTTCAGTTCAGGATGTGAAATTCCTGTAAATATTAAAATTCTTTTGACTCCATGTGTGTAAACGTCTCGCTTCAGCATAAAACCTTATCAGAATCAGCAAGTGTTTTGACTCAGTAGATAAAGAACAGGGATCTGAAATACACACATTCAGTAGTAGAAGAATTGCTATCACATGTTAATACACAATTAAAGTCACGTGTCCCTTGTGTCTGATTACACCTCTGTTGTCTCAGGTTTTAATGAACATATAAGTCATAACCCTGCACGTCACAGAGACGGTCCTTTCACGATCCCGTAAAATGACTTGTGTTCTTGTTTTCAGTGGAGATCTTGGAGGAAAGACATTTGAAAACATTAATATTTTAAGTTTGGTCTACATTTGATGTGTTTTTTTACACAGATGTTGCAATGAATGTAATGCAAAGAAATATGTGGTGAGATCATTTATTTTTTAAAGGCCAGCCTACAAAATGATAGTTTTTAAAGAAAGGTTTAATTTGCATAGTTGTGCCTTTTAAGTGTGCAGAGTAAGTTTAAGTGTAATTCTATATTTTCCAGGGATGGAAAAAAGAGCGGATACTAGCAGAGTACCCAGACGGCAAGATCATTCTCGTCCTGCCAGATGATCCCAAATATGCTTTGAAGAAAGTTAGTATGCCGAGTTTCATCTTTTGCCAGAGCAGACTGTCATAAAGAGAAACGCTGGCTTACGTTTCATTATTCTGTAACCTTAAACGTTTATCAAAGTATCATGTGCCCCACGCAGGTGGAGGAGATCCGGGAGATGGTGGACAATGACCTTGGCTTCCAGCAGGTGGAGACAAAGTGTCCCTCTCAGACCAAAACCTTCCTTTTCATCTCTGTTGACAAGAAAGTCGCTGGATGTCTCATCGCCGAGCACATACAAGAGGTATGAAACTGCGGCCTAATATCTGCCAGAACCCGTGTCTGCATGTTATTCCACCACTGAATACAGTCCTGTATATGCTAATAGGGGTACAGGGTGATTGAGGACCCTCTCCCTGATGGCTCAGAAGGGGAGAAAGTGATGTTTGAACGTCAGAGAGCTTGGTGCTGCTCCACAACACCAGAGCCAGCCATCTGCGGCATCAGTCGCATCTGGGTTGTCAGCATGATGAGACGTCAAGGCATCGCGTCGCGCATGCTCGAGTGCCTCAGGTCATTCCAGCCACACAATTAAGGTGTCGATTTAAAAAAAAAAAAAGCAAGTTACATCTAATTAATGCGTCGTTTTCTTTCACCTGACAGGAATAACTTCATATTCGGTTCCTACCTGAGCAAAGACGAGATTGCTTTCTCAGACCCCACTCCTGATGGAAAACTCTTCGCCACGCATTATTTTGGCACCTCTCAGTTTTTAGTTTATAATTTTGTAAGCGGGATACACCCATCCCAGCCCAAAACCCATGCAGTATGATGGCCAGCAGGTAAGGGAAGCGGTGGATTCAAGAGAGATATGCGCAGATGGATAAAAACCCTCTCTCAACAAAAACGTTTCCAACACTGAATCTTCATGATGTGTAAATACACACGCTGCAAATTACTTTATGAAGATATCACTCAATGGTTTTAAATCTCAGGATGAAAATAACGAGGTGTTGTTGAAAAATGTCATGAAATCATCTTTTAATTCTTCCCTGAACAGTATTTTGGAAAGACTGTGGTATTTTTGTTTTGTAGTTTTAAGCAAACTATGGGTTATATTAGAAGAATAGTTTACATGCATGATTTAACAGCAATAGAAACCAGGAGCATATTATACTCTTTATTTTCACCATGTTGAACTCTAAAGTTATTTTAGTTCTCAGTTTTTAACATTTTTCAACCATGTTTTCAGCTGAGTATTATGTAGGGAGGTATATTTATCTCCCTGATAGTGATGCTGCCATCATCTCCATCTGTGTTTTTAAGGGCAAAACTGCAAGACAATTCGTATAAAACGTTGTGGGTTTGGACTGCAGCCTGGGCATTTATAAGATGTTGTCTTTTTTTTCTTGGATCATCTCGCCTGAAATGTCATTTTCCAAGCCGAGCCATATACTGTACACCTTTTTTAGCAGGGCATTGTAGCCTTTACTGTTTGAGTGTTGTTGTTAAATTTCACCAAGGTTGTCTTTTGCTTTGTGCCTGAATGAATCATGATTTATGTTGTTTTCTTCTTTGTCATGTTTCTCTGAGCAGCATATGGCTTTTTATTTAGTTAGCGTAGAGTCATTATGATCTTCACTAATGAATTAAAATGTATATCAAATAATAAAGTAGATTTATGCATACTATAATAACACTTATAACTGGAGATGAGCAAGATCTAAAGTCTCAAGTTTGAAACTATTTTAGTGGATTAACAGCATCCATTATAATCCATCCCTTTTTTTCTTCCTCCTTGTTAAAGCCGTCACTTTTAGAGAGATGTGTTGTGTAAGAAAAAACAAATTTGATTTATACAAAGCTGTTATGTAAATATTTATTTAAATAAACAATATAAAACATTTCTTTCTCTTGTGGTATTTGTGTTGATAAGCGATGCCACCTAGTGGTCATTCTAGATATGTTACTTTAAAGAGTTTTCCACAGATTTAGCATCATATCTGTTTGCAATAATTCTAAATTGTGGGAATTGTCTTGCTTGTCATGCTTGTCTTTGTTGCTGCACATGTAAACACTCCCCTTTTAGTACATTCCTCGACACTCCTGTCACAACACAGGCCGGCTCAGTGGCAACTTCTGAGAACCCAAACAACCTTAAAACAACATGAAGACTTCCTCAAACAAGGGGGGTAGAAAACAGCTTGCTCTGTCTTGGAGATCTGATGCAAATTAAGAATAGAACACAACAGGTTGAGCTTGTAAAGATGCCTCAACACTAGATTCAATGTCTTCTCGGTCGATTAAAGAAAACATCAGGAGAGCAGACACTTGTAAACACGCTTTTATTCTTACACAATATCTTAAAAAGACATTTTTTACAGCTGCCTCATTGTAAAACAGTTTATGCTAATGATAAATGGAAGGTTCTTGCAAATATGTGTTGAGCTACTTACAGAAATGTCTCATTTACACTTTAGTCATCTGATATACACCCATTGTATTTACTGAGCACTTCTACAAACCAAGTCCCTTTTTACTGTAAGAGAAGATACAGCATCATTTTAAGCCAAACTCCATGCCAAACCTGAGCTGCAGTCCAAAGCTGACCAGTTTACTAAAATGCTGCTGGGACTGGCTTTCTGACTGACATCTGCAGGGGCTTGATCTGTTTAAAATGAGATTACAGTAATTCTCTGGCAGTAAAGCTATACGTGGAAAAAAGCTGCTCTGGAGTACACATGGCGAATACACAAACACCACTTGTTGTTTACACAGAACAAGGAGCATTAACTGACAAACTATCTCCATCTCTTAAATTTTTGACATATTAATACCGAGCAGGTACTTTAAATAAGTTTACACATGATTAGTGTATTATGCCAAAGTAATGGCAAAATCAACATATAGGCACCAAAGAAAATGTATCCAGCTGTGGCCTGATGATTTGCACTTATTTAGGTTAGATAACTCCCAGTAAATGTTTTGTGATATAAGCTGAGAGGAAAGTTTTTACAATATAGGACAATGCTCGCCACAGAAATTATACAGTAAGTCCAACACATCAGGTTCTTGTAACCTTCTGTTAACAATGGCCTGACCTTTCCCAGGCTGCACCACCACAACTTCACCATCAGGGGGGAGCTCAATCAGTGGGTGCACTTTGTTATCTTTCATCTTAAAGTCTGCAGCACCGATGCTGGGCAGCCTACCATTCCTCTCTGCCCATGTTTTTGTGTCCTCAGAATCATCATTTGACTCTATGACACTGTCCCCTTTCTCACTGCCCTTGCTTATGGTGCTGAGGTCATCCTGAAAGACTTCTGATTCACTGGCATGCGGTAGAGAGAAGTAGGTGCATTTCCTAGGTAATGGTTCAACCTTGTCTTCTTGTTCTGGCTTTGAGCTGAAGAGAGAATGGAGAGCACTCTCTTCTGTATCTCTACATAATCTTTCATCTTGAGAGGAGTTTGTAAACGTTTTGTTTATTCCAATTGGATCAGAGACAGACTTTCTGATTAGTGTGTTCTCTCTGAGGAGCCATCGCCCGTTATCTATAGGAACACTGTCTCCAGGCGCCACTTGCGCATTGAAAGCAATACATCTTGTTGCTTCACTGAAGATGTCCAGTGCGTTAGTGGAGTTGAAGTACGACATCTCAGACATAGCTTTGGATCGGGCTGCGTAAAACGGAGAGAAGATGCTTGAATGCTCTTTTGTACTCTGGTTTGGCTCAGATGGGGGTCTCTCGCTTGGTTCCTCAGAATTAGTGTCTTTCTTGCCATAAAGTCTTTCAATTGCTCTCCTCACAAAGCCTTTGGTGATGGATTTCCGTGCTGAGTCATCTTCCCCGCTAGACAATTCGCTTGAGGTCTGGGACTGATAACCACCGCTACCTGAGGTCTCCGCACGTAATTCAGACTGCTCTGATGAGTTTGAGCTGGGAAAACGCCTCTGCTGGATGTCGGTAGCACTCTTTGCCATGAACATCTCCCTGATGGATCTGACCCTGCTGCTTTCAGGCTCTGTGGTTATGACACCACTAGAGTCGTAGCTGAAAGACAACGATGACTGCGGAGCCGATCGAGTGCAGAGAGCCCCCTCAGATGTTGACGATTCAGAGGGTGAATCGTCCTCATCTGACTCTAGAGGGGCCTTTCTTTGTGAGAAACGTCTAAAACTCTGAGGCGTAGCTTTTGCTCTCTGGGCATCAGCAACCTGCTTTTCCAGAAGGATCACTCTCTCTGCAACAGACTGAGTTGTGATGTCTTCGGACTGCTCTTGGAGTATCACCACAACCTTTTCAGGTTGTGTTGTCACGGGAACTTCTTGATATTGCATAGAGGGTTTCTTTATGTATGTGGCTTGGTCCTCCTCATGGCTGGACTCTTTTTCATAGTAGCTTAACTCTTCTTCAATTGAGCTAGTAATTTGTCTGTCTTCCACCTGTAGGTGCTCTTCATCTAGATGTTCCTCATAGCAGCTGTGGTCATTCCCACTGTCATAATTTGCATTAAATCTAAAACCTTTCTCTAAGCTGTCAGATGTGATCAAACTGCTGTAAAGAGTGCTTTGGCTTTTTTGGTTACAAAGGTCTTCTTCAGAGCTAATTTGGTCTTCCTTTGGGTCTTCTATTAAAGCTTCTAATTCTCTACCTTTTTTTGTTTGCTCCTCAAACTTGGGAAGTTTTTTAAGTGACTCCTCCTCCTGCTCTTCTTCATTGCCTGACATGCTTTCCTCAACAATAACCTGCAGTTTCTTACTGGAAAGTGTTGACTGCTCTTCCTCTGAAGATGGCTGGTTGGATTTTTCTGTACTTTCATCAGTACTGATCTTTACTCCCATACTAGATGTTTGACTCTGCCTCTTTGAGACCTTGTACTCAATCTTTGGTTGCTTTTCTAATAATTTCTTATTTTCATGGAGTGGACTGGGTTCGCTGTTCGTTCCTCTCACATTCACTTCTACATGGCTGGAGCCTGGTTGCTTGTTCTCATCCTCCCCAGATTCCCTTTCAGGGCTGGATCTGGCTTCATCTTCACTGCTGTCATGTTGTATCTCTTCGCATGCAACTTCTGCTTCTTCCTCATCTGAGCTACGCTCCTCACTTGCTTCTGAATTCTGAATGCAGCTTTCTTTTTCCTTTAAATCCATATTGGCACTTGACATTTGTCCTTTTGCAACTGCTGCCTCCTCATGGGTGAGCTGATTTTTAGGGATGCTTTCCTCACTTTGCATCTGTAGCTGCCTAAATTCCACATCTTGTTTCTTAGTATTAAAGCTCTCTTTTGTTAGGTTTTTATTGCTGATTAACGTTTCGTTTGTCAAAATTGTGCCTTTGGAACCCTGCTGCTCCTTTTTTATTTCCTGGTGTTCCTGTTGTGCCACATCACTACATGACTGGAAGTCAAGCAACGAACAGTACAGCTGCCTATCTTCAAGAATCTGCTTTAGGTCAGGCTCTGCTGGTGGGAATTCATTCTCCAAATCCAGGCAGCCTTGACTATTTTTGACAGTAGCTGTCAGGCCAGTTGGTTGGTGCTGTGCAGCCTTTGCATTAAAGTTGAGATTTCTCATTCCAGGTTGTTCTGACTGGTTCACATCTGTGCCTTTTTTAATGATGGAGCTGACATCAGTGTTGTCTTTATCGTCCTGAGAAGCTGTATTTTCTGCTGGCAAATTCTTTGCAATTTCATCGCTCTGTTGGTTTACAAGTTTTTTTGTAATCCTCACTGAAAATTCTTCTTCTTCACTGTCACTTTTTGCACCATCGGACAGTGAAGCTAACTCTTCTTTCAGCTTTTCGGGAATGTCTAGATTATTCATGATCTCATCAATAACATTTCCTTCAATGACACATTCTTGTCCAGCCACGATTTCAAGTTCTGGTTTGGATGCACTTGGCGTTGAGCTGCAACTTGTGCCTCTTTCACTAACCTCTTGAAAATCTTTCCAACTTTCCAGTAGCTGCTTCGAGGTCGATTGTTGCAAGTTTGTTAAGCTGGTTTTCAGTTTATGGGAATCCTCAATACTGGCAATTTCTCGGAGGGAATCGATCATCTTTAAAGCTTCTGCACAGCTGACATTGTTTGCATTCAGCTCATCTACATTAAGGTTAGTTAAGCCTTCCTTTAGGGTCATGACAGCCAGGAAAGCAAGAAGGGCTTTGGATGAGGAGCCAAATGTTGAGGCCACATGAGAGGAGAAGTCAGGCAAGCTGTTGGATTTTTCTAGACACGACCGACGTTTGTTCTGAGTGATTTGTCTAATTGACTTTATTGAGTAACATATCTTGTCAAGGATTGGTTTCATGTTCGGCTGGTTTGCGGTGGTAAAATGATGCGGCGTTGTGTGCATGTCTGTCACAGATTTATCTTGATCTACAGTTAAATGCTTAGATTTATCAGTCTTATCAGCTTCCTGGGGAGTGAGGGTCTCACAGGTCAAAATTTGGCCCAGTTCTGCTGTTGCTCTCACAGTTGCCGGTGTGTGGTGACTTTTTGTTTGAGGTGATGTTTTCTTTTGTTTCTTACTTGTCGACTCTAGTGGATTGTCTAAGGATAGGTTTCTGGAGAGCCCTTTTCTATTTGATTTCTGCTTGACAGGGGGCGACACCATGTCCAGGGACTGAGAGTATGGGGAGGATATCTGTTGTACTTTTAGCTTATAATGTTCCCGCTCAGTTGAGGGGCTAGGGTTTGCCATTGCATGTTTTTCTGTGCTGATATTAGGAAGAACAATTTTATCCAGTGGACGACGCTGTCGTGATGGTAATTTTGGAGAGTTACTTTGGAGCTCAGCAGAGGATTTCTTGCTTTGGTATTTCCTCTCTGGAGATGGACTGCTCTTTGCTTTTCCTCTTTTAACTGACGTTTTAGGTGATGGAGCATCTTTTTGGGGACCTCTAACAGCTTTACCCTCTTTAAATGAAGCCTCACTTGATGAAATACTGGCTGAAGACATCCTCTCATCAGATGTTAAGCTAACAGGGGAGGCAGACGTACAAAGTGATGGAGCGCACGCAAGACCTAAAACTGATTTCGCGGTGTCCTCTTGTGTGGCTTTGATAGGTCCTTGTGTTCCTGTTAAGTGGATGTCAGTAGACAGAGTTGTTGTCTCTGCAGTAGCATCATCACCTGTGGTATATTTATCCAGAGAAGCCTTTTTGAGACACATTTTACTTTCAAGAGACACATTACTTATCAAAGGGGCCCTCTTAATAGATGAAGTTCTGGATAATGGTGCTCCCTGCTGTGTGAAGAGAACATCTTTCTGAGCAGATGCTGCTTTGTCCATTGTATTGTCATCTGATGCTCTGGCATTGTCTGATGTAGGACTCATAAATGTTACATGATTACCTGATCTTTGACTGCTTATTGGTGAGAGTCTGTATAAGGGGCTGCTGCCTGCTGATGATACATCTTTGGAGCAATACTCAGAGTTCAGAAGCTCAGGGGGTGGGGGTGGGAGCTCCATGGAAAGTATATCAGCGTATGTTTCATCAAATGAGATTCCGGCTGGATTTTCCACTTCCCCACCTGATGGAGTTTCCTGTGAGATCTCAGTTGTAGCTAGAATTGTTTCAGAGCAGATGGCGTTTGAAAGAGGCTTTACTTCTTGGGCACTTTTTTGGGATAACCTCGTGTCTTTTTCTGTATTTGTAGTGGTTGTAGAACTGGGAGGATTGTGTTGACTGACTGTAGTTATCTCCACTGAAGGGCTCATTTTGCTTTCCAGAGACTGGACTCGTAGCTTGACAGACATTGGGACCAGGTTCTCTGGTTTTTGTTCAGAGGTGTGACAGGTTTGCATTTCCGACGTCTCATCCACAACTGTTCCAGTAATGACACCATGCATCTTTTCAGAAGCTGGACACATGCCATGTTCTTTTTGTTCGAGAGCAACTGTCTCTAGTTTTTTATGTTCTTCTTCTAGAAAGGACTGAGGGTTTAGATGGGCTTTCTCCAGCCAGCTCTCTACGTAATCTTTAGTAACAGAACTGGAGGACTTCAAAGCAGGCAGTGACATAACCTCACTTAAATTATGAGACTCCATTTTGCTCTTTCTCTCCATATGCATGGACGTCTGCTTCGTTAATACTCCCCCTTGTGTGCTAAGTTCAGTGGGAGAAATTCTCCCACTTAGCTTTTCTTTCAACACCGATGGCACGTTTAAGACATGAACGATAGTTTCAGTTGTGTGATCAGACACGTGTGAGCTCAGTGCAAAGTCTTTCCCCCTCACTTTGGTTGGCATCTTTCTATGTTTTTTCTGAATTTTTGCTGATTTGGGTTTAGGTCCATAAATTCTTTTAATAAATCCAGCACTCGAAAAGGTTTTTGCTTTTTTGCGTATGTTTGCCTTTTCTCCAGACTTCTCTTTTGCTCTTTTTCCTGGTGTCACAACCTGCCGAACATGTTTTTTTATCAACTTGGGCTTTAAGGAAGCTTTTGTGTCTTTACTGACTTTTTTTCGTTGGGGATTGTTTTGACTCTTTTTGAGGTTTTGGATTTCACCATTCCTCATTGATGGCAAGTATGTATCTGCTGTAACCGACATACTCTCAGCCCTCCAGATCCTAACCGACTCAGAGGCAGTTGAAGGCCGTAAGAGCTGGAGTTCTAAATCATTATCTAGGGAGAGCTGCCCAGTTTCTGAAGTCGCTGGTGTACCAAAAGTAACTCCAGATGCAGACATAGTGTGCGCACTAACATTTGCGAGGAAATTATCCTGACAAGTCTGCTGTTCGTAAATGTGTAAGACTGTTTCGCTGAACTCCTCCTCGCTAGATTCCTTCTGCAACATTTCAGTCTTTCCAACAGATTTGTAGGCATCAGTAGAGCTAAATGTTCGTGGCTTGGGTACCGGTCGGGTGGTGCTTTGCTTCACCATGCGGTATTGCTCTGTCATTGTTCCGTTTTCCGTCTGTTGACACTGGAAGTAAGACCCCATTGTTCCTTCTTTAATCCCTTCTGCTGTTAGTGATTTGATGCTTTCAACCGATGCTTGTTGTTTCTGAAACTTTTTGTATCCTGGCGTAGGGGCTCTTCGAGGGAATGCTGCACCTGTGTGTCTTTTGAGCTCATCGTCGTCATGGCTACTGTCACAGAAAGCTCTGTTGCCTAGTGAAGGTGGATCATCATCATCTTCATCATTGTTGTCCTTAGTTTTACCCTTGATGGTGTCAATAGAAGCAACGGGACTTGGTAAGTTGCGGGAGTTTCGCTTCAGTGAGCAGGTCTCCTTCTCTGCCTCAGACTCTGGTAAACCGGCCTCATTAAGCTGATCGGCTACACTTGAGCGCGTTAGGGTGGTGGTCCAATGAACAGTTTCTTCCTCCTTTATAGTCAGCCGCACTTTCATTTCCACTGTCATGCTGCCATCCTGGTTTACCCGAAAGGACTTTTCAATGTTGTCCTCACTGGGCAGATTGCAGTCCTGCCCTTCAGCCCCATTGCCAAGACAAGTATCTCCCTCCATTTCTGCTACAGACTCCAGTAAACAGTTTGAATCCAAGTCAAAGGAGTTAGTGGGCTGAGTGGGCAGGTTTGAACTCTCTGCAATTGTGTTGTTAATCTGACGAACAATGAATCTCTCAGACGATGCGGAGAGGTTCCTTGATTTGGGGAAAAATGACAGTGGCTTCTGTTTACCTTTTCAGTCAGTCCCAAAGAGCCAAATGTGTTCAGAAAAAATGTGAAAAAAAAGAATAATCCAGATGATTTCGGTGCATTCCACAAAAGAATGAAGGGAGAAAGAGAGTAAAAAAGATGAGTTAGAAATGAATGGGTAAACCTGCATGTCCAGACTAATAGTCAGCAGCCCAGTAGACAGCACATGTAGGTCATCTACAGCATTATGTACAGTATTATTGCCTCAGCACTTTCCCAAGCTTTATCCCATGAGAGGAGATAGATTAATGCAGACACATCTTATGTGTAATTCTAACAAAGGTACATTGAACTGACACTTCTTAATAATGTGTCTATGAAATGTTCTCATGAAGTGAATAAAAACAATACAAGTGTTAACAGTTGTATTTAAAACATAAATTTGTTTAATGTGAACTTACGGTTTAATGCCTTATGTCTCCTGAAACCAATGGGTTTCACGTGCTGTCTTGTTGGAGCTGTGGATTTCTGTGCACTGTATGTTGTCGGCCTAAAAGGCTCCCTTCCTACAGCCACCACAGTCCCAGAACACAAAATCAAACCTGGGACACCATCAACCTGCAATAAACCAGGAAATGAATGAATCAGTAACTTTTAAGGAGTACAATGATTGATATTTCATTTTGAATAAAATGATCATTACCTTTCATTTAAAGTGAGTTAAAAAATAAATTAATGCATGTATGTGTATTTAATGTATATGATTTTTATTTTAATAAAAAGACATTTTGCAATACCAGCAGGCCTTGAACAGACCAAAAACCCTTGACCCAATGCCTTGCCGTGTAGTATTTCAGAAGGCCTTACTGGGTATTAGACGAGTTGGCAAAGAAGCTTAACACTTTCTCTGCTCATGTGACTTTCATGCCAGGGTTAAATCAGTCCTTTATAGCTCAGTAATTATTTGTAAACCCATTGAGGTGTTTATAGTAAGTTTGACTACAGCACTTGTACAATGGTGTGTAATTGTTCTTAGGAATAACTTGGTTGTGTGCTGTGAAGACAGGAGAAAACTCACCCGTCTGCCATCAGGAGTGTATAGTTTAACCACACGAAACTGCATCAGCTCTGAGATATAGTCCAGAATAGACTCATAACTGGGTGTAGTCTTGTGAAGTACCACAGTGTGTTTTATAGAGGGGTCTCCATTGCGAAAAACCACAAGCTTCCTTGGTGTGTGCATAGCCACAGACTCCTGCCTGTGCATGGGGAAAAACCTGGCCTGCTGCACAACCTGACGACGAGAACTAACAGGTCTGGCGTGATACCAAGGTGGAGGCTTCTTCCGAGCCAGGGCCAGATTGATAGGTTTGACTTTACGGCTGTCAGAGCAGATGTAGGACTTCCCATCCTCAAGTTCATCTAATGTATGGATTCCGTGGACCCCTCGAGGAGTCGTAATGTTCCGCACCCCAAACGGCAGGGGAACCTTTTTGGAAAGACTGTCCAAAAGTGCATCGAAGGTTTTGAAGGTTCGGTTGTTGATGACCATGCGCAGACCATTGAACTGAGGATCTCCACTTTTATAGAAGCAAACTCGCTTTGAAAGGATGGGGTCGGTAACACTGTGGTGGTGCAGGGTGCCAAAGGTTTGCCCACTCCCTGATGACTGATCTGGGAGAGTCCTGCGAAAGCCCGTTTCATTCATTTTCAATGACTGACTGCAAAGAGACACAAAAAGAAATAAAAAATTAGACATCCTGCAAGAACAAGAAAGTTTCCTTTTTATCTTTGCTACTGATGCTCCCACAGGCCCTGAGATCCTGAGGTCCTTGAAATACACCTAACTGTTTGAAATAAAAGATAGAGATTTTTTTCTCCAAGGTTAAGTATTTATAGCAGCTCAAATACCATGTACTAATTAATGAAACATACTTAATTGTGGGACAGCCTAAATGAGGTGACAGCTGAACAACAGCTTGCAAACATATGTTGTTTACTCGGTTAGCCTGTCACCATCAGGTAGCATGACCTAGCTTCTGCAATGAGAAGAAAGGCATCTTCAGTTTATCATTTAAATTTAATTTACCATTACTTCTTTTAGCCAATACACGTTGTGCAAAAGGTTCGGACACACTTTTCTTATGGTTTTATGGAAAGTGTGTCTAAATTTAGACTGTTAGCATATGTTGGAGTAAAAAAAAAATGTTATGGCTATCCATCCATCTATGTTCAGTTCCAGCTTGAAGCTGTTCAGAGCTATGAGAAATTGGATTGAGCCTCATGGTCTGGCAAAGTATCTCATATTATATTAATGTAGTATGGATTTTATTTGAATTTATTTAAATAAATTCAGATTTTATTTATTTTATTTGAAACTTAGTGTTTACATAGGTAACTATAAGAAGTTGAATTTTTATTAAATGTTTTCAGATTGATTTTTATTTTTCTATTTAAAAATGTTTTATTCAACGCCTCTTAAATATTTCTGTATATTCTTAAATGTTTTATTTAGCACTAAATGTCTTACAGTAGCAATAATGGTATCATTTGTCAGAAGAGCTTGTTGAGATTATAGGTGGAGCATGTGTTGGAAACTAAAAACTGACACATCAAATTTAACACATGCTAAATAACTTTAACAAATTTCAGCATGTCACAAAAAACAAAAAGAAAAAAAGGACAAAATAAACAAAGTTGTAAGATTTAAAGACTCACCGTGGCTGGCATCATATAATCGGTGTTTTAAAAGAGATCCTTGGTATTGTATTCCATGCTCGACATCATGGCTGCTGTTGAGCTAACTGAACAGCAATGGTTTATTTCAGGAGACAGCATCATTGTTAATTTGCTTAATCTTTGCTCAGAGTTAATCTCCCTGCAGGTGCAAAGCTTGGAAATCCTTTTCAGGAAGGTGTGTCTCACGGATGCATGTGTAGCTGTCATAGGAGGTTGAAAAAGTATCCCAGGATGTCGGATTGATTCATAGTAAGTTTAATATTTAATAGGCACTGCAAATATGCATTTTCACCCAAGAATGCATTGCCACGTGTAAATGGAATATTTGACCAAACTCAATAAAATATAAAATCCTTTATTTAATTGAATTATTATTGGTTTCTTCTTATTTCACCCTTAAAAAGGAGGATAAATGAACAAGATTTTCTATATCGCTGTATGTAAGTCGCTTTGGAAAAAAGCATCTGCTAAATGACTGTAATGTAAAGTAAATGACTGTAATATATCGGTAACAACAGATGGTAAGATGGTGTTTACTTGTAATATTCAAACAGGGTTTTAATCTCATTTAGAACCTCTTTAGGTAATTAAGCTTAAGTAGCTCTCGATTCTCAGGACCCTAGGAGGAGAGCACCTGTTTACAATGAAGTTCACATTTTAGCTTTAAATGTAATAAATTAAATATTCTAAGAAATTATACTTTATACTAATTATCATACCTTTACACTGCGTGTGTGAACTAAGGACACATACATGATATGTGTCCTTAGTTGACAGTATATAAATGAGTGTAGATTTTACTAGTCCTGACAAAAATACAGAGAACTAATTAGTGTTTGTTCTAGAAATACAATTGAGTTTAAAAGGGTAGTGGACTCTAGCAGATTAAGTTGAATGGTATCACTAAGAGCATTAGTTGGTCATGTATATGCCTAACTGTAAACTATCAGGAGTTGCATAACAGTAACCAAAAGCAGACTGAACTATTCCTGTAGTAAAAAGGATTAGTGCACAGAGGATGACTTCATTCCACAGTAAACCTAGGCCTGATCTGAAGCAATCAAAGGCATATATAAAAGTTATCAGGTTTCAGCTCAGTATAACAGGATAGTGGCCACACTCTGTCATGTTTAGTATACTGCTGTAAAAATACCCCAGGTGTGTATGAAACAGATGATATGTGTTGTAGGAAAGAATTTCTGCTGAGCCTGACCAGGCAGACATTCAGGAATGCCACAGGAGGCTCCCACCATCCCAGTCCACATTTTGTTCCCAAAACAACAAGAAGCACAAAAATGTGAAAAATCTTGCAAAGGAAGCTGAGGGGGGAGCAGAGGAGGAAGTCCTCAGCGTAAACAGGTAGGCCTGAAGCCTGCATACCCCTCATTCCACCCCTCCACCCCAAAGATAAGAAACAGGCCACTGTTGAAAATGGCCACACTGATCAACCAGTACAGATCCTATTTTCAGGCTGGAAATGGGGAGACATAGCTCTGCGGGTAATGATAACAAACATCTGAATCTCATATTGTCTTATAAACCTCTATGTTCCAGATATAACAAACCAGGCGGTGATATGAACACTGTCATTTCTTTTTCTTCACACGATTACAACTGAAATCACACACTGCTGTGACGGAGACATCTGCCTCTGCGTTCCGGGTGTATTGCCACTTCAGCCACGTTCTATTTTTGAGCTCTTGCGCCTATACTGCAACTAATTGGCGCCAGGTTAGATTCAAAACCTATGCTGTTAATGGGAAAAAATGTGGGATATGTTTTGGCCGTTGTGCTCTTTCTATATTTGGCCCATCGTCCTCTATGCAGCTGCTCCTCCAGATCTGTCTCGCTGTGATCCCATCCACCACCTCTCTTCAGTCTGCATATATTGCCTCAATTCAAGAGGCACTGTCAGCTCCTCTTTAAAATGGCACAAATATGTTCATAGACTTAAAGAAAATATCAGGAGCTTGCTCATATGTGGAGCCCATTTCAAATAAAATAGTCCACTCATACGTTCAGGTCTTTGAAGGGATTTAAATTCCCAGCATGGTATCTGTAAGGGATACAATTAAAGGTGGTACTGTGACCAAATGTTAACTTTTGCTTCAATTAAAATTAAAATTAAATAAAAAAAAAGATAAAAGCTGATTTAATAACTCTGATCTTGCATGACCTTTTTGTTGCATTACAAATTGTGTTTTTTTTCCACCTGAGATTTTTAAAAAGTTAGAAAAAAATTGATTAATTCCACTTTTCCTTTGGGATTCATTAGGTGTGGAGTATGAAGAATGTAGTTTGGCTCAAGTTGACACAAAAATGTGCTTTGTATTGAAAATTCCAATCAAGTTACATGATGCTACATCTATTTTTCCCTTTCTACTTCCAGTGGAATTCCCATATTCTGAATGAATCCATGCCAAACAGGATTCATAAGGTCACACCACCAACCATCCACTCCCCTCCAAAACCCTTCACACAGCAGTCCGGAGTCCCCACCCCATCCATTTTGAGCACTCCATATCAGCTGTGCCAAGCTCTTAATCTGCCTGGTGACATCCCAGTGTTTCCTGCATAGGACACAGGGAGAGATAAGCACGCTCCTTTGTGCGGTAAATCACTCTGCACTCCCCCTCATTCACTGATATCACCATTATTCAATTAGGCTCAACTCAAACAGACCATGTTTTATGGTAATTGCAATGTGAGCCTTTGAAGCTGTTGGCACACTATTTTTTTTTTTTACTCTTAATCATTTTTTGTCTTTTCACAACTTTTTAGCGCCTTGCTGATCTGCTCTAATTGTTCACTGACATGCACAAATGTCTATGGCCAAGAATATTTTTAGGCATTTCCAATACTTTTATACTTTTATAATATAAAACTCTAAAGAAAATGTGAATCTAAGGGTTAAAAACAACGAAGCAGACATTAAAATGGAAATGGAGATTTACCCTATAAACATAAAAACTGTTGTTTTTCATCCCACTGTGTATCCAGGTTATAAAAGCCTACTGATAACTCCAATTAAGTAAGTTACCAGTAATTTATTAAACTGAATTTTTTTTTTTTTTTAGCAATGGCTCATTTTCATAACCCAGAAAAGTATCAGCTATTGACATTTACTGAGATCCTGAAGAGGAAACTTGAATAACTTTGGATTATTAAGCAAGGCCTACAAGAAGAAAGAAAAACAAACTTTATTCTTCATTGGAGCAAAATCCACATTAGCTATTTGCAAGATTTTAATGTTCTTTGGACAAACTAACAATGAAACCAAATCTTGGATCTTTTTAGAGAAGCAACGGCGTTACCACCACATGGCATTTTGTCACCATGTCATGTTAACATGCTATTTTAACACATCATTATCTGTTTTCGTTATTCTGTGTGAGTCACGAAAGCTCTTTAAGTGGGATCAAAGAGATAACTTAAATTAGAAATACATTTTCCAACATATCACTTTATCTTCATCCATCATCAAAGTAAAAAAAAAAGAAATGATTTGTACAGTAATTTTATATTTCTCGGCTACTTTGATGATATACAGTTTCAAAGTTCAGTTCAGTTTCAAAATACCCTGCAAAACCTGTCCCTGTGTCAAGAAAGAAACCTCACGGAGAACTTGCAGATGTTCCCACAGGGAACCTTAAATGGATGTTTGTTTTTTTCATTTTTTTTCTCTTGTGTCAGTGCAACTTACCGACAGAGCATTTTCCAGTCACATCAGGCAGAGAAACCCACATCATGACAGGTCTCACTGCTTCATAGGGTACAGAGAGGTTTTGATGAGCTGAATGTCATCGCCAGTCTCTGTGCTCTTCATATATAGAATAAAATGACTATACTTAAAACTTATAAAACAAAGGGAAGATATTCTTTTGAAGTTGCACATTTAAAATATTAAATGCAAACACACAAGACATCCTTAACAATAGGCTGGAAGTTTTCTGTTTGCCTGAGTAGCATTGGTTCATTGTATTAACTAGCTAGTTACAGTCAGCTTCTAGCATGTGTTTCCTGGAAGTAAAGTTTTTTTCTCGTTGTTAAAGAGCTTATTTAAAAGTCATAGTCATTACTGCTTAATTTTCAATGCAGAAATAAATAAAATGTTCACATTTTCCCTATAACTTGATTACACCACTCTTGTCAGTGGATTAATGATTTACAGAAAACATTTTTTTTGGCACACATCAATTTGCTGTTTTTGTGTCGACACCCAAACATATTTCCCATGTCTTTATATTCTGTAAAGGACTTTTAATAATAGCAACTGGAATTGTAATTACAGCAACAACCTACGACCAGAACTGTATTTTTATTTTCTTTTATAATACTTAAATGTTATTAGATGTTACATTTAGTAAAACTGACACCACCATTTAAAAAATATGATCATATATTCTTAATTGGTTTAAATATATTGTAGACCATAAAAAATAAATGTAAATAAAAAAACACAAAAGAAAAGAAGTAGATTGTAAATAATATTTAGGAAGTATGTCTCTAGTGGGTGTGATGATACTATACATCAACAACCAAGCCTCTAAACAGAAAAAATAACATGCTGAGAATGTGAGCTATTATTCTCCCAGGGACAGCGGCAGGCAGGGTCCTCCTCACCAAAAGGCTCAATACCATAAGACTGTTAGCTTTGGAGGGTCCGTGGCTCAGGGCCAGTCCGCTGACGGGACAACCTGGCGAGGCATGGCCCAGATAGCAGCCCTGGGTGATGAGTGATTTATCCGTCTGTGTTCGCATCAGGCAACCTTCCTCTGATTAAGGGTCAGTCACTGAGCAGCGAGCTGAGTGGAAAGGGCGAGACAAGTAGCCTCCGTGAGTGAGACATTGGCATCCTGACTGCCACAAAAATGGACTTTCCAGATACTGCAGAGAGTCGTGCATCTACACTCACTGCCAGTAGGCGTTTACACTGGAATGTACACACACTCTTTTATGGCTTTTTTTATTTTTGCCGACTCTCTTTAATTCATATATGCTCACTGATATACACACACACACATATAAGAACACACACCAACACCAAGCTAAAGACTTATTGAGCTGGCCTTGACTTTCTGTTGACCTGACAACAAAAGGATGTGGTAGACCCGAGTCGCCCAGTATTTGACTTGTCTCTGCGGGCTTGTAAAGATCAGTGTTCCTTCTGTTCAGGGTTCACAAGCAGGTTATAGCCTCCATCAATTACAGCTGAAATGTGTCTATTGTATCCAAACTGGATTCATTTTACTTTTCTTAAGCAAACTGTTCTCTGTAAATGGTTTTATTCTGTCTGCTGTTACTTTTTCTTTGCATTGGGTCTTAAATCAACATTCCAGTTATTTTACTCAGCTGTTTCATGGGTGGAACAGTTTACTGATAGGACCTTTGTGAAATTTAAATTGTTAAAGTTAATTACTTTGTTACATTTCTTTAGTCTGGAAACAATAATTTATTTGTTTAACTTATTATTTTATGAATTTTTTTCCCCATTTGGGCTATGAAAGCACCTCAGATACTCATACAACTGGAGAGATTGTAGCTGATGAGGGAAAATTGTTATCAATGCAGATGGAAATCTGAACAATACTCTTACAATACTCTGTGGTTGTCCATATTTTATGGCAACAGGCTCCATTTGATTTTGACAATCTGTACAACACTCAAGGAAACAAGACAAAACCAGGAAATAATGATGTCAGATGTAAAAATAAGTCAATATTCACATGGGTTTACTTTATTTCTTCATAAGCTATTATCAGACCAGGTCTGAACAGTACGTCCACACTGCCTACAGTCTTTGTAATAAATAGAGCATGATGTCATTTTTACAATTATGGATCTCAATCAAAGCCAACTTAAAAGTTTAAAACATTTGATCACAACCACAGTATGTCATCATACAAGATAAAAAGGGTCCACACACACACAAACACTGTTCATACACACTGATATTACTGTAAAGAGATTTTTCCCTCATGTAGTTTATATGAATGCATTTGCAGTGAAAATAAAAAATAAAACCATGTTTTTAGGACAAACAAAAAGCATTAATCAAAGCAGGACAGTATTAGCTGATACTTTAAATACCTGGTTGTACGTCACCGTGGCAGGATTTATGTCAGGGATAACTAACTTACCTGGATCCATATGGAGCTCCCAGCAGGCTCACGTGCTCTCACCTGTTTACACGCTCCAACATCTCAGCCAGTGACTGCAGTGGTCCCAGTCTGCAATACCAACGTTACTGTTCAAAATGTCAGGGGTGGGCTTCATCAGACATCTGATGTCTTTACGAAACCTTTGCATTGAAACAAGCCCGTAAGCAGCATCACATCACAGCGGAGATACAAATGACATCAGTCAATCTTTCATTGTTTTCTGACACATTTGTTTCTCTTTTACAGTCTAAATCATGCTTTTAAAGGTTATTAAGAAAATAGTCATGTAAGGTTCCCATGATTGAAAGGAAACCATCAGTAAAGTGTTTTCTTAAAAAAATTAATTAAAATACAGTTATACCTTAAAATAGTTATCTTAGTTATAAGCTTTTTTGTGTTTGAATATTTTGTATTTTTAGAAAAATTTATGAGAAATTTATAAGCAATATGCAGTGATGACATCTGAAGCTATTTAATATTGTGTTTAAAAACTGTTAAGGCAGGTAGAGGTGTAATGTGTAAAAATAAATAAACTTACTAAGAGATACTTGTTTAAAGTTTAAGTAAACTCAAACATTTTTTGCTGACAAATTGTCTAAATTGGCCTCTAACTCTGTCTTCTTCTTACTCTGCAATTTATGGCATTTTTATGTAAACTTGTTAAATCGACAAACTTTGGTCTAAAACCGTCTTAAAGTTAGTTTTTTTTTCTTCCTCTCTCTCTCTCTCTCTCTCTCTCTCACACACACACACACACACACACCTAAAGACACACTCTAACTGGGAAAAAAACTTGTGCTTCATGTAGTCCTGTGCACATCTGACCCCTGGTGGTGCAAAGCAGCATTGCAACCAGCTTGTTGTTGCAAAACTCAGCCACTCTCACAAACCTCACCTAAAGAAAATATTAAAAATAACCAGGTCATGTTTGTAAACTGTATATATGAGAACTTTCTGTGATTGTGTCGTCAGTTGTTAGAGACGCGCAAGGCCAGGCCCACGTTAGAGGAGACAGGACCTGCAGATGGAGGAACACGCTGTCAGATTCTGGGGGAACTGGAAGTGAACTGTTTGCTATTTCAGTGGAGATGTGTTTGATATTTGTTTGAAGTTCATAATCCAATAACACAAGCACAAATACACTTCCTGTGCAAGAGACAGCCGTCAGACTGATAGTGTAACTGAAAAAAACACACCAAACAGTGTCTAGACATTGTTCTGCTGTAGTTTGTGAAAATATTTATGTGAAAATTTATTGTTTTCTTGCTCAAAATGACATGTTCAAATTGAAATGATTCTTTTTAACTTTTTGTTCTCAACTGGAAATAATATATTTTTTTATGTGATATTTTTAGAAAATAAAATTATCTTGAATTCAATTCAATGGATTAATAAAAAGTAAGGTTTGTTGTTAAATATTGCGGTGCATCCCAAAATGATATATAACCCAAATAATACGATTTTATCAGCAGAAAACAAATGTGTAAGTTCATGCACACAAACTCACACTCATTCCCATTAAAACACAATGAGACAACAAAGGCACTTGACCCAGGTCATGACACTCTGCCCTCTTTCGCCTTTATTTAGACTATATTTTCATGCATTTTTATTTTTTTAGGAAGTTCTACCGGCGAGTTCCAAAATGGGCCGAGTGGTGTGAATTTCACAGAGCATGACTTCCTCTCCGATAGAGGATGTTCCCAGCCAATCTTTCATGGATGAAGCAAACAGGAGTCATCGGAACAAGGAAGTGAGGACAGGTGCTCTCTGGAAGATTCACAGATTGACAGGGAGAAAAAAACAACACACAATGGCCCACGTTTATCTTTAGCAGCATACAGCCGAGTGCTTCATTCAGACATAAACATCGACTAATCTTAAATCAAATGTCCTAATTGCAAAGTTCAGCATATTTGTCGGAGTACAAACTGTACATATGTGTAAATTATACATCGTGTTACATTTCCACTATTTTATTTTAGAGATCTTTTCTCTGCCTACAACTAGTTGATGTTTGTTATAGTTCTTTAAAATAATTTAAACATGGTTGATTCCTTGAAGTTGTTTTTAAAAAATTACTTCAACTATTCTATTTCTTCCGATACTGTAAGTTTAATTTCATATGCTCATCTTAATTCCTTTCTGTTATGTGTTTATTTCAGACATTATCATATGTGTTTACTATAACATTTAGACTCTCATCTGTCTCACATAAAAGACATATTTGGACCAAACCTGCGCTACTTTTGGCTCACATGGCTGAACAGTTTCTGCTCTGTAAGAAACTTTTAACATTTATATATCAGAAGCTTTATTAATATTCTCACTTTATCCAATAGTTTTCAAGATCTGTAAGAACATATATGGATGTATAAACATTAAATCCTTTAACTTCACATGAAATTTAATGAAAAATGAATAAAAAGTTATATATATA
>JBAMHX010000020.1:8478270-8501702 GCA_037177515.1 Pseudomugil tenellus
CTTTTTTTAACATATTTTTGCTATAACTTGTCCCAAGAAATTAGTTTGTTTTCAAGAGGTGCCCCTAACAAAGGCAAATTCAACATTTGTCCTGGCACCTGTTTCTTCTCTGAGCTCTCTCCAGTTAGTAAAAATCAATCTGATGTTGAATCTCTTCTTTTATCTCTTGCTCTATCACATTTTCTCTTTTTTCATTGCTTTCTCTGATAATGTCCTCTTGCATTTCTATCATGAATCAGCCATGTTGCACATTCAAAACAGTTAGTGTGTTGACATCCAAATGCTGGCATATGGCACCGTGCTGCAAAGCAAAACAGCTCCAGAAATATACATTATATGTGCATGAGACTATGCTGTCAATGCAAACCAGAATCACAGAATTCTAAAAACACATTAATGCTCAACTGCATTAATGTGCACTATTGATGTAAATGTTAAAGACATCCTGTGTCTTGCTGTCTCTGTGGGAGATCACTGAACATGTAAATGCAGCTGACTTCACTGCACAGACGTTGTCTTTGAGTTATATGTGAAGGGATTTTGTCAGATAATGCTGTTGTAATAGTTTTATATGACCACTATTTGAGGTTTTCTGGCAAACTTCAAGCTATGAAGAAGAATATGTGAACCAGAAAAGCTTTATTGGGCTGTGTTTTGTACTGCATGTGTGGCACACTCCTACTCATTTTAGATTATATGAATGTATACTTGGAGAAGCAATTTGGGCTCACTCATTGCATTGAGTTTCAGTTTGACTGACACGTTTGCATGTTTTTTAAAAGTCTTGTTTCAGTTGAACTGACATAATATTTTTATTGCTTTATTTCCACTGTTGTGTGAATATTCTGATTTTGCTTGCTAAACATGTACAGTAAAAAAAGGGGAAGTAAAAAAGTGAAATACATGTAAAAAATATGCAAGTTAAATCTCAGACTAGGGGTATCTTTTATAATGAAGGTATTAACTAAAAATTCTCAAACTACTGGCCCAACTAGCTTAGCGTCAATACACAACATGAAATAGCATAAAAATGTACACTTATCATGTTTGCAATTTAAATAAATTCTGACATTTATTTTTCACACTTTGTATAATTTGGATACAGGTGTAAGATGCATCCTCTGCCATCTACAGCTAACAAACCAGTTGTGTGAGGGTTTATACTTAGAGATGAAGAGTATGTGCTTAACTCTAACTGAATATGTATTTAGACCTGAACCTCACTAAATTATCATGATACTTTAACCTAACCAAACAAGGGAAAACAAAGAACTCCAGTTTTGTATATACTGGAAATAAGTTCATATCATTCACTACACATTTTTTGTGCCATTTGACATTTTTTAGTCCTACATATAATTTAAAAACATAAAAAAACATGCACAAACAAAAAGGAGTTGGAGGATTAACAAAAAGACAGCTAATGAAGTACAGTTTCCTTTACTGCAACACTAAAATGAAACTAAAAAAACACAGTACACACACACAACTATGACAAGCACAGTATTAAAGCAGGCAGTATCAGATGGATGTTCATGAGTAATTATGATACGCTGCTCTGCTCCTGATCTCTGGAACTCACTGACCTCCGCAACTCGGATTCAATAGACCTTTTCAAACTAGTAATATTTTTTTTTTGTTTTATGTCATTTTATGCATTTTTTTCTTTTGGCTTTATGGATTTGGTTGTGTTGTTTTATCCTGCAAGGTGACCTTAGGTGCAAGAAAGGTGCCCATATATAAAATGTAATATTATTATTTATTATTATACAGTTTTCTGTTAGAAAACTGCTTATTCTAACAACATTTTGTTTTCAGGATTACTTTTTTAATCCTGTCTCCCCATTTTTTTGTAATCACATCACTGGAGGGAGAAGAAAATTATTGCTAAATCATCTTAATGGAATAAGAAAAGGAAAAAAATCCTGGTTTCCGTAATGAAGCTAACAGGGAGGTCAGAAATACAGGAGCTCAGACTCTTTCATCTCTTTACTTTTTCTGGCCTGACCCTTGTACTCCCCACAGACGAGCAGCTCATTGTCCTGACGGAGGCTAATTGAAGCCTCTGTTTATCATTTTTATGACTTTATCCAAGAAGACAGAGGTACGTTGGACTTCCTGTTCTGTAGGTTCCTTGACAGATCAGTGGCATTATTAGGGTCAAGCTCAGCTCTCGTTTTGCTGCAGCATTGTTTCCACTGGTGCTATAACTATTCCCAAACTGATAAGACTTGTCTATTTTGGGTTTTTCTTTTCTTTTTGTCCTTGGCATAAGAACGTGACCCTGAAATAACTTAATTAATAAAAAAACAACTGGAACTGGATGATTGTCAGTTTGAGTCAGTGAATGAATTTCACAATGCAACAAAACACTTGACTACTTGTTTTCCAATAATACTTAAATCCTAGCATGTCTTTTTCATCTCTCACACATTTCCTGCTAATGCTGTTTGTCTTTTCATAGCAAAATGAGAAACTGCTTTACAGCTATTGGTGAGAAAACAAATGACAGATTATGTTCAGGCCACATTATTGTTTTGCTGACAGCCACCAGCCACATAAATACTATGCTCGGCAACTTGACCTGCTTTCGACCCCTCCACCCAAAAGAAGTCCCTCAATTCATCTAATCTATTTAGCAGTGATATGATGGGGCATGTTGATGAGATTGCACTTTCATTCTGTGGTAAATGGAAATAAGAGTAATATCAATAGTTTAAAATCAACGCTTTCGTGAAAGTTGACAAGTGAATTACCGATCGAGCTCTCCAGAGCAGAATTTCAGAAGACAGACAGTGAAGCCTTTGTATATGACAATCAGACTGTGAATTGATTCCTCACTCGCTCAAACACTCAGAATTCTTTCATGTGTGGCCTTTGCCTTGTTGAGGCGCTAAAGTGTCACCACAGAACAAAATGCTGATACCCTGAGGGTGCTAACATGTTGGTCCAGGGTGGCCAGCATGGATCAATAGAAGCGTGTGTGATCAGTGGCATCACAGTTAGCAGGAATCTGGATCAATAGAGGTAAGCAAGGAAGTTTCAGACACAAGATAAGAGAAAAGATCCTGAAAGTGCTCCTGAGCGGTGGGGGGAGATCATAAGACTGGTTTGATATGGGACTTTTTATAGTTTTTCTCTTGTGGTTAGATAGTGCAGTGTCATTTCTGGAGATTACAGAACAAATACTCCCAAACTCATAGCTGGAACTTCCTCATAGTCACGGCAACTTCTCCTTATTTGACTGTGGTTAAAGCTCCTTGAAAATGTTTCTTCACATTAACTTTAAAATCTAAAAATGTTGCAAATGATCCGAGCCTTGTAAAATGATCCGTAAACTGCAACTAGAGACGTATTTTAATCAAGTTTAATGCCTTCATCAAGCGCTATCCCTTACTGTACTTAAGTGAGAGAAATGAGGGGGACAGTGTACTGTGTTTTCACACAGCTGTGGTTTTATGGAGGAAATGCACAATGTGTGTGAGTGCTTCCTCCCCACGTTGTTCCTTTTACACAAATGCTGTATAGAAACAAGTTTAGCTGATAAGAAGAGCCGAGCCACCATTAACCAGATTCACACATATTTTCTGTCACACTTTTTCTTCAGGTAGAAAAAACACCTTCTCTCATCAGACTGAACGCTCCAACATGCTTCCATGCACTAACAAATAGGATGAATGGGTGTCAAGGAAACAGCAGGGTTACAGCAAAAAAATAAATAAATAAAAAAAATTACCCCAGGTGGGAAAACTTTATTCTCAGGAATTGCATGAAATAATTACATGACCTGAAACACATCTTCAGCATGAGACTTATCTGTTTTTAGCTCCACTCATTCACGTCACAGTGAAATGTATACCTTGAGATCACTTCATCAATACTTTATCTCCCATATCTGGGCCATATCTTAAACTTCAAGGAGTTACTGTGTTTGAGAAAACTGTGTTTGTGTTTGAGTTCGGCTGAAGGAGATTATCTCATGTGTTCATTTACACACAATGCTTTGCATCATCAATATCTACTCACTGCTTACATGCTGTTATATTGCACCACAGGAGCACTGAAACTCCACTTTGAAGGAATAATAGGACATTTTTGAGAAATGTGTGTGTTTACAGGGTAACTAAAGCACCAATGTAAGGTGCATAGTTTAATGGAAGAGCCAAGGGAGGGAACTGAAACCACTTTCTAGCAGGTTTACATTGCTTAACACTGCATTTGGCTATTAGAGCAGCTTGGGGCACTTCCGAAAAAGTTTTTTAATTGTTAAAATGATGTGGTTAAACATTTGCCTGATCAGAATGCAGGTAAACGAAGAACTTCGTGAACACTACTACTTGAAAAGTACAGAGTCTGTAAAAAAAAACAGTCTTTTACAGTTTCCCTTTCGATTGCAGAATTTAAAGTTTGCATCAAAATGAAGGGCAACGATGCATTTTTTTTTCCTGCATTTTGCATTGCTGTACATGATTATTGGGATAAAGTGAGCAAGTTCCCCCAGATGGTGAAATTAATTAGTAAAACCTTATTTGATTCTCAGCTTGTTTTATTAAGTATAAATCAGCCAAAACAATAAAACTAACCTGGTAAGTGAGTTGCGGTGCAAGTTTAGTTCCACTGGAAAACGATGCATCCTGGCATTCACATGGATGCTCAAAAAGGGCTCAAAGCACATGAAAATGGTGTTTACATACCCTCCAAACTCGTCAGATGCTTTCTGGAATGGCATTGTTAGTAATCAAGCCCAATCCGCAACACACAGGACCCAAGAGACTAATTTCTAATATGTATCAGAGCTTCCAGAATACTCTCAGATGAAGTTTTAATACTAATACTATACAACATCTCATCATTTCGATCCTGTATGTGCTAATTATATTTTATCTGGTTTGGCATAAATATCTTAGAAGAGGTGGAACGATATTGTGGGATTCTTTGTGAATGAGGATATTTTATGCAGAGGCAGATCGAAGATGCTTATATCAAAACATCAATGCTGAAATGTTCATTCATTTTAAATATGTAAAGATTTGGGATTTCCTCAATTTTTGTGCCTTTTAGGACACCTTGGTAGATGAGACTATGCATCCATGTTGTTGTATATAATAGTAGCAGCAAGACAGTGTTTAAAAACCTACCAGAACAAATGAACCTTACCAATCACAGTAAAGGAGAATTTATTAGTCAGCTTTTGAGTGGATTAACAAACATGAAATAAGGTGTAAATCAATAAAGTTTAGTTGATTTGTGGGTGCAGTTTTACCACCTTTAGACTAAGCCAAATTTTTACTTTATATGCTGAGCTAAGCAACTGCTTTATATTTACTTGCAGATATGCAGTATCTATATTTGAAGAATTTCAAATTACTCATGCTTAAATCAGCTGTTTAATGCAGCTTTGTAGATACAGCTGCTTAACAACAACTCCACAATGCGCACCTTGGCAGGCTAGGCAGGTGATTAGCCTGCCTGTGATTATTCCTATATGATTACCTGGGAAAAACTCAGATCAGGAAACTCGGGGAAAGTCCCACAAGATATCATCGCTGCATGCGTTCAGACAAAAGCTTGCTCGCTGCGCTGACAAACTGCTGCATGGGAAACAATGGAGACCCAAGAGAATGCTATATCTGCAGCTGAAAAAGACAGTCCAGATTTTTCTGTATCAAAGTCTGTGCAGTGAGCTTTGCAGTAATCGTTGCACTTGGTGCAGAAGCAGGTAGAACTCTTTTGGCCTGAAACCATCCAAAACATGTGTTATCGTTGCAGGCTGTGGAGCGTGAGCTCTTATCAGATGGCCTTGTGGCCTTACAATAACACTGGCTCTATCATGCCTCAGCAGACCTCAATCTGGCAGCAGCGTCATGGTACACCAACAAACACAACCCAGAAGCCAAGATGCTCTGGCATGCTTAGATGGGTATTCATCTACTTATAGGCACTGATTAAATAAAATAAGCTTGAATGGATTGTAATAAGTGATTTAATTGGTAAGTATTTTTTTCTGATGACTAATTAAACAGCTGATCTTGCCTTTTATAGGTTGTAATGATGTTGGTGTTATCATGAGCATGATTTGGAATTTTTTCAACAACAAACTACCCTCCACAGCTTTGGCCTGAGACAATCTCCTGTCTCTGTATCACACGGCGCAGATTTACAGAGTAAATCAAAGCAGACAATTTCCTCGGCTCAGAGGAAAACCCCTCAGAGGAGAATGAGTCGATAATGTCCCAATGTGCCCACGACTTCCTCTCAGATAAATAAATGCATAAATAAAAATGGTTCCTTTGCAGGCTGTGAAGTAGAGGCTACATTGTTTATAATAAATAAGTCCACTAACAGATTTGGCCCGAGTTGGTGACACCGGCCTCTGTGACATCCCCCCCCCAACTGCCCCCTATAAGCACCTAGATCCCAGCGGGGCCAAACTACTTCCATTTAAGGCAGCGATGGCCAAAGAAAAAAGGGGGACTATAGAGGTTAGTGCTGGTTTGACTGAGCTGAGACTGTGTCATGTTTTCTGGTGTGATAAGAGCAGGAGCAGGAAGCTGTGAGAGGGCAGGAAGGAAGAGAGTTTAGGTCTGGAAGGAGAGAGGGGACTGAGGAGATGGTAGTGAGGGCAATGTAAGAGAGGAACGCAAAGGCAGCAAAGAAATAAAAACTGGAGAAATGGAAGTCGCTACAGCATGTCCAGAATACTAACTGTTGTACCGCTGGTGGTAAATGGTCTCTATGGGGTTTAATGCATGCAGAGAGGTGGGAGGGAGCTTTGCTGGGAAACGCAAAAGGAACCTGGCGTCCAGGGGGAAGTTAGTGGATGACTAAATTTGATCTGAAAGGCCACACTGACATACACATACACCTGCTTCCCGCTATCAAACAAGCTGCACAATGATTGCAAAGTCAAGCAAAAGCCTTTTGTCTGTTAGTAGAAGTAGCTCTATGCAAAAGTAAAACTTCATTCTTAACGGCTGCTGTTCTGTGTGTTTCTGATACTGCACGAAACTTTAATGTCTTAATATTACCTGCATTTTTCTTATGATTTGATATCAGAAGTGGACAGCCGTTGGTAAAACATTGTACTCGTGCAACAGCACATTAACATTGAACCCCCCCCCCCCATCCCCTTACTCAATAGAGGCCTTCAGCGACACTTTGATTGCCACCTTGGAAAGTCTGACATTTTGTTGGAGTTTCTTTTGTGCTTCTGGACACATACATGCTCAAGTCAGGACACTTTTCATTGTCATGGTGATGATGGATGGAATTCCCTCTCCCAGTTCAGGTAATATAATGACTTCCAACTTTTAGACATTTTGCATTTCAAGGCAGGATATGAGGTTTAATGATTTTATAATGTTTAGCGAGGAGGTTCCTGGTATGAAACGTGGCTGATGGAGTTTGCATGCTCTCTCTGGGTTTTGCCATCACCTGGTGGCAGCTGGGTTATAACCTACCATTTCCAGTCCACAGTTTTGCGTTTCAGAACTTGAATATCTATCACAAAGCATCAAATTTGAGTTTGTTTTTGATAGAAAACACTGAGGTTACACTCAACTCTTCCTTCTAAAATATCCAGTGATCTGTGTTTCAGATCTATTCAGCCGATGTCACACAACCATGCATGTGTGTCAAGGCAATTTACATGAAGACTGAAGTGGATATGTCCTGCAGATAAACCGGTTGTCCGCAGAATTGACTGAAAATTCTTTTTTTTAACCAAGAATTCCAGTAAACCTGAAAATTTGCAGTTGACTTGCAAACAGCTAATCATACATGTGAAGGAAACGGTCAGTCAACTGTTCAACTGTGCTGAAACTCAGGTCAGTAAAGGTTGCAAGCACCAAGTAAACTTTCCACATTTGACAACTCGCAGGTGAGAATATCAGTCGCTCGGTTCCATCACACACTCATCCTTCCCCCTTTTTAATCAACCTGTTCATCTAAAAAGGATTTCTCTATTTTGAGATTTTAATCCAGTGTCTGAGATAATCTCTGAAACTGGTGGATTGGAGGAAGGGAACGGACGGGGCATCAAAGCCACTCAGTGTCAGCCCTGCTCTCACAATTACACCCACAAGGCATCAAGGCGACCAATAAATCACATTCTCATAATACCTCTCTGAAAATTAATTTTTTTGAGGCTCCGCGGGCTCAAGCATGTAGGTCAGATAGGCAACTTTTGTTTGTCGATCTCTCTGCATTTTTCAGTCCGATTAAGTCAAGAATCAAGTGTGTGTTAAACTGCATAGAGATGCAACAGATTACTTAAATATAAACCTTGAAGTTTAATTTTAATAGCAGCAACATGGAGGAAATACTTGTACATGTTAATGCATTATATACTAGAGCTTTAGAGGAAACACATGTTTATCTCTGTCTGATATAGAAATATATATACATGAATTGTTTTTTTAATATATACATTTATCTGTTTAGTCAGTATGTGGTCTGTTTTACATAAGAACTATGAGCTGGGACTAGTTTGAACAGTCAGTGCAACAGAGGGAGCCCTCTGCTGGACACTACAGGTACTACAATCCCAGCACACAAGCCAAGCTGCTGGAGCCTGTAGGTCTTAGTTCACAGCTTTTTCACTGAACGAATACAATTTAACATTATTTCAGTTGCTCATATTTGTAACGATGTAAAATGAACTGGGACATTTTCAGAGGTGTTAAAAGAAACATCATTTTACAAATATGTTGGATCTAAAGCTCCACATCTGACATCAACCAACCAAACAGCACATAGTAATTTCCTTTAACTCATCTACAATTTTTTGGGGTGCTCATTGATGAAAGACTAAAATGCAAAGTTCATATAAATCACGTGAAAATGAAAGTATCAAAATAATTGGTATATTGTGTAAAATTAAGATTATTGTCAACAAAATATTCCTCCACCTATTGTCCCTGATTCTCCCATATTTATGTTATGGTGTGGAATTATGGGGGAATAATTCAGTTATCCTACCATTCTTTATTTTATAAAAGAAAGCAGTCAGAATAATAAATTATGCAGATTATAATGCTCTAAGTTACTCATTGTTCATTGACTTAAAAATATTAAATTTAGTGATTTAGTTGATCTCAGCACAGCAGTTATATATAAGGTTCATAACAACGAGCTCCCTGGCTGCATTCAACAAAGGTTTAAATCCAGAGAAACCTGCTATAACCAAAGAGGAACTCCTGTTTACCATAAAAATTAGTTAGAACAAACACTAAAGGCAGATGCATCTCAGTCAGAGGTGGAGATAATGGAATAGCCTGGATGATACATTAAAAAGCTCTACATCAGTTAAAGTATTTAAAGTATTTTATTTAAAACGAATAATTAGCTACACAGTCTTAGAATCTAAAAACATAATTGTTATTATTTTATTATTGTTTTTTGTTTCACTTCTTGAGAATGAACCCAAATGAGCAGAATGAACAGAAAAAGTGTGCGCATGACTATTGAGAATTTATTATGTAAAGAAATACTTAGTAAGTATTCTGCCCTCATTGTGCTAATTGTTGAAATAGCTGTAAGCTTGCTGCTTAAGTTGTAACCAAGTTGTAATGGGGTTTGGCCTAAATAAGTGTTTCACTTCAATTCAAACACCTTTCAGTCACTGTTTTAATGTTTGTATGTTGTAATAACCCAATAACAGTTCCTATTTTCCTCTTCATTTTTCCTATTTTCTCACTCCTACAGGATTAAAAATAGTTTTTAAATTAATTTATTAAGAGACTAATCCTTATAAAAGTGTCCCAAAACACTCTTGTTTTCATTCTTACCATTTGCCACAAATGACAGATAGATTTTTTGCATAAGGTTTGAAGTCTGGACATATAGGTGTATTTAAAGAAATAATGCACTTGCATTTAAAATAAATGTAAAAAAAAAACTATATGATATCAAGACAACACTAATGTAAGTGAACTGTTCTTGTGTATAAATAAGAAAGATAATTCTGACATATGGTGCTTTGAATTCCTCACAATGTTCATGTCTTCTCAACACTTTCTCTCTGCATCATTTCAAAATGTTAGAGCCACAGAGTCTAGCCTCTTCTTGCCCTCTGAGGTCTTTATTAGCCTTTTTTTTTTTTTTTACTGTAGAGCTGCTATCAGCAACCAGGGGGTTGGGAGGGTCTCCCTGGCTGCCACTAAGCAGTAAATAAATATGAGCCTATTGTATTCCTCTAGCCTCACTGTCCTTGCTCTCCCATGCTGAGTAAACGCTCACGTACAATGGGAGGCCGGACTGCCTTGTCATTCCTGATCCCGTTGCTTTGCTGCTGCGACTCCTCTGCCTGGGAAAGCGGCAGTGGGGGAAGGAGGAAGCAATGAAAAGAGGATCTCGCATAAGAACATTACAAGGTGTCTCATTGCAGAAACAAGGCTGGTGTGAAAGTGGTTTTGAGATGATCTTGCACGATCTGATGCATAAAGGCGAAAAGAAATTAAAATAATTGCAGAAATGTTATTCATTACTCTCTGTTATACTCCTGTTATAATTGTTATAATTGCTTATATTTATTTTGAATAAAAAGGATTTTAAAAAGAGTATTTTTGTGTCTATTTCCGTCTATTTTTAAAAATGAGATTAAATGCATGGAAGTGAAATCTTACAAGTTAAAATCCAACGACAGTTTTGACCTGTTTTATTAGAAGAAGAAAGAGCTAAGAGAGATAAATTAAAGTGTATTTTGTTTTGTTACACTACATGGATTGAAAAAAATAAATAAATAAAAGAAAGTTATTGATGTTTCTGGCCACCTCAAGCTGCCTGGTGGAGCTTCCGTTCCCATTTCTCCACAGGAAGAGTGCTGCCTGGGCTGCAGAGACTCAGAGTTCCTTGCATGGAAGCAGGACTGAGGCCTTGAGCGAAGAGGCGTGAGGCAGCATCATCCCCATGGGACAGTACTATTCAGACCTTGCTCACCCCCTTGGGTCTAGGCATGACGCTGCTAGTACCAGGCGCAGGCGGACACGGCCATCCTGTAATCACCAATGACATACATGAAGTAGTTTTCCAGATCGGTTTTCCTGTCCTTCCAGCTGAGTGTGGGGCAAACAGCACAGGAAGAATAACACCAGTTGCAGCTCGGCTCAGGGAATGTGGCCTTTACAAACACAGCACAAATAAAAGAGTTAAGAGGCATGCTGCTCTCCTCCTGAAAACGTCTGAGTGAAGGAAGTGTGGCCACGTCCTGAGAGAAGGTTAAACCTTCCTCAGTTCCCCTACATACTCAACAATAACCTGCCAATCAAACCAAATGCTGTTTACACTGAGTTACCTGCCAAAGCCTGACTTCCAAATCAAGACCACTTTTCTAGCTTGTTTTGAATGTATTTTGTCTTATCTTTATGTCACCCGCTTCTGGGTGTTGAATCAGCTTTTTCCTGCTAATCTTAATATTTGCTAAGAAAACTTTACCAGCCTGTGGAAAACTTTGCCACACTCGATGGCAAGTAACCCAAACATTCTTGTTGTGGCGTTGAAAGTACTCATTCCTCACGGTAAAGCTTAGCTGTTCACAACGTATGTGTGCTGATTTAAACAAACAATGTAAAACATCATTTAGCATTCCAGAAATGCCTTCATGTCTGCTCTCACACTGCAACTATTTTGTCTTGAGTCTCAATCCTCTTTGTGGGGGTTCTGACACGGAAGACAATAAGACTTTTTCTTATCTTTTTGTCACCTTAACTATAATTTCGCGACTTTATAACCAAAGTGGGTTTACAGCAGCTGCATTTTAGCACACAATGTATTTCAGTCAGGCGCTCCCTGCATGCTTCATGCACACAGTTCCCTACCTGCTGAGGGGCGAGAGGCGAGCTGTTGCGTATTTACTTTCTAAGTTACAGCCAAGGTTGTTTTTAAAGTGGATGGATGTGGATGCAAAGTCAGTGGTGTTAACTCTATCACTGCAAAAACTAAAATCTAAGTAAGATTAAACATCTCAAACCAAGGACACATATGCTTATTTTTTTCAAACGTAAGATATTTATTTTTTACTTAGTAGGTTTTTTTAAGATATTTTTTACATTTTAGGAATTCTTCACAGGTTAATGTTCCTTGAAATAAGATAAATTATCTGCCAACAGAACAAGAAATTTTATCTTATTTCAAAGAAAATTAACCTAATTTTTGTAGTTTTTTCTCTTGTTTTTTAAAGCTAGTTTTTGTAGTGATCTTGTAGGCTCAACTACAGAAAACTTCTAACAATCCTTACTTACTATTTGCTTACTTTCACTTCTGTATTGCATTCATACTCTTAGTTACTTAATCATTTAAGTATATTCTAAATATGTTTAGCACTTAAAGTGTATGCCAGGGTTTTTTACTGTACTGAAGTTGCAGTGTTCTGTTCCTGGAAGTTCCTGGAATTAAACATCTGTTTAATGACTGAATATATCCTGCTTATATATGCCTTGTATATATTGTATTTATTTCAAACTATATTTTAAATGAACTACAGCAGACCCCTGCAGCTCCTTTACATCTGCTCGCACATATACCACATGTAAAATCTACAACTTTCTTAATTGCAACAAGGAACTCTGTGGCTGCAGTCTGATAATGATGATGATGATGATTCCCCAGGGAGGAATGGCCAACAGCCAGCATTTCTTGGCTTCTAGTGTGCACAGTGCCAAGATTTGTTGTTTTGTTTATCAGTATGTATTAATGTAAAATATTTTAACAAAGGTAAAAGAATTTATTTTGATTGAGGTGTTTAACTCTTTTTTTAGACTAAAAGTGAACTAGAAATGGAGATCAAACTTCTTCTAATACTAAAATTGTGTTTTTTCTCTGCATTTTCTTATACTATTGTTTATTCTTCTTAACTTAATTATACCATATAATAAAAATGTAAATGAGAAAAGTCATTATATCTTATTACTGTACTTCTCTCAGCACAGTAAACATCCTTTACTTGGTTCAGATTTTGTCTCATGTTGAAACAATGTGCATGCATTGGCAAAATGTTGTTAAAGAGTTTGGAAGGAGAGTTTCCTAGGATCCAAAAACAAGTGAGTGAAAATTAAACAAATCAATGAAAATATACGTGCTTCTACTAACTATTATTAGCTAGAGTAGCCTGAAGCGCAGCAGTTTCAGATGAACACCAACAGGACCCCAACATGATCACTTAACAGTATTAATAATCTTTTAAAATGTTATATTAGCTTGAAGAAAATCATTTTTTATATGAACCAATAGTCAATAGACTGCAGTCATCATCAAAGACTGAATAATTATGCATAACAGGAGGCTTTCCTTTTGTATGTCATAATTAAATAAGTATTTGTGTAAAAGGCTAAACCGGCTGCTCTATTATGTATAACTTTAGAAGTTTATTAGCAGCATGTGAATAGAAACATTGCAGCAGTCAATGTGTGAAAAAAAACAAGAAACTGAACAAAATTTATCATAACAAAAGTCAGATCTTGTGGGGAGCATTTCCTATTAGTAGGAAAGACTCTTCCTGTTTTGGAGACTGTAAAGTCACCTGGTCTGACCATAACAGTTAGTCACTTAATCAAACAGCTGGTTAGCGACTTGCTAAACTCGTATGACTTCCAACAACCCCCTACACACCAGAACGGTTTCATCTTTACAGAAATAACCTTGCTGTTAGGCAGATGATTAAAACATTTGCCGTGTAAGCTAGTGTGAGCTTTTAAGCAACATACTCCAGGTTTTCCTGAGTCATATAAGTGCTTTGAATGCTATAGAGTACAATCTGAGATTAAATGTTCATTCTTTTTGGCTGTGCAAAGCTCTATAAGCTTTATCAATAATCTCAGCAGAGATACCCGACTTAAGAGTTGGGCCATCACCGTGAAACTGGCATTAATCAGAACCACATACCTGCTTTTAAAATGATCTGTGCTGTCTCTAAAATATTCTTTTAGGATCTCAGAAAATGTTGTACACGTGTAAAACAGACATAGTCTCCTTAAAAACATAATTTAGTAGAGTAAAATAAATTTGAATTCAGCTGAAATATTTTAATTAATTGAGGATCACATTAGTTTGAAAATGATAATGACAGATATTCTGTTGTGTGACAGTTTTACGTAAAACTCATCTGATGTGAAAACTGTTTGTGGTGTGCAGGTTTAAAAGAACTGACACAGATGAGACTAAAGTGACACATAAACAGCTTCGTTCATCTTCACATCGCTATTGTTTGATGAAAAATTGTTTACATTACAAGTTAAAATTGTCCTGTAACAGAATATTAAACACATGACCTGACAAAGCTTTGATAAGTGCATCTCAATATTCTATCTTTTTTATTTTAGAATATATAATAAATCAAAAAAATCATTCCTAATTGCACACAGAGCAAAAAAAGATTCTGAAGACAAACACATTTTCGCATTCTGAATCATCCAGCGCTGGAGACACTGAGGAAGAGGATGTGGCGTTATTTCCACATTAAAAAACGTCAGGAATGTTGGACATTACATTCTGATGATGCCACTTTACATAAGAATATACGTCAAAATGATCATTAAAGAGCAGTTTTTAAACTAAATCTACAATAGATGACATGATGCCTGAAATATCTTTTATGTGGACTAAACAGAATGAGAAAAACAGCCGAGACAAAAGCAAACATCCACACTTCTGGTCACTTTGAAGTTTGTTAATCATCCTCTTGTGTGTTTGTTGACAGGCATTAGTTTGCTAAGAGACCGAGTTAGAGTATTGTATCTGCACAGCAGGTCCCAGAGCCACACCCAGTAACCCCATTCTCTTCAGCGTGTCTTTCGGACCGAGCTGCTGCAATAATCTGTCTGGTGGTTACCGACTGACTGTCTCTCTTTAGATGGGAAACGGGGCTGAACAACCACACAGAGATGTGTTTTACTGCAAATGTATGGTCTCCTCATCCTCATTTGTGTCTTTGTTTGTCTGCAAAACAAATCTTTCAGATCCACTGCGATGGACTGGCGAACTTTCAGGGTGTACCCTACCTCTCACTGGATGCCTGCTGGGATAGGCTCCAGCTTCCTGAATTAGTGGATGGGTTTCAGATTTGAATGAAGATGATTTATTTTATGAATCCACAAATGATTGTCTACAATGCTGAAGCATAAACAGGATTTTGTCTATTAAATTAAACTTAGTTTTAAGACTTTTTGTTATAATCCTTACAGCATATATATTTCACTGAAGTTGACCCCTGCCCAGTTATATGGATGTAACTCCTTCCACATGAAAGGTTCTGCAGTACAGCAGCATCTGAAGTGCTAGAAAGTTCTGTGTTTATTCAGGTAGGTAACCGACAAGCCAGTGGTCACTATGGACGAGGTTTCCTTGTTGGAAAGGAAAACGTGGAGTTCAGCAATTCATAATCAAACTTTTCTAAGTGGCTCAAAGCCTAAAATAAGTTCAATTAAACTGATTAAAAGTGAAAAGTTACTTTGCAGATTTAATACAATGTGAATAAGAAAATTGTTTTTAGCCTGGATTTAGAAGTTTTCTACATGTGGTAAAAGTTTTATCTCTACTGGCAGTTTGTTCCACTTATTTGCAGCATAACAGCTAAATGCTGCTTCTCCATGTTTAGTCTGGACTCTGGTCTGGACGTATAATCTATAAGTATAAGTAATAAAAATAGTTTGGAAGTAAGGTGTCTAACCCACCATGCAGTCAGTTTAACTTATTATGTAACTAATTCACTACAGTGAGGAACCATGGAGTTATTCTTGACCAGGCTTTGTCCTTGGCTCGCATTTAAAATACGTTTCTAGAACTGCTTTCTTCTACATATAGCAAAAATTAAGGACATCCTGTCTTAGAGTGATGCAGAAAATTAGTTCACGCCTTTGTTACCTCAAGATTAAAGTACTGCAATTCCTTTTTTATGTTCTGTCCCAAATATGCCCTGAAACGTCTCCAACTGATCCAAAATGCTGCAGCGAGGCTTCTGATGAGAACTAGCAGAAGAGATCATATTTTACAGTTTCAGCATCTCTTCATTGGCTCCCTGTTCAATTTAGGATAGAGTTTAAAATCCTTCTCCTTACATATTAAGCTCCATTGTATATCAGAGATCTCATAGTTCCATATATTCTAAACAGATCCCTTCGCTCTCAGATTGCAGGGCTACTTGTGGTTCCCAGAATCTATAAGAAAACAATGGGAGGAAGAACCTTCGGCTATCAAGCTGCGCTCTTATGGAACCAGCTCCGAGTGCGGGTACTAGAGGCAGACACCCTCTCTGCCTTTAAAATCAATCTTAAAACCTTCCTTTTTGAAAAATGTTATACTTAGTGGTGGTCTGGCCGTCCATGTCCAGCCATGGGGACATCTCATGATGCACTGAACACTTCCTGTTACTTTCTCTGCTGTTTATTTTCCATGTATTACAGTATTGACTGGCATCGATAACATATTTCTCCTGTTTCTGCAGGTCTTCCTGGATAGCAGCTGCAATGTGTATTAATCTGTCTTTCCTGTCCTCTCCACCCCAGCCAGTTGAGGCAAAAGCTGCCCTCCCTGAAATGGAGGTTTTGAACTTCCTTTTAAAAGGAAGTTTTCCTTCCCACTGTGGCCTCATGCTTGCTCAGGATGGGAGATTGGATTGAAGTCAAGATTGGATGCAATGTTTTTGGTTTCCCTTGCATAGGCTATTCATTATGAATTATCTCAATTAGATCTCTGTGAAGCACCCTGAGACGATGTTGTTGTGAAATGGTGCTATACAAATAAAGCTGAATTCAAACTAATAAACTTATCATTGTCCTTTTCTTAAGGTAAACTAGCTGCTGAGGATGGAAATCTGTGAGACATCTAAATGAAAAGCTGCCTTAGCCTTCAATGATGAGGTTATAGTAACCTGATAGGACCAATTACTACTTGATTAGACTGACTCACAATGAAGTGATCAAAGAGACAGTATGTTCAACATTTTGTTTTTTGTTTTTTTAAGTCTGAGCTCAATTCACCATGTAACATTCATTTTCACACATTTATGCTCTGCTGCAACTGCATGGAGGACATAATGAAACCTTCACTCCGCTTCATATTTTCTGTGTGATAAGACATCATGGAGTCACTTCATGGCTCTTCCTGTTTGAATTTCCTCCTCTGCTCCACACAGAGCAGACGTCCCTGCAGGATAATACGCGGATGAGCATTATCTGTAGACAGCAGACAGTCTTGACTTTACCCAAACTGCTCTCAGGACAGGAAACTATTGATGACCTTCATGTGAAAGGTAACACGAGAAGAACCTAAATATGGCTCTTAAAATCTCAAGAATTTCCCAAGTTAGTCATTGTGAGTCTCTTTTAAGGTTTAATATAAACTCCAACTATTCCTGTGTCAACAGTACACATACGTTGCTGGCGTATTTATTAATATCTAACAAGGAAAGTATTTTAGGCAAAGGACTGTTTCCCCTGAATTACTATATATTTGACATGTTGAGATTCCTCAAATTCTTCGCAGCTGATAAGTTAATGTGCGCTTCTTTCATCTTCCAGCAAATATTTCCATTAATTCTACATGACATTAGAGATAGTTTTTATTCGCTGATTTGAAAAAAAATCTTTTTTAAATACAAGTTAATCTCAGTTTATGTTTCAAGGAAGGAAAAACCTGTTTTCATGCAATATTACTTACTGAGGCAGAAGCTTACTTAAATTGTGTAGAAATATGGAAAGTTGTAAAATTTTAACACAAATATCAGATTATTATTATTTTTTTTACAGCTTCTCTTTCCACTGTTGTTTATTTTCACCTGAAACTCTGATATAATCCAGTTGTTTTTCCTTCAGGAAGTTCCTACATCTGGTCATAAAACTGCTGTTGGGCCGGAGCTTGAGGAAAAAAGCCCCCAGCTTTGAGCCCAAGATATGAAAGCGGCAAAACAGGGTTGATTTTATTGTTATGCTGCTGCAAATCTTCTGCATCGTGTTGTTTTTTTTTTTTTTTTTTTTTGCATTCGCATTACTGGGTTTTCTGTAGTGCTGTCATGGGATTTGTAGTGACGTCAGATATCTTCCGTTCATTCAGGTGGCGTTTGGCTGTAGCAGGTCTTCACTGTCCTCATTAGCGTCTCTGCTCTTTCATCTCTCTTTCAGCCTCTGTGCTCATCTACTTCCTTTCAAAAATTTTAAGATGATTTCCATTTCACTGACTCATAATGCTTCTCTGTGTACGCACATTTTCCTGCTGGCTCTTTGCCTTACTGGTTGGTCTTGTGAATCTCTGTTTGGCTGGATGACTGTAACTGGGAAAATAAAAATCTGCATGTACTGCATGCTGCATTTGAAACATATACATACTAAACAATACTTCCAATATGTTATCGTGAAGCTGTCCTATGTGTGTTATCACAGCACATTCTACTCAGCAGGTGATTACTGTACCTACAAGCAATTTTTTCACTCACTCATATCAACTAAGCAACCATTATCATGTTGACTTTACTTAACCAAACAACAAACTCTACTTCAGGAGGAAGAACCGGGCTGGAGGGAAGCCGCTTTTAACTTTTGCGTGGTGTAGATGTAGCCTCTTCTTCTCCTTTTTAAATGTTTATCAATCCTTTTATTTGAATTTTACTCTGTTAATGCTTTACATCAACCAGTTTAAGTTTGGGCGAGACAGGTTCTTGGTTAGGTTTAAGCATGAAAATCAGCTTACGTGATTAGGCTACAAATTAAATCTAAGCATGAAGAAAAGATTACAATCTGGCGTTAATATGTATAATTCTTCTCACATTTTTTTAATTGCCCAGGTGACCCAACAACATAACATTTCATGATTTAAGAACTTTATTTAAACTTTATTTAACTTTTAACTTTTGTTTAACTTCAGTTTATTAAAAACTTTATTTAATTTTATTTATTTTATGAATAAGTATTTTTTTATTTAATATATTTTTTAAATATATTTCTCAGTTTTCATTGATTTACATTTAATGTATTTTACTCATATGAAAGACAGGATTCTTTAGTTATACCAGTTATTTAATGGTAACTATGACAACAAAATGATCACTGTCAACTTTTTAGTTGAAATAGACAAGCTAAGTTTTTTGTCCATCCTTTGAATATTCCTGATTAATTTATTGTTACAAATAAACAATCCACATTTATATAAATGCTAATGATTACACAGCCATGTTTAATAATGCCAAACAGTCTTATTGAAAGAGGTGGTTCAGTTTCTCCCTGGTGTGCAAAATATATCACACTTTAATAATTGTTATTTGGGATTTACTGTTCTTACTTTATATGTGAAGATAAGAGAGTTATTTTACTTCTACTGGGCAGCGTCGCAACTATAAAGAATATCGTAAGAAATATGCAGTTTTCTTTCATACTGTTGTTTTCTTTCATAATGTTGGAGATTATTTCTTGCCTACTCAAAATCCATCCAACACAGAGTTCAACCTCGAGGCTCTGACATACAAAATATGGGACGGGGAAGTAAACATTCTCCTAAATGGGTAAACATTTGGCAGCCAAAGTCCAATGCGTTTGGAGATATGTCGATTTTTGGGGCATATTTTTAGAGCCTTTGTGAGATGTTTTAAAATGAAACAGGAAGTTGGGAAGTTTATGTGCCTGGCGCCCTCAATGCTTCCCTCACTCAGCCAAGAGAGACATGGATGTAGATAAAACGGTGTCAACAGTTCGCTAAGGGGGCGGGTATTATAGCTCTGACATTGTTTATTGTAAAAGATATTTCAAATAGTTTGCAGTCATCTTAAAAATACCCTCACAAATGTCTTGTTCTAGAACTCACACTCTTTCAAACGATGAGTAATGTTTCTCCACTCTGTGAATCTTCATCATTGCTGTTATCTTCGTAATATCAGCTCCTTCTGCAGTCTAAGTTAAAGAGGAAAAATATAAGAATTTTACATGTGGGAAGAAATAATTAGTATTTAATGTGGTAAAACTTGTCAGATTATGTAGAAACTTGAAGTTTTCTCTTCAGTTTCATCACCACACTGGTGCAAATTTACACGTAATCAAAATGTTACGAATTCAGCTTTCATATTTCAAGTGAATTCATCAAATTAAGCAGAATTATTTCAAAATATCTTTCGAAAGTAAAATATAAGCACAGAAAACAGATGTACAGTGAAACAGACTGAAACAAGAAGAGGGTAAATTTCATTCCTAAATATGGATAAAGACATATTTTCAAGATGGACATCTTTTTAAAGGCTGTTTTCTATAAAAGTTAAATGAGAGGCAGAACCATCATTCATCAGGATCAGCTCCCGGTTTGGGCTGGAAAGGTGGAGATCTTCCCTAGCATTAATATTTTTAATATACCTAAAGCTTTTAGTTTTTAAAAAAAGTTTATATTGAGGCTTGCTTGATCCTAAAACAAATTTTTGATAACAGCTTTTATAAGGAGCTTTGACTCTGACAAGACTAATGATAATTTCTGTTTTAATCATATTAACTGCATCATTCTCAAGAAGCAGTGAGCTGTTTAGACTTATTTTTCTTTTCTTCTTTTTTTCTTAAACTCCTTTGTGAGTTTCCTAAATTTGCACAAATACTTCCTGAAGTTCTCATAATGTCAGTGGAATTATCAGCAGTGAGAAACAGTAAGAATTTAAGGTGTTGCAATCTTTTACACAACGCAAAGTTTGATGACTTTAAATGGGATCAATAAGAAATTGACTGCTGTGATTTTGAAAGTTTGCCTTCATTGTGACATTTTTTAACTTGTTTATTTAGTCAGTTATATTTGTTATTGCAGGTTAAATGACACATCTGATAATTGAAATACACAATCCACCAGGATATAAGATGTACTAACAAAGTAGTAACTACTTCAGTAGTTTTCTTTAATTATAGAGAATTCACATTATTATTGTGAAGTTTTGCACTTTAATCTTTGTTTTTTGGACTTTGCCATTTCTATTTAGCATCAATATTGATCAATTTATTCTAAAATATCACATTTTACATTTTCAAATTCAATAAGACGAGCAGGAGAAGTTGAATAAGAGTTATTTATTGAATACTTTATTTCACAATTATTATAACACTGCCAGACAGAAACTCATTATTTTAGAGCAGTTTCCATACAACTGAAACACACATACAGTACACTTTCAAAATTGAAATAATAAAATATGCTGGAATAATTTAAATAAATACACCCCTCTGCGTAGCTTCATGACAGTGAGCGTCCCCCTCTGTGGCCGCTCTGCTGATGATAACTGCTGAGATCTGCTGATTCAGGCCTGTGAGGGGAAGGACCCAGGTATTGTTCAAACTCACTGCGGTCAAGATCGTAAAGCATGTCCAACTGAACCTGCTCCAAGTAAAACTCCAGCGAGGGCCCAGTGGCACACTGCGATACCCCATAGACCTTAGACCCCCCCTGTTCCACAAGAGGACCAGCTGAAGTGGAGAAACCATACTGCATATGGTTGCTCTGAGAGCCAAAACACATCTGAGCTTCTGCTTGGTATGCAGATGGCTTTGAGTACAAGCCAGGGTTGTGTGAGAAAGAGCTTGCTGCTGCTGCTGGGTCTGGAAAAACTTTGTGGTTTGTGTAGCTGTTATGCAGAGGGACATCGGGGAAAGGGGGGGAATTTTGAAGGCTCTGCTGCTGGTTTTGGATGAAGTAGGTAAGGTTGTAGGGCATGCTGAAGCCTGAGCTGCATCGAGGAGAACCTTCTGGAGTGTGAGGCTTGGAGTGCTTCTTCAGCTGCTTCCTCCGGCGGGGTCTGTACTTGTAGTGAGGAAAGTCAATGGTGTGCTGGATCCTCAGACGTTCCGCTTCCTGCATGTATGGTCGCTTCTCCGCCAAAGACATGGCCTTCCAGGTTTTTCCTACAGGAGCACAAATTGATGAGTTATCTATGCATTGACTGATTTGGTAATGCTGACCTTTGTAAGCCACTGCAACTGGAACAAGAATGTAGCTGCAGATTGCAACTGAAATCTAACTCCCTCCCAGTTAAAATTCCGTCATATGAGAACAATCCCAGTTTGGAACTTTTATGGACTATTTAACTTGCAATGACTTCTTAAAACAAATGATTACCTAGTATTTTGCTTAGATCCGTGTTCTCCAGGTCTGGATTGAGCTGCGCCAGCCGCCTGCGCTCCTCTTTGGTCCAGATGATGAAGGCGTTTAAAGGCCTCCGAACTCTCTGCTGCGTTGAAGCAGACTTCACTTCGGGACTGGTGCAGCTGGAGTCCGAGTTCACAGAAAGCGGGCTGGAAGGGCCCATACTGGGGGATCGCACCTCACTCAGCTGCTCCCCGTATGCGGAGTCCTCCCTTTCGAACAAGTTTGCGCAAAGCTGGAAGTTAGCGGCGTCTTGGCTGAAACGCATTGTTACCGATGGGCCTGTTGTTGGGAGTTTGCAGCTGCAGGCCGCTGTCATCCTCCCAGTGATGAAGAGTGATGGATATATGAGGCCGCTCCACCAATAGGAGGCCAGGAGGAGTGGATTTAAGGTGTGAATAGCAGGTATTTTCTCAGGTCGGTGATAGGTCCATTTAAACCCTCCAATCAACGATCCCACGAAACTTCAGATGGAATCTTGGATCTGTAATAAACTTCACAATTGGGCTGTTGCTTGGATACATAAAAAAGGACAATTTAATTTTAAATTAGGCCACACAAGCCGTAATGAATTACATTTATGCAGAATGTGAATGATGTGGGTAGCAGTTATACCAAATTTCTTCCTTTTTGTCTCTTTTAATCAATAAAACTACAAAAAATTACGTATTTTTTTACGCATCTAAAAATGTTTGACTTTTTCAGTAATTACTATTAAATGTAAATACAAACGATTTTATTTATTTTGCTGTTTTTATAACTTTCCGTGAGGATTTTGTCCTATAGTTGAAAAAATATTAAAGTTAAAATACATTTCTCATTTTTTCTGTCATTTCTTAAATTACCACAAATAGTTTTTAAATACATTTAACTTTTGTAGTGGATAATCAATTAAACGGCAGAAGGAACTGGGAGGGAAGTGATGGGTGAACAACGTTTTCAGCACGTAGCTGGTTACTAATTACATTGTGGCTCTTAGAGCTTATCGGCCATCTCTGTCTTTATCAAAGTACATTTTACAGGACTGAAACAAACATGATCAAGGCATGTTTATTACACGATTACCGCCAGCAAATATTTGTGTCATGGGGAGGACAAAAACTTAGGAGGGTGGGGGAAGGGGGTGGGCATGATGAGCTCATCATCAAAACAGGAAAATAACTTTGTCACTTTTGTCAATTCCAAAGGGAAGATTAGGAGAAATGAGGCAGCAGGTTTTCAATCCAAAAGGCCAAATGAAGATAGCTTCAGACTGAAATGGCTGAATTTATTTTAAATTCTCCCTTTGACAAATAAATAAATAAATAAATAAATAAATAAATAAATAAATAAATAAATAAATAAATAAA
>JBAMHX010000020.1:8518230-8530702 GCA_037177515.1 Pseudomugil tenellus
ATATATAAATCTAATCTAATCTATCTGTCTAATGTATAACATATCTCTGATATGGGTTTCCCTACTGCTAATTGTTGAGGCAATTTTATCTAATTCGTTCCCTAAATATACAAAAACACTTTCATTTGAACTTTTTGTGTGCAATACTTTTGTCCTCAGTTCTTTATAATGGTTTTAAAACACAACCTCAGGGAACCTGCTTGTAGCATGATCTGTGGAAAGCCAAAACAATGTCAGTTCTTGTAAGCGCTAAGAACATTTATTATAGTTGCTGCAAAAATAATAAAAAAAAAGTTTTTCTTTTCTGAATAGTGATTTATCATGTGCATGCTGTCCGGATGTAGTCATGATGTCATATTTGTAACAAGAACCCAACAAGTTGACTTATGTGTGTTTATGCATTGCTTTGATAAGTGGTGCAACATTAATTTATCATCATATTCTTTTTTTAATTTACTAAATAAAGGGGGTTGTATTTTTAGTTTTTTTCCATAAATGAGTTGAATGTCTTCAGGTGGATGAAATTCAGCAATAGACAGTCTATGATATTATATAAGTTGACTCATCAGAGGGATTTCAGGCCCTGTGGGAAATCATATGGACCATAATTCCAAACTATCCTGGAATTAAATTGTTCTTTTTATATATTATTATTGCTGTAAATCATTTGCTAATAATGGGCTCCTCCCCTCCTCTCTGTTCTTTCTTGTGTGTGGGAAATCCAGCAGATTACCAAGAGCAGCTACAGCAGCAGCACCAGCAGAAGCAGCAGGCGTTGGAGGCGTTGGTGGGGGTGTTTCCCATTCTGTGGCGCGCGTGGAGGACACTGGCAGCTGCTTCCTGGTGAACCTGCATCTGTCTCTTGCGCATCTCCACCCGCTCTGAGCCCATGGACTGCAAGGAGAGAGGACCACAGTGCTCTGAAGGAGGAAAGCTTTTACTGGAAGATGATTACCGCATTAGGAGAGTGCATCACACACACACACACACACACACACACACACACACACACACACACACACACACACACACACACACACACACACAAACAGACACACACCAAAGCTGAAGATATCACGACACATTAAAGATCTAACTTAAGATGAAGGCCTGAGAAAATGAATATTTCTGATTTATGAAGTCACTAAAGCCTAAAATATGCTGAGTCACGTTTTATTGAAGCTTAGACGGGGGAAAGACACGTCTTGCGGAATGCACGACTTCACGATCCGGACGTAAGAGGTCAGCCTGCAACGCAACCTCACAAATCGATCTTTATCATTCATAAACAAAGTGTTACGCGCTACAGCATGGACAAGTCTGAATGCAAGGAAGCCATCGGCAGATGTCCCACCGGTTAAATAAAACCAGAATATGACGAGAACAACCCCCCCCCCCCCTCCTCCTCCATCCTCTCCTCTCTGTCTGTGAGAGATGAGCAGTAATGACAGCGACTAGGCGTCATTCTTGGACCGCAGCGATCATATCCATCAGGTGCATGTGCGGGAGGATACGCACGCATGATGGTAGACAAGCCCTGAGCCAAAAGCAAGCAGCCATTTATAGAAATAATGAAATTATATTAACGGAAGCTGATGCATCAGTGTTCTGTCAGTTTCTGTTTCATCTAATAGAAGCAGATCAGCCAATATTCATTAACGGCGATGTCATCAGTCGTGTTTCAGCCCAATAATCCCCTAAATTCAAACGAATCATCCAGGATTTATCCTAATATTTATAAATGCAGGGATACCAGATAAAGATGCTCCTGATCTCATTTACTCGTATTATTTCTCCACAAACAGATAAACAGGAGCTTCTTTTAATCATCAATTTAAAATGCGTTCATTATTAAATAAAAATATAATAAGACATGTACTCACTGTGTCACCATGAATGCCAGAATACAGGTGATTTTCAGCTCGATCACATCCGTCTGCCTCGACTTGACACAAACCAGTTGGTTTCCTCTGTGCGCATGCGTTTCCTATAAGTGTGAAAAGATTTTTCTGCGCCCATGCACGGTGGCCGGAACACAATGTGAGCTGTCTGTTCCAGCCATGGCTTCTTCCGGACGGACTGGAGCTGGCAGACTGTTGAATGGCACATTTGATACTGACATTCTTCTTTCTGATTCTTCTTAAAAATAAAATAAACAACAGATGGTCGTATAATACAACTTTCTGTCTAATTTAAATGGATTTTATTGCACTAAATAATGCAGGAACACCATACAGGACTAATTGCTGTGACTCCATTTGAATCGCATCTGGTGCCAATAAAAGTAGTACTAATCTTTATTTTTATCTCATCATAAGTAGGTTTAATTATTTGTTTCTGTAACTGCTAAGATGTCATTATCTCAGCGTGATGCATTTACTACAAACACTATTTAATTCTGCGCGCGGAGTCATGCTGAATAATTCAATCAAACATCTGGACACCCCAATTTCCGCATCTGCATCCTTGGTTTGCCCGGTGAGATCTAGTCTGGTTCAAATCCACCAGAGGGCAGTAGTAATCCATTAGCTGTGTTTGTTGAATGAGTCTGTTATCAATGGAAAACACAAGAATCCCTAAAACTTCACCAAGTTAAACAAAAACTTAATTATATAATCAAACTTTAAAAGAATTCTGTTATAGATCTTAATGTTCTGCTGTGAGAGAGAAAGCCGGTGGAAAACAAACAGATTAGAGAAATGTTGGCTTCATCGAGCTTATTCTAATTAAGAACAAGCAGTAATCTAATTACTTAAGATCTGAAAATCAACACACGTTTAAAAACAGTACTTAGGCCTGAGTCAAATTACCGAACATTGGTTTGTCACTATTTTAATTTGATGTCTTGCAAAAGCAAAAGGGCATCATGTGCATCCGTTACATGAATTATAGTTGAGCATTGTGTGTTTTTAAATATAATGACTATCTGAAACAGATTTGACATTTGAGGTTGGGGGGGGGGAGACATTCAGCACAAAAATGCAATTTATGCATTAAGCTGAGGTTGATATTAAAACATCTTTATCATGATTAAGATTTTAAGGTTTTATTGAATTAGGGCAATGTATATTAATCAACAGATCAGCAGATAAGCATCAATATAAATATGTCAGAATTAGCACAATAGCTAAATTTAATCTGCTGTCCGAAGGCAGGCTCCATAAAACAGAACACATTCAGATACAAACCTAATTTTAAATGTAGACATACAATGAACCACAAAGACAAGTTATAATACATACGTTAAAGTCAACTTGTGATCACAAAACAGTGTAGATTATACATGAGTATATGACTGGCTTGTTTTTAACCAATGTTTTAGGGTGTTCTTTAATGTTAGATAGTTTTTACAGTTTCTGACATTAGCTGCCAGTGCATTACATGACTTTGCGCCTCTAATAAAAACCTTTTTGGCTGAACTTAGTCCTACGGGGTTGTATATTGCATTCACCCCGCGATAATGCTCTGGTATTGACTCTGTTGTTAGTGTATTATAATACTCTGCTTTGACTGAAGTATGATTAAGTATACAGAATATCTTTTTCATGGTTTATACCTATAGTATTTGGTGTCTAACATATGAAATAACATGTGTCTTGTTCATTACTATGATACTGGGTCACATACAAAAAGATGAATTTGTTCCAGAAGCTGTTTTTAGACAGCAGGTGGACCCTCATGTGAACTCAGTTTCATTTTGCTGCATCATCTGACCACAACAATCTATACACATCCTTGAATTATAGTCATATACGTTGATTTCCAAAGATGCACCAAAGCACAAAAGTAAATCAATTTGAATGCACTTTGCGATTCCTGCTTTCCAATCTGATTGTGCAGAGCATCTTACTGACTGTGATTATCCACTTCAGCTGAACCTGCAAATACAGCAACAGAAATATGTTAAATGGTGATTGCAGAGGTACCCCCAACCCCCCTTTTTTTACACAGCTGTAAAACAAATTCAATATAGAGAAGTCTCCCCCTCTAAACCTCAGAGTAAATCATGCATCTTGTAGCTGTAGTAGTCTTTGAGAGGAATTGCCTCTTTAATGGATCCTGCTCTCTGCTGAGATAACTATTACAGTGATCTACAGCTAGAATATATAAATGCACATGTGAATCTGTTCATCCGTTCACAAGGATCTGAGCACCTATAAACTGAAAGCAAATCTAGCCTTACTGTACGAGTATCATTTTTAAATTCAATATGGTGTCAGTTTCAGAGCCTGCAGCCTTCCAAAACACATTCAGTGAATCACCCACCCAGCTGTCTGCCGAGGCAGTTCCCCACAGAGTCCACGCACAAAATGTGCAGCTACATTCACTCTGAAAATTATGTTTCCCATTTTTCCAGTCTGCAGCTTGATTCATTACAGGTCATTATTCCTACTTTAGCAGAGAGGAAAAAATCTTTAAATGAGTTGAGGTTCAAAAGTAATTGTTTTTCACTCATTTTTTTTCTCCATAATCGGAAGAAGAGTAACAGACTGTGAGTGAGCTCCTCAGCAGAGTTTATCTCAGAGCTACAGAGGTTTCCACTGTAATGACTTCACTTCTTTCTTTTATCTGTCTGGTTAACAGCTTGGTTGGCCATGCTGAGTGAGAAGGAGGCAGAAATGGCCTGCGGGCCCTGCAGGGTTCTGCTGTACAAGATGCATTTGAGGGATGAGGACACCTGGATGTGTCCCTGGGGTAAATAACACACACTGTTGACAGATTTGGCTTCATTTTGCCAGTTTAAGTAAAATAAAATACAGTGAAAAATACGTGAAATTCTATAGAATCCAATCTTTTCCACTTTATTTATATCACACATAACAGGAACACATGGTAACCAATATATGTACCGGTATATATAGAATGGAAATATTTTACACATAGAGACATAAAATATCCCACACGCAGCCAGAAGTCTGCCCTCCAAAGGACATTAAGCCACTTAAAAACTAATTACATTAAAAAGTGTACATTAAACTAAATTAGATGATAAGATTAAATATGTACTGAAAGAAATTTAAAGATTAAGATACAATAAAAGGAAACAGAAAGACTGGAAGCTCCAAAAGGGAGACACTAAAAGACAGACTGGCAATACTTACATTTCTTTATTTTATTAATGCATTAAAATGTATTTATATAATTAATTGGCTACATTGTTTGTTTGTCTTTTTAACTGTGATATTGATCGCACTGATCTTAAGTTTGTTTCTTCATGTTAAAGATGTGTTGAATGAAATTTAACAATCTGGAAATTCAAAACTACTGTCGTTATATAATATTATATTACATTGAGTACATCTGTATCTTTGATTAAAAGAAAGTCAGGTGAAGCAGTGCGAAGCTGCAGGTCAGTAAAGGTTTTCGGATAAATGGCTGTTTTAGAGGAAGGAAATTATGTATTTATTAACAGCTGATAAAATGGTGACCCCCCACAACCGTCCATATATTATGATTTTCAACTAAATAATAACAAACTTTACACTTTTCTATATGCTTTTAGGAATCGTTTCACATTTCTGGTAAATCATTAGCATTGTTTTCTTTGGTAGAATGCAGCTAGTCTGTTAAATAGAAAGCAATAAGCAGAAGTTGGCCTAGTTGAAAACTCAGACGAACCTCCCCACATCAGCTCGAACTCTTGTGTTGCTGATGACTTGTTTGATCTATATCAAAGCCAAAATATTTTCTACATTTTATGAGATGTTCTCTACTCTGAGCTGTTTCAAGACACCATTTATAAATTGTTACAGATTTCAGATCCTGTATAGTATTTATTTAAAAAAAAAAACTAATATAACTAAGAAGAAATCACCATGTGTTTTTAGAACTGTACTCTGATATCATGTTAAAGCAACCTGTGTTTAACCTGCACTATATAATTTTTGTCAATTTCCAGCCTTTGATTGAAAGTCCTACTTTCCATTTAAATATTTAAATTCAGCTTTATTTGAATAGTGCCACTTCATGACAATGTCGTCTCAGGGTGATTGACAGAGATCAAATTGAGCCAATTTATGACAAATAGATTGCATCGAATCAGATTGCATCGACTTCGATCCAATGTCCCATCCTGAGCAAACATGAGATGACAGTGGATAGGAAAACTCCTTCTTAGCAGGAAGGCAAAGCCTCCAGCAGAACCCGGCTCAGGGAGAGCAGCCATCTGCCTCAACTGGCTGTTTTAGAGAGGACAGGAAAGACAAATTAATACACACTGCAGCTGTTATCCAGGAAGACCTGCAGAAAAGGAGGAATATGTTAATGATGTCATTACCATCATATTTTTATGGAAGATAAGGAGTGGAGAAAGTAACAGGAAGTACCATGGCAGCATAACTAATGGAAGGCTAGACCATTCCTAACTAGGGATTTATTCCGGTACTCGGTATCGTTTGGTACCGGTTCCTGGTCTTAACGATACCATGGAACCGTTATGATTCTGGACAAATGATACTCTTATCGGTACTTATCGGTACAAACCGTCGCCACACTGCCGTCAATAGGTGATGACGCATGTCCACTCCCTGTTGGTTTATTTACTCACTTATAGGTGCTGTTAGCCAAATTAAGCTCCACAGTACTCCGTTTGCAACAAGGTATTAAACAGTGTTTATTATCCTTTCCACAAGGCTTTCTTGTTATAGGAGTGATTATGATCTATTTAAAGTCTAACGAATTCACTTACAACTACGGTAAGAAAACCTTATGGCTTCTGTCTGTCTACTTCTCCGTATTTATACAGTCAATGCCGCAGGACCGCTAATGGTACATGCTGCGGTTTCCCCCTGCCAGGAATCTGTCGGTTTCTTAAAGAGAAAGCTACATGGCATATCAAGAGCATTACAAGTTAAACAAAACATCTTTCTGATACTTATTTATGCTAATCTAAGTTTTTTAAAACAACTAAAACCATAAATAAACATATAGTTCTCAGTCAGAACAAACTTAGCAACATTCTGTTGTTAACTGTGCTGAACTGCAACAATTTAAATAGGCATGCTATAAGGATTAACTTACAAAACGAAATATATAATAACTCCGCATCCCAGTAAGAATTAGCTCCAACACCTCCCAAGAATTTTATCTATTTGTCTTCCTGTGTACAACATAACTCAAAAGGTTATGGACGGATTCTCATGAAATTATAAAGTTATTTCCAAAATGGGGAGATAAAGAAGTGATCCGAATCTCCATCTGGATTCAGGAATGTTTTTAAGGATTTTTTAATATTGCAATATAGCCACTCTTGTTATTTGATGACACCTCCTACAGGCCGTTTCTGTCTGCTGTTTTTCAGTCTGACAAATATCATGTGTGATAGAGTAATATTTTGGGATGTGATTCAAAATATAAGGGGGAACTGTGAGGAGGACGTTTGCGCTCTCTGGGTGCTTTTCTTGTTTTGTATTGCTTTTTCCATGATGATTGCTGGGAAATAACCAGAGCCCTTAACCCTTACATTATATTGTGCAATATCAATAAGAGTATCGATAAAAATCGCTATCAACAAGGAGGATCGATATTGTTAAAATCCTAACGATATACATCCCTATTCCTAACTATAAGATTTCTCAAAAAGGAAGGTTTAAAGTTTGATTTTGAAGGCAGAGAGGGTGTCTGCCTCTCGTACCCATACTGGGAGCTGGTTCCATAAGAGCGCAGCTTGATAGCCGAAGGCTCTTCCTCCCACTGTTTTCTTATAGACTCTGTGAACCACAAGTAGACCTGCAGTCTGAGAGCAAAGTGCTCTGTTTGGAATATATGGAACTATGAGATCTCTGATATATAATGGAGCGTGGAGAGCTTTATATGTAAGGAGAAGGATTTTAAACTTTATCCTAAATTTAACAGTGAGCCAATGAAGAGATGCTAAAACTGTAAAATATGATCTCTTCTGCTAGTTCTCATCAGAAACCTTGCTGCAGCATTTTAGATCAACTGGAGACTTTTCAGGGCATATTTGGGACAGAACATAAATAAGGAATTACAGGAAATATGAGTGATAAATTAAGGAAAATCAATAAACTGTTTCTACAAGTGATTTTTTTAAGATTATGAAAAATCTGAGAATCTTTTTCATGCCAACAACCGTATTTTCTATTTTCTGCAAGAATAAATCACCTGCAGTTTTTTAAGTTAATAGATACCCACAAAAGTGTCTTATTGAAGAGAAGCGTATACTTTGGCAGTTATCTTTTTGTGAGCAGAAAAGTGCAAATACAGGTTCTAATAAGAAGTAATTTAGAAAAAAAATTATATATAACAAAAGAAAACACATGAAACCTGTAAAATATCTGTGTAGTAATGCAAGTACAGCATCATCAATTTTATTGTCATCATCTTTCTATTTTTCCAGCCCTGTGGCCTTTTTTTTGTTTGCAAAGGTCCCCCTGCATATTTGCACTTGTGAAAACACCATAATTATACAAATAAAAAGAAAAATAATCAGACTGGTAGATTATTTTCTTGAATACTCACATTTCTCTCATTTGCACTTCTGTCATGGCCAGTTGGTGGTTATTCTTCCTTTGGGCACAATGTCCCTCCAAGTGTGCTGAACTGGTTTAAAACTGCATTGCAGATAAAAAAATGCTTCAATAGCAAGTCAGTCAACCACAGCAGTCAAAAAATCATGTCACAATACCTCCTTCAGATATTGACTGCAAAAACCCCAGGTCTGACTCTCTCCCTATAAATATATGTCTTACATTTTTAGAGATAAATATAGAGAAATTTTCTTATCAACACAATGATTTGTTTTAATAATGTTGAAAACATAACATTATGAAAATAGCTTACCATTCTTCTGTCTAATGACAAAATGAAAGCAAAAGCTGGCAGTGAATGATTACATGAATGAATGATATCAAATAATTTTTGGACACAGTAGCACACATATATGAAGATGAGGCTGGGTGGAGGGATAAATGTGGAGCCTCAGCACCTCTACTCTGAGCTGGCAGTATGACATAACCTGAATTTTTAATAATGTACAATCCATAATATATCATTAACTGTAAAATTTTCTCTCTTAAAAACCAGTACCAGCTTGCTGTCAAAGTACCAAACTGAGCTGAACAGACCTGAACCAATCCCAGTACTTCAACAGTCTGGAAAGGGACTGTGTAAACTAAGCCTCAATAAACAACATTACTGATCAGTCTCTAAATCCTTTCAGCCAGGTGTGACATAAGAGTGACGGCTATTACAAAGCAGATTTATCCCTTTGATATGGCGTGTAATCGTCTTATTTGAGCATAATGTTTGCACAGGTGGATATTCACCAAACTAGAACACTGGAACTGTGTAAGTAACAGTATTGGTGCAAAGGGATCTGGCAGGTCTGAAGAATTATTCCAAATGCATTCACATGGAATAAAGTCTGGGAACATACAATTTTAATTCTAGGTTTAAATAAACAATAAAGGTATATTATTCCCCTGCAAGGTACGATTCTTCAGGGTCCCATCTTCTGCTGTTAAAAAAGATACAAATGATGTTAATTTGGAGAATCTGAAAGAAAAGAATTACTTCCTACAAACAGGAAACAAAATGAGCTGCATCTATTGCAGACATCTGTCGGGGACAGAAGTAAACCAATGGATGCTTTTCTGAAATTGCTGAAAATTCATGCTTCATTGTTAAGCTTTGTAATGTGTCAAAGTCTTCTGCTCCAGTTCCTCTGATCTCTAGGTGCCTGCAGCCAGTTAAAAATACGGCAAACCAATTTCTTATACTATGATTTTTTTTCTCTGAGGTAAATAGAAAATAAGCTGCAATTCATTGGGAGTGGATGCATTGAACTTTAAAATGAAAAATTTACTTTGGCTGATCAGATTATTTTTCAGTTCTTTTAAAAATCCCCCTCAGAAGGGCACAACTCAAATCAAATCCTGAATTAAACTTTTATCTGATGTCTATTGTATGACTTTTTGTAATTAATATAATCGGTCAGGCCAGATTTAATATGCCAGGGTTTTGTAATAACATCAAAAACAGTTTACACTTATTAAAAAATGAAAATTTTACCAATTTTAGTATCAATAAGGAGAAACTCAGTCTGATGTAAAAATGTGACTAAACATTGACATGTTTTTTTTTACATTTATTTTTCATTTACATTGATTTTGACATTTAGGAGTACAGGTATGGAGTACCAAAGCTGTCATAATCAAAAATAAATAATAAAAAAGTAATAATAAATAAATGTGGAAAAAACAAGCATAAATATAATAAATTGCTGTGAAAATAAATAAAAATGTGTGAATAATAATAAGTTGCCAAAATAAAAATCATTAATTCATTTCCTCATTCATTTATTTTTGATTATGACAGTTTTGGTGCTCATACACAGGGATTTAGTTTTAAAAAGTGGATTCCTACATAACAGTCGTTTAGAAACTCAAGAATATTTCTTCCAAAGTAAATAAACACAAATGGATCTCAAGTAAAAAATGTTGCTAATGTGAAAAAAAGCATAATTTCATAAGCCCAGGAAATCAAGCTGATCGATAGAAAGTTTCTGTAATCTGTGTATCCTTAATTCATACACACTTGGATGTCTTGTCTTGCTAGTGGAAGACAACAACCAGGCTGCATCTTATTTAAATCCAGTTTAAAAAAATGAAATGTCTTTAACATTAAAACATTTAACATTTGTTCTTTTTCTGCATTGCCATATTTGCTCAAATATAGGCTGAAGCTTTAATTCTAAATTCTTATGAAATATTTATTTTCCAATTTTATTCACACTGCCAGTGAAAAGTTGGAGACACTTTCCTTAATTTAATGTGTCCAAACCTTTGACTGGTAGTGTATGCTAATCACACCCTTCAGGTACATTCTCTAATTCATTTTTCAACAATTTCTGTATGAAAGGAACAGTAGCATTTTTGTTTAAGTTTTTACTATATACAGTCCTATTCAGATCATTACAACACTAATGATGCTCTCCTCTCCTCATTCATATATTATACATACACTCTGAGATAAAGAATAATAGACACATCTGATGTTGCAAAATGTCATCCAGTATAATAGCCTTGTAGCTAGAGTACATTTCCAAGGGGAGACGCTATAATGAGAGGCATGGAGAGCAGGTAATGGAGTGACGAGGAACAAACTTAATATTCATGCCTCATTCGCTGTTTCAACGGGGACCAACAGAGTCCACACAAAGTCTAAAAGCAAACACACCAAAACGTCAAACAAACACAACAGCTATTTACTGTAATGCTCTACAACTCTGATTGTTAGTCTGCCTGGAAAAATAAAATGAATCGTTGGTTTCCAACTTATAAAAGTTATCTATCATCCAGCTCCAATGGTAAGCTGATATATACTAGGCATGATCTTCCTTGCTACCTCTGGGTGCTCTTACATTCAGTACAGAGGGCTGTAGCGAGGCCATACATCTTGGTGTTTTCACCACAGCAGTCAGCAGAGTGACTTTTAGAATCTGCCAGTACAGAAGCCTGTTAAGGTTTAATGTTCTGTCGCCTCTATTAGTCTTTTTTCACCTCGTCTGCTGATGGCAGTGGCTTGAAAAATGTGGCAACTAATTAGAGGCTTCTTAGAAATAAAATGAAGGTTGGGTGAAAAGTATATGTTCTTCTAAAATAATAAGCCTGAAACAGTGCTGGCTTGCTGACATATAAGGCAGAAAAAAAAGAGAGAAAAGATCCAATATCTCTCCTTCTACATTCTTCATGCTGGCTTGCCTCATATTTCAGAGTTAGTCAAGGATTTATCTTATTTATTAATGGAGTTGGATGTTGGAGATAAAGGACAGCATTCTATGTGGTGAAAAGTCACGCATGAGGATTATTGTCATTTACTCTGCCGCGATAGCTGTGCTTCCACACAAAAGCAAAAAAATAAATAGATAAATAAAAAAATAAAATTAAACAACAAGCTGTGATGATGAGAAACAAAACAGTGAAATTCTGTTGCAAGACAGCAACTGTAGCGAACCTCAAAGTCATTGTCAGCTACATTTAAACCCCCAAATACTAATCGTTATCTATAAAACTGCATAAGATGCAAGATGAATGTAATGTGCATCCTATTCTAATCTGATTTATAAAAAAATATTTTAAAGTTTTTACATTTTTAGCTCATACTTATGGAAACATTTGCTTATACTCTGGCATTCTTTGTCTGCTGGTATAAAGGCTGAACCTCAGGAGATTAAGTGGTTCCTGTCCTTTAGAAGCTATGCACTGAGCTCCTAATCTAGATGCACTGTGTCTTCATCGTCATCAGTTTGGCCAACAGTATACTTGCTTTGTAACCTCACATTTGCAAAGGAAATTGACTCAATCGTCTGAATCAGTTCTTCACATACTTTCTCCTAGACTGTGCTTGTTACAGGAAATTTCCTCTAACACATCTGTAGAGGAAATTCATGTATTAGCTTAATTACCTTGCTCTTAATATCTAGCTGAAAGGTTTGACTATAAGGCTCCTA
>JBAMHX010000020.1:8533023-8546379 GCA_037177515.1 Pseudomugil tenellus
TTTCACCCACATCAGTCTTGGTGAAATCTCCTTCCATTCAACCACGCATCGACTCACCTCACAACTCACCAACAACGTCACACCTTCTCTTGCTCTCCCACTCTCTACTCCAGACATTCTCCTACTCACACTTCCAAACACGCATTCACCTTTCCCTTTCATCTTTGTCTCACTCAGTGCTAACACGCTCATTCTCCTTCTTCCAAACATCCTTCCACTCAGATCTCTTTTACTTTCATTCATACTACACTCATGCACATTCAAGGACCCACTCCTCAGGGTTTGGGGCAACACACTCCCCTTCCCAGCTCTGCCCTGTCTGTTTTTGGGAAACTTTCACTGGAGAGGATTCCCAGTTCTCTCGCCCCGTCCCTTCTAGTCACCTTTTACGACACGCAGGGAATACGGTGGTAGTATTCTTAGTCTGGTGCTATGAGCATCCAGACTCCCCCTAACCACAGGGGTTGCATTTTGTATATATAATTGATATAAATTAACAGAAAGAATTGAAAGTTGCCTACCTTACATTAACTGAATCATTTATCACCATCTTAATTATTATTTTTTTAAATCTGTAAAACGTTTTGTTCAAAGAAGTTATGTTGAAATGTGTAATGCAGTGGAAAATCTGCTAATATCAAGACCAAATGTTTATGTATTTTGCTGTTATTCTGATTTGATGCTGTTTAAAAAAGAAAATAAAAAAGGCACCAAATGAAACTCTGTAAAGTATGGAATTGTAGTAAAATACATCATACACCTGGTGTCAATGGTGGCAATGATCTCAGTGTGAAACCAATGTAAATCTCTAATGTTCATTCAGTACAGTGAAATGTCTCATAACATAAGATCTTTTATATCCTAACAACCCTTGGTAGTTGTAACCATGTAAGAGTTATCTTTCTGTCATGAATGAATTATAATGAGAGGGAGAGTCTTCCATCATCAGTCTTTTATGAAACCATCTTTTCTAGACCTGATGTGCACCCTTGCCTGCAGTACAGGTAGGAGGAAGTACTTCCTTGTGATTGGTCAGTATGACATGCTTCATGATGAATATCCACGGAAAAGAACATGACGATGGCATAACCACATGTTTGAGTGTGAGTGCACATTTCAGCCGCATATAGAATATGCTTGAGTGACCTTTGGCTTTCCCTTTAATCACACTGCCACAGGTTCGGGCTTCTGGGGATGTCCCATGATGCACCGATGAGCACCCTGGACTATTCTCTATTTGCCATTAATTTTTCATGTACAAATGTATCTCTTCGTCATTAATTTGTGTTTCTTTTCTCAGCTGACATTTCTGGATTAAACACCCAGCAGGTGTGACAGCCCTGCCTAAATTGTGTGTCTTTCAGGTGCCGTCATCAGTGGCATAAGCCACACCTGGAGATGTGTGAGCTGCCACCCTTCTTAAGAAGCTCTCTGGTCTGAGCTCAGTGTGTTGCTCAGACTGGGGCTGAGATTTCACATTGGCTGTTGTAGGCTATGAGCCTGTCAGTTTGGTTTAGTTCTCCTTATTTACGTTTTAAAATAAAAACATTTATATTGCATCCAAAAACCTGAGTCTGGCTTCAATTATTGATTGTCACCTCATACATTCGAACGTGACACTTATTGTGCTTGTTGACCAATCCTACTTATCATCTCTCCAACAGATCAAGACAGATGGCTGCCTTTCCTGAGTCTGCTTCTGCTGGACATTATCATTAAAATGTTTTTTTTCCCTTTCTTCTGTCACCTGACAGCCTGTATGCTCCGGATGGGGAATTGGTTAAAATGGACACAATTATTTTAAATGGGACTAATGTGGATCTTGTAACAGGTTTGTAATAGTTGTACTATAATTGGATTGAATTTGGACTGCCTGTACAATACAGGAGCATTGAACAAACTTTGTTTTGAATTAGCACAATATAAGTAAAGGTGAGTTGAATGATTTTGTAATACTTTCAGATCATTGTGCCTATCGTAAAGTTGAATCGGTCTGGTTAAGTGTATAGTGCTGTAAATCCTCCTAAAAGCAGGATTTGAAAAGTCTTTTAAATAAAGTGGAATAATTTAAATCTTAACCAAACTACCAGCATTAAGAAAACGTGACTTATCTAAGCCAAATTGACCTTTTACCAGCTCCAGCAACACAGACATTTCTAGATGTTTAATTTACTTTCAATTTTGGATTTGAAAATTTTTTTAGACTCTCATTGTAATTTTGATTCCTATCTGAGTTTTTATGAGCTTTATTTTTATCAGTAGGTCTCTACACCATCATAAGTTGAGTTTTGTCCCACAGAGCATGAGTCATATCCAAATCATCTATCTTTTTTCCGTAGTTTTTTACCGATATGCATGCCCTGTTTGTCATTTCAATTGCCTGAACTGCCTTGCATTTCGATCAGGTCCAATATACAAACAGCTTGGCCTGTCTGGGATCATTTACATCAAAGTAGAAAAATAATTGCTCCCATGTTGAGATTACATCTATGAAAGCAATAACAGGGAGGATGGAAATTGTATGTGACTCAGAACAAAAGACCACAGTAGCTTTGTTGGATGGCACACTTATCATTGCAAATAAAATAAATACAACAATAGATGAGTTCAGAAACATTTTTATTCTCTTGTTTATTACGACAGTTTAACCCCCCTTGAAATGACATGTTTCAGCTCCAAATCTATTTAAATCTTGTGAATCGTTTGTTCTGTGGACAAACATGGAGCAACAGAAGGTTTGTTTTTACCATCAAACACATGATCTGTATGAGGCCAAAAATCTTGTCAAAGCAATAAATTGAGCTGCTCAATCCCAAAACAATGAAGAGCATAAAAAAAAGAAATTAATCTGTTATTTAATTGTTCCATATCACTGCAGATGCCATTGAAAACATACAGCTCATTTTGGGCCTACAGGGGCATCTAAAAAAGAGAAGAAAGAAACATATTTCCATCCTGAGGAAAAAAGATGAACAAAAGGGTTAACACAAAATGCACATCTGACTTTGGGTAAAACACAAATTCAGAAGAACTCTGTATTCCTCAACATCAACTGGAGGTCTAAGCTGGATTCTGTTTCATGCTAATTTCAACATAAATGTAAAAAGTAAACTCAAAATATACATCATAGAAGAGAATTCTTTTTACCTGTGATCATCAGCAAAACAAATGCAGAGTAATGAACTGATACAGTTTCCACTATATGATGCCGAAACATAATGTGCTAACTATTTACAAATAATGTGTTTTAAGGGTTTGTGTGTTTTGTTATCGTTACCAGCATCATACCAAGCAGAATAATGATCTGGGTGTTGGATTGAACATATCCAGGATGCCCTTTCTGGAAAAAAGCCTTCTCTTGATATTTGATTATTATAATGCTATATTTTCAAATTAGTCTGTTGCTGAAGTGAAATATTATTGTTGGATCTAACAAAGTGGGTGGGGACAAAGGTGTAAACAGAAAATAAAAATAAATAAATAAGAGAAGCAAAAGGAGACAAGAAAATGCTAAATAAAAAGCACCTGCATAAGCTGTTTATCATGTAAAACCAGACAACCAGCTTCTACATCTGCAAGAAAACAAAACTAAAAAACCTACACAATACATCCACATCTTGAAGAAACATAAAGCTAACTTTCATCAGGAGCATCTATAAACAGACACAAAAGATGGAAAAAAATCTGGAATTCCAACAATAAAAACATCAGCAACACAAAGTTAAAAGCATGTATCTGACTTCACAAGATGATGACTGTATCAACATAGGTTAGTAAATGTGGAAAATATCAGGTTTGTTCAGCGATGAGTGAAATTGTGCTAATGCAGATGGTCCCCAGCAAAGATCAGAGGCCAAATAGAGACACAGCTGCCACCCCAGAGCACAAATCCCAGACAGCCTACCACAGAAAATTGCAGAGGAATGCCCCGCCATAGCACCCCAGAGCCACGAATCATAAGTGTCATGCCTGTCCTCTGCCACACCCCAGCTCAGCCCAATCACCTTCACCTGCCACCAGAATCATTATACCTGATCACCTGTACCTGCTTCTCATTCCCTCACAGCCATAGAACCTACACTGCTCCAGTTATTCCCCGTTGGACGTTGTCAATTTTCACAACCCTTTTCCCGTCCGTCGCTCCTCTTCCTGTTTCCCTTCCCCTGCTCCGACTCACGTCCTTACCTTGTGCATTACTTTCTCCTTTAGACTTCGATCTGTCTCTGGATTGCCGTCAACTTTGTTCCTTGGTTTAGACCCTCGCCTGTTTCTGGATTTTCCTCGATTTGCTCCTCAACTCTGACCCACGCCTGTCTTCCGGATCCCACTACCTTGATTTCCAGGCTTCGACCCCTACTATGACACCGAACTCTGCATTTCCCTTTTCAGTCCTCATTATCATATTTAATAAACCTTTGTAACTATTCCTTTGGTTCCCGGTGTCCATTCGTTACAATAAGCTACAATAAACAATAATCCTATCTTTTGTGCCTCATTCTACATGTTTTCTACACCTGCCGTTTTGTTCTGCCACCATGCCAAATGTTATTAACATATTCCTTTTCAGAATTAAGGGTGATACAACAATGCAACAGAGGGGGAAAAAAGAAAAAATAGTCTTTAAAAAAGGGACAAAAAGTGAAACTCGACCCTATTTTACCAAGCTCAGGGTTAGCAGGCAGCTCTTATATTTTTCTGATTCTCTGAACTCAGCTTAACCTTCAGCAGGTTATCTGTGCAGCACAGGCTGTCAGGATGATGAGTCCTGCCCAAAGGAAAGCAACCTTTGTGACTCCAGGAAGTCCATTTCTTTTCTGTTTTATCACCATTGTAAAATACCACACGAAACCCCCACAAAGCAAAGAAAAAAATCAGTTTATGTTTAAATGCTTGTGGCACAGTTGTAGCTAAACATGTTCACTTGAAAATTAAGAAACATTTCAAAAGGTTAACTTTGATATTTTCATCAGCACATATGTACTTTGTATTTGGGGGTCAGTTTGTGATGTAATCAAAAATTTGATTGTGATTGTTTTAAAAGGAATGTTTGCCATCAACAGTAAATACTATGTAATAAATTGAATGAAATCTATCAGGGCAATGTCTTTACAAGAGAAAATAGACCACAAAGGCTTCTGGTTATCCATGTAACCCATCCATTATCTGTACTGCCTAGTCCAATGAAGGGTCACAGGTAGCTGGAGCCTATCCCAGTAATCACTGGGTGAGAGGCGGGTACACCCAAAACAGGTCGCCAATCTCCATATAACACATTAAAGATAACAGTTTATCAAAAGGTCCTTAGATTTCTTAGCAAACAAATGTAATTATGGGACCACTAACAAAAGCTTGCTCTTTTGCTTGACATCACAGTAACTGGCTGCCACCCCCCTACCCCTCACACACACACGCACACACAGTTGTGGTAGGTAAAGGGCAATTGGTCCAACACACCAAAGATGTCAGCTTCAATCAGTCCCAAATGAGCTGCCATGACATAACAGATAGAGGCAGACTATAATCTGGTCCCAAAGGGAGGATGGGATCGAGAGTGTGTAATTAAACTGGAAGTGAGGGGAAACAGAAACACAGTTTATTGATCTGATCTGCTCTGCTTTAAGCTTGTGCATTGAAAGGGTTGCCTTTAGTTTGTAAAGAAACTTTTTTGTTCCATTCTTGATGGTTGTCAATGAGTGTTTCCTGAAATAAGTAGCTAATTACGGAGTAAAGAGGTAATTTTCAAGGATAAAATTGATCACTGTGAGAACAAAGTAGAAAAAAAGATATTTCTGTCTGCTGGGTTTACAGGTATAGGAAGAATTCTTGGTGGAAAGCAGACAGTTCAATAAAAATGTAATATTGTGAATCAGAATTTAAGGATGGTGCACATGTGTAAATCAGAACGCATACACTGCTGACTAAGATATTTGTTTGGTGAATCTATTTCCAATTAAATCAGCAGTGGACAAATCAGTAGGTTTTGAATAATTCAGTTTTTCTGAATGTCTGAATTATTGAGCCTTCTTATTTTGCAGCAGCCATATTTCAAAGACAGGAAATCTATAATACATTAACAAACTGATGTAAAGAAATGAAGCAATGCAGCACACAGAGGAAAAACATCTCTTAGCCAATGCAAAAAAGAAAAAAAAAACAGTGCTTTACTAGGAGTATATTGTTCTTTTTTTAACTTATCTTATGTTTTAATCCAGATTAATAAATATCAACTTTTATTATCTGGCCATTGTCTGTCTTGATTTCCTTGGTCATGATTCAGGTCAGTTCAAAGGAGAACTTACGAAAATAGCATCTGAGAATGATTGTTTTATTGAAACTGAATAGGTTTCCTTTTATGCCTATAGTTTACTAAGGTAAGCTATAAAATAGAAAGTGGTGCGCTTAGGCAAATATTTGTTGTGGAATTTACAAGCTCGCCACCCTAATATATTTAATAATTATTATTGTTAATATTTCATATTAATATTAGTTCATGACACATTACACCAACACAAATAACCTTCTTGATGGAGGTAATAATAATATCTACAAGCTAAGTAAAAAAAAAAGCCAAATTATATGCAAGCTGCGTACAGTAATAACTATAAATTATTGTATGGCGTCTGTGCAGAGATGATGATCTCCTGTTCCACCTGTAGCAGTTATTGTAAACACAAGAAATAATTCTAATGAACTGCTTTTTATTAGCGTAGCAGCAGCAGCCTCATCAGGAAAACACTCTGCTGTCCATCCAGTATATTGTGCAATGGATGGGATAGGTTTTCCATGAAGGAGACCAGTTTCTTAAAAGACTCACAGACTGTAGACCAGTGTCTGTACTGTGTCAAGTAATCTATCAGCCTTATGGTTCACTTTATTGATCCTGTTATCATCCCTGTTGTTGATGATGTTCCATAGCATGATAGCACTGGTCACCAGACTGGAAGAACATCTCAAGCCGTTTGCTGAATACATTAGTTTCTGTGAACGCTCAGTTCCTTTAGAGCACATGTGTCAAAGTCAGGTCCTGGAGGGCCGATATCCTGCAGGTTTTATTGTTTCCTGCACTAACACACCTGATACAAATCAAATGGATCCAACAGGTTCTTGTCAAACTTTTCATTAATTTTATTGAGCTGTGTTCGAGCATGGAGACAACAAAAACATGCAGGGACACCGTCCCTCGAGGACTGGACTCCGACACCCCTGCTTTAGAGTATTTGCATTGATCCTCCAGTCCATAACCAAGAAAATGGTTCCTGCTGTTCCAGTCCACAAAAGTTGCTCATCTGCTCTTTGTATTCATCCCTCCTCCTGTCAGTCTCTGATTCATCTGACCACTGCAGTGGTCAGAGTATTTCTGAAGGGGGCATCAGTCAGAGATGTATTAAAACTCACAGGTGCATTGGGTATGGAGGACTGGTGACAGGTGCTCATGTGTCACTGACCACATCACAGCTGAACAAACTGACATCTGTCTGTCTGTTATACAGCATCAAGTCACAACATAATTCATTTGACTAAAAACTATACAGTCAGGTATTACTTAATAACATGACGGCATGTCATAGCTGGTTTCTGTATCCATGACGGAGTTCTCCCTTTGTGTCATACACATAGACACAGAGTTGTTGGGTGGGTAATACATGGGGGTGGTTGATACATTAACTATTATAGAGAAGGATAAACATAAATATCGTTTAGCTGTCTCTATGCCTCTAGGGGTTTATGTTAAAGCTCTGCAGCACATTTTGTTTTAAATTCTGGGGTCATTTGTTCAGGGTTATATCATCCTCTTCTGAGCACAGAACAACCATCATCATCATGGTTCTACACCATTGTTCTTGATCAGGCTGAACAATAAATTATCTTTTGTACTTGTGCTAAAACCATCAAATCGAGGTAGTTTAATGGACCCAACTGTCATGGTCTACAAATTAATGCTGTCCTCCCTTATTTGCAGCTAACGTTTCCCTGAAAGGAAGCTGTAAGAAAACAGGGTTTTAAGGATTGTGGCGAGTCTACAGTATAATAAGCTAAAACAAATGAGGGTATAGCATGAATTATTAGTAAATGCAATTAGAAAAATTAGGATTATACATGAGCTGATCATTGCAACTAGGAAAATCTAAATGTATAAGATAATTTTCTAAAAAAATTTTAAATCTGCTTCAATGGATTGTTCAACCAGTACGAGTGATGTTGTTTCCTGGGTGCTGATTAATAAAGTTGTTGAAGAAGAAATGCTGGATTTTGTGACTGGTAATGTGTCCAGGGGGTACACTTCCTCTTGCCTGATAGTTTCAGGGGGTAGGCTCCAGCTTTCCTGTGACCTTGAATTGGACTAAGCAGAATAGAAATGATTCAATAAATGACTGATAGTGTAGTACTTCACGCTCATGTGAGGGGCAATATGAAGATAATAAGGCTATAATAAGTGTTCACTCTGGAATATCTTGCGTATGAGTAATAAATTCATGATGTAACAGCAAAACCATATACTAAGAGTATTAGTAGGAATATAAAAAACAATTTGATTACAGGGGTCATTGATTTGTCAGGAGGTTGTTTGGCAGGTCATGCCAGTGGACTGCAAACATTCAAACTTTGAGACAAACCTTTTTTTGTTTATGTCCCTTTGAAGTCTGAAAATTATTAAAGTTTTTCCTCTGAGTGAAAACTTGACATGGTAAGGTATTCCTTCAATACTAATTTATTACTATTATTTTATATAATTATTTTATATTATTTTATATAATTATTTTTTGTAATCAGTCTCAGGCCCATAAAAGAACACACATAAAAGAATAATAATAATAATAATTACTATTATTATTAATGACCATCTTAGAGAAAACACTTCTGTCATTCACCTGTCATATTTATGCTAGGAGACTAATTATTTTATATGGAAGTTTTTTGTATGTTACTCTACTAAGTTCACAATGCAGTACTGTGTTGAACTAAATTAGCATGATATTAACAAGAGAAAAACTGCATAAACATTTATTTTAGTACATAATTAAAACATACCACAGTTACATTATTTCTGTTTTTTATTCTAAAGATATTATCCACTAATCCATTTTTTTAAGTTAGAATAATAATAAAAATGCTAATAAGCCTTCAAGGCAAAGAGAGCACTCTGCCATGTGTGCATGTTGGTGAGTGATGAAAGTACTTTAGATAAAATGATAATTGTAAGGTCAGTCCACAATCTACATGAGAGAGACAGATCCCATTAGGTGTACGCCTGGCAGGTTGATGACCATTATTTCTACAGTATTTGCTGGTTGTCACCTCGATTAGCTTATAGAGCAGTCTGGAGAGCCTCAGGTCTCCAAGAGGTCTGAAGTATGATTATTAAATAGTGAATAATTGCACACTAAAAAAATTAAAAAATATAAAATTTTAAGATAAACAATTCATATTCTGAGAATGTGAACTTTGTAGTTTCTATTGACAGTTTGAAAACACTTTAATACACATAGATTAATTTGCTTTACTGGAAAAATAAGAAACAATCATCATTATTATAGATATTTTTCTTTGACAATATGTCAATATGTTTTGACCTTTTGTGTTTTTGACTGCTTAACTTATGGATGTTTTCTGACAGCAGGTGACTTATTTGAATTCTGGAATTCTGGAAAATGGATGAGATGGATGGATGTTAACAATGTTTGAAATTAATTAAACTCAATGGTAGCTGTCAGTAATTAGCTAAGTTTTTCTCCTTTTTTAATGTTTTGGATCACTTTAACATTGTATTTGTGCTGGCAAAATGCAACACACTGTTGCAAAAACCTGGACCCTTGACCATTTATTTGAGTTGTGTTATGTCTTTTGCTAGCTCTAAATCAGATTTCAATCATTGCATATTTTATAGATTGCTGTTGGAACTCCTCATGCTCACTCCTTAGAAGAATTTAGAGTGATCAATTAAACACAGGATACATGTTTTTAGACTGCATGAGGAAGCCCGAGTACATGGAACCAGTGCATACATGACGGGCACTGTTCAGCCCTCACATCCTTTTTGTATATTAAATATTCATATAAATCTATTAGTATTTTTATGTATAATTAATTTTTTTGTAGATTTAAATACAAAATTAATATTTTACATTAGACAAATTTTATATCTTATATCTTATTATTTGCTTATTTTATTTTTGTGTATGAACTTGCTAATAATATATAACTGCTGCGATATATTATCATTATAGGGACTGTAAAAGATTTCTTGACAAATAAAAATTTAGGTTATTTTTCTAAAAATTCTGCAGTGGAACCAAAAAGCTGTGGAGCAAAAAACTCTCCTGGGCTCACAAATGTCAATTTCCTGTCAAACTCTATACACAAATATTTAGCTAATGGTTTTAATAATTTAGCTCATCCATGATTCAATCTTTTAATTTTTTTTACTTGTATATAAGTATTTTATATGTTGAACAAACTGTTTGGAAAAAGTATTATATGATATAGTATATGGTTTTCATGTGCCCTGTACCAACGCATGCTCTGTTAATCCCTTTGAAGTTTTATAACAGAACATGGAATACTTTAGTCTCCCTGCAGGGATTATATAATCTCAAAAAGATTATCCAGGCTGTCTTGAAAGACTGATAACTTTGTAGGAGACCATATACCACAAGATCCCTGGATATCATTCAGTCTTTAATGGTAAAATCAGCTTCCTGACAGGCAGCAGTAACTGGAAAACTTCATTCCTTAAAGGACACTTTGCTTTGTTTCGGCAAAGTGATTAACCAGCAGCAGACTCTTTGTTGAGCCATTTGAAGTAGACAGCTCTGTTATTGGCTGATGGATGTTTGGTATGTTCCACTTTGACAAGGCTTATTAAAAAGAGTAATGCCCGTTGTCAGCAGGCCATTTCTGTCCTCCTACTGATTACATGTGTGGCTGTGTGGGATGTGCTGTTTGGGTTTGTTCGTCATAGTCAAGAATAAGGGCGAGTGTGTCATGCTGACTATTGGATGTGTGAATGCTACTGTGACAAATCATGCTAACATCTGCTGCCTTCATTTAACTAAAACGCATCTGAAATGACAACGATATGACTTCAGAGAATATTAAAATCAACAGCATCTTAATTTTCTTGTCTGGAAAATGTTATTGTAATTTCTTTTTTACTAGAATCAGCACACAGACAAGGACACTTCATTTAGAAGTCAGACTGCAGCAGCCTTAATACCACACAACTTGATAAAACCATCATGCATCTCTTCTTCTAATCCAAATCCCTGTGATTTACATTTGATCCATGCCAGTGAAATGTTTGAAACTTCAAACTTGTATTCAAAGCTGAGATAAGTCTCAAAATAATGCTGCCAGGCTGCAATCAAAGTGGCTGAAAAAGTGTTTTCTTTTCTTTTTTTTGAAACTCAGAAAATAGATTTCTGAAAAGGTTCATGGATGTTTGAACATCCATTTTTCTTCTGTTCCCCCTAAAAAGGATTTAAAATGACAAAATAAAGATGTACAGGCTTATGTCTTTCATGTTGAAATTACTGTCAGGCATGTGAGTTGGGTTATTAACCTTCTAGATCTATATGTAAACTGAACCAGTTATCAGCTTTTATGGGGTTTTTTATTTGAAAGCTTCACTCTACACATGTTACAAATCACATTTTCTACCTGCACTTACTTTATTAATAATTACGATAAATACGATCATACCATAATATTGGCCAAATCATATTAAATGTGATATAGCCTCCTTCATTGTCACCCTTTCTTGTCCTCCTAGATACTCCCTTTGTCATAATTATAATCAAATATATTATAACTGTTATTATAATTATAACTGTTTTTTAATTAGCCCATGCTATTATATATTGGTCCATTGTTTCTTTTTGGTAACAACTGTTTGCAATTTGATGTAAAAACAGAATAGAAAACCTTAAGTTTTCTTTTTTTTTTTTTGTTAAAATGAACAAGCTGAGAGCGATAACCCTCTTTAAGAAAGACATTGCTATACAGTTACCTTTAAATTCCTTTCACCTTGCACCTTTTTCTGTGCATTATGTCACATTACATTCGGTGCAAATGAGCCCTTAGAAGCAATGACTGCATTAAATCTTTGCTATGATGTGTCCTGAGCTTGCACATGGCCTTGGGCAGTAGGAAGGAAAAATCCATTTAAGCAAAACCTCTAGCAGAAAGTCAATCATTTGGCATTAACCTGTTCATTATGAAAGTATTTAAAACATGTCCTATAATATCTGGCAACCCTCATTGAGTCTATTAATCAAAACCCATTTGTATTATTTCAAACCATTAACACTGTTCTTAGTGTCCCGCAGAACGTCATCACTTTTTTATTGATAAGGTTGCAACTGCAAGGACTCTTATATCTCTGCTTCTCTATCTCTTTTCCTTATCCTTCAGCTTTGGGAGAGTTTGGGGTGGTGTCTTCATCAGAGCCGTCTTTCTTTGTATAGGGCAAACGGTTTTGGCCGTTATCAAAAGTAGTCTGTCATCTGGAGTTGTTCCATTGAGTTTTAAACATGCTCATGATGACAGCATGTTGGCTAACTATGGATCCATCTTGATGCTACCTTTCATTTCTAAAGCCTTAGAAAAAGTTATCCACCCTCAAATCAAGCTGATTTTAGCTAAACAGGATTTCCTAAAGATGTTTCAGTCCAGCTGTAAGACTCTATACACAGTATAAGTCAGCACTGATAAGTATTTAACAGCCTTCTCTTACCAAATGACTCTGGTGAACATTTTATTGTTATTTGATTGGACTTTACAGGAACATTTGACACCACTGAATACAGCACTTCAGTGTGTTGGTTATGCCAGGTTGTGGGAATCTGTGGTACTCTAGTGGAGTGGTTCTCTCGACAGAAGCTTTGGAAATTTTGAGCGTAGCTCTGCTCCACTTTCTTACATAATTCCACAGGGGTCAGTTTTAGGGCTCCTACTATTCTCTTTGTATTTCCTTTTTCTTTTATGCTGATGATGGTCTGATATATGTCCCCTCAAAAAGAAAAATACTTTCTCCCTTGCACCTCTTCTGGCAAGTCTTGAAGACATCCCGCGTACATCAGAAGCCTGTTTGGCTCTAAATGTTTTATCTTAATGAGGAAAACACACACACACACACACACCTTCACAGGAACAGGGATCCTACCATTCTCATGGAGGACCAAGGCAACCAGACAGCCACCTGGCAGGAGCCAGTCTGCACCGCAACTAACTAACTAACTAACTAACTAACTAACTAACTAACTAACTAACTAACTAACTAACTAACTATCTATCTATCTATCTATCTATCTATCTATCTATCTATCTATCTATCTATCTATCTATCTATCTATCTAT
>JBAMHX010000020.1:8561851-8576904 GCA_037177515.1 Pseudomugil tenellus
AAATTAAATTAAATTAAATTAAATTAAATTAAATTAAATTAAATTAAATTAAATTAAATTAAATTAAATTAAATTATAGTCAAAGTAAATTACCCGCACTACAAAATGTGGAATAGTTATGTTGGTCCACTCACCCAGCTCAAGTCTGCTTTTTAATGTCATAACATACTTTTATTTTACAATGTTTGAGTGAAATCATAATATGATGTGATATTACATAATTATTACTTGTTCAAAAACCCTTAGAAGGAGAAGAGAGTAGGTGTACATGTTACACAACAGACCGCAACAAGAAAACTAAATTCTGTTTGTTAACGCTTCACTTTTCTAGGTTGAGTGCTGATAAACAAACAACAAAGAAAGAAACATGTTACTATATCACAATTTATGTACCTGTACATCTACCTAATCCAACATTTTTATCTATCGCATGTCTTGCATAAGAGTCTCTAAACATACTTGGGCTGCTAACTGTTATGATGCACAAAGACTGACTCTTATCAGGTGGATGCGAACACTTTTCTGAATGAATTTCTTTGCATTTCAATTTAAATTCCCCTGATGCGTGATGATATCAAGAGGCATCATTCCGTCTGTCAGTATGTGGAAGATTTATGCACAAAACAAGCTGAAATCTGCAAAGGTGCTAAGACATGGTTGGTCCAATACACTGTTTAAAATGTTGCTCTTGAACACTTTTATTCTATTCATTAAAATTAAAAAACAACACATTGTTGGCAACAACACTTTCCATTACGGTTCTGTCCACTCAGTGGCAAATCAGAGTGGTGACCGCCTTTGACACAGCTGCTCAGACTAATACAATTTGCAGACACAATTTATCCCTCTGACCTCAGAGATAGAGCGTTACGGTCGGACCCACCTTTTTCTGTCCTCTCAGCAGCACAGAAAAGCTTTGCAGTGTTGGGAGCAACTGTCATAACTCACAGCAACACAACATGCTCAGTTCCTCACTCAGTGGGGAAAACCTTCAGCCTGAGAAAGCTGCTCTCACATTTAAAACCTGCGCAGTTTCCATCTCAGCCTCATGTTACAGAAGCACTGACAGTTCACGCTTTTATACTCAGTCACCACATCAGTGACCTCTATTACAGTTTGTTTCTGAAGAAATGGTTTTATAAAAGAAAATAATAAAGATCAGAAACCAAGAAGAAATCATGGTTGAGTGAAGAATATGGTCTGATGTCTGAAGAGTTTATAAATCAGATAGGAGAAATGATTTTCAGCCAGCATCTTGCTCATATGATATAGATTATGGATTAAACCAGACCAGTAGAGTAAGTTTTGATTAAACCTGTATGTGAAAGATGTGATAAGACAAAGATATCTCAGCTATAAACTTTAGCGATTATAACTTTTAGCATTTTGTCTGTTTCAAGTCATGACTTGGCATTTGTCTCTTTTGTTTTTTTTTTTTTCTGGTCCAAAATTAAATGAGATAAGATTCCCCCTCTGACCTGCTTACATCTCAGCGCAGATGAAACATGTTTTGGTATCCATCTGTCCTTTCATGCCTGGGAGTTTGGATGAAGCTGTGAAAAATACTCCACCGGCCTCCCACGCAGATTCTCAAATTCTGAAATATACACGCAAGCTGTTAATGTCATCCGAGTTGTGCGTGCGCTAATAGTAGGATCAATCAAGCAAACATGCTCACATCACTGAATCTTAGCTAAAAAAAAAGTCAACATTCATGTTTTTTCTGCATCAAAAGGTTATTTGGAGGGAAGACATTGTTACACAGTGACATGTCTTGTTTTGCATAAGCTGCTGAATGAATCGATTTGTATACTTATGCATTCCCTCCTAAAATAACAAACAGCCCAGGCAACATCTTATGCTGTTTATTGGTGAACACAGACACAGATTTACAGTGTAATCTTCTTTTAAATCTATTTAATCCCTTTTGTGGATATTCACTTTAAATTCTGTTAGTGTGGGCAACTGTTGACAAGTATTTTCTTGAAGCTCAGCATTTTATGACTCTATGTGGATGGAACATTGGATTGTTCAGAATATTAATGTTAGTATTGATCCCTCGAGGGAAATTTGCCTGATTTTGCTTTTTCTCTATGTAGGGTCAAAGGTCAGTTTTTTGAACGTTTCAGCTTATTTTATGAAGTAAAAAAAAAAATTAAAAAAAAGGTCCTTTAACTCAAAGTTGGCGGATGTGTACAGATGATTACAGCGACAGCAGATTAAAGAGAAGATTGAAAGCTACAGCAACGATGTCTTTGAATATAGCATTCACATGCTCATCTGTTACATAATTGTCACCAAGTAAGGATTAGTCATTGAAGATGCAGCACTGTAGACATGCAAACTTGGTCTGCACTTAAATATCAGTCAATATTTTATACAAAGACTTTTGTATAAAATACAACTCCAAACTTTAACTCCAAATTATCAGTCCAACCTTTTTACTTGTAACTGGATTGTAAATTAATGATATGCACTAAATTTGTGTTGAACTGCAATAATATAAAAAAATTATTTACTCATATCTGCAATGCAGTAAGATGGAAATATAAAAAATGATGGATGACTAATTATATGTATTATATGTAAAGCAATTTGCTAAAGATGAATTCATTTTAAAACAGACATCTCAAACTCCAGGAGCTTCTGTTCAATAGGTTTTCATTGCTTCTCTGTTTGCCTCAATACAATCACTTCAAAAGGATCCAACTGCTTGTTGTTAAGTTTTACACAACGAGTAAAACAGGGTTCAATATCTGGACTCATAACGGACTCTTGATTTTCTACACCTGTGTATATGATGCTGAAAGGTCCCGCTGCAGCATTCTCTGAAGGTTTGTGTCAAAAGCAGGGATCCTCTGTCCATCATGATCAACAAGAACCAGAGCCATGTGGGTTTTAGATGTTTCCCTGCTGCAACACACCTGAATCAAATGACGTAGTGACTCGTGCAGAGCATGATATCAGTCTGTCAGAGTCAGATATATTGCAGCAAGAAAACGTCTACAAACTGTTGTGCTGCCCCTCACAAGAAGTAGATTGTGTTGACTGAAATTAAAATAGAAATCTGTTTAGAAATTTGGTGATTTAAGAGATTCGTTATCTTGGAATAGGAGAAGGAGAAATTTGTTGCAGAAGGGTCCCTTTCAAACATGTGGTTTAGAAAAGAAAAAACGTGTGCAGTCACAGTTTCAGTCATGTAGTTACAATAAATACAGTGTTTTTTCATAATGGTGTTCCTACAGGATGATATAAAAACATAGTCTATTAAATATAGTGAAAAAAGCAAAGAGAAACACATCCAGAATAGAAGAAGCAGTGAAGTCCCACATGAAGTGTAGATGTAAGGCATAGACAGGTATTTAAGCAGCTTCCTGCAAGCAATTAACCAGTTCTGTTGTTAATGCTTGTGCACATAGTAATGTGTGTGATGAAGAGAAAAATTAAATCAGCTGTCGTGGAGGCTCTGCAAACACAAAGTTTGAGCAACTTTCCCTCTCACAAACTTCTTCAGTTTATTTTACATTTATTGCTGCAGCTTATCCCAGCATGCATTGCACATCTACTATATTCACACTGGAGATGTTGTAACCACTATTGACCAGCATGTGTCTACTTTTGTTTTCTCCCCTTTTCAAACATTTACCTATGTTCTTCCAGAGCCCTGGGATGAGTTCAGCCAAGCTTCTGTGAGCTTGTTCCAGCATTACCTGAGGCAAAAAAAAAGGAAGGAGAGACTCATGAATTGCATTTGTCGACAAGCAAAGCTACAAAATAATCTGCACAGAGGATGACAAATGAAGTAATGACTCTGCGGAGGCTTCAGAGACCTATTTTGATCTTCCATGTTAAAATTAAGTATTCAAATCAACATGTGAAGAGAAAAACACCCTGCAGTCAGTACAAGGATAAATACCTTCATAACATCTTTGTTTTTCTGAAAATTAGCGATTTAAAAAAGATTTAAAAATCAATTAGCTGTAGCTGATATGAAAATATAAATGGCAGGTTTTCTTTTCATCCTTTTTTAGAAAAGAAAATGTAATGAAGCAGATACTTGGGGCAGAGATTAGCTCATTTGTTACATTGTGTGTCAGCAGCAAGATGGATTAAATTGTTTCTTCTTCTAAGCATTAATGGCTTTTGACGTTTTGTGGGGGGTTTTCTCTAAAACAAATATTCACCTTCATTACTGACATAAGCTCGCATATCCGTGGCTTCCTAAGAGCCTCTAGGACTCAGCATATGAGACCCTTTTATGTCCTCAGACATTAGCAGCTACGCGGCTGCTGCTCCAACGAGGACAGACCAGGTATGACTCACATTATGACCAATTGTAAATCAATACATTATATCAGACAAAGAGCTGCCTGAAGGCTTCTGATGTAAACATTTACATTATCTATCGCTAGTGTGGCTGTTTGAACCACTGCAGCAGCCTGAGGTTTGTTCTAATGAATGCAAATGAAGAAAATTATGTGATTTTATTGAACTGATTAACTGTATTCATTGGCATTTTTATGATTATCTTTGTGTTTTTTTTTTGTGGAATAAATTATCGTATTAATGCAGAATGTTACTGAAACGTCTTCTCTTTAGTGATGACATGAAGTTTGATTGAAATAGACGTATTTATTCTCTCTTATTAATCCAATGTTTCAGAAGTGGACTAACAGGAAGGGGGTGGATTTTACTTTGCTTTGATCTGATCTTACTGGTCATACTGGATGCTAGACTGACTTCTTCCTGTATCACTGAGAAATGAAGGTGTTTTACTGAAACTGAGTTTTGGTCACTCTTTAGCCTTAAATGGTCCAGAATACTCATCTTTTATAAAACAGCGTGTTTTGCTAATGCAGATGTTAAGAAAGACGTTGATGATTTCGTAGTTTTATCATCATTTAATGTCCTCTTTGTTGCCATTTGGAACCTAAGACTTGTTCCACGACTCTTCCACCTTTCTCATTTGCATATTCTGCATAAGTGTCAGGTGTCCCGCTGAGAACTACAGAACACATTATGCAGTGCGACACCAAAAATGAATCGTTATTTTTGCAGTTTAAAATATAAAACAAATGTATTTGAACCTTTTTTCTTGGATTTCTGTGTCTCTGATCCAGCTCAGATCTCAGCTGCTGCTTTCTCTTAATGACACCATTTTTCATAATTATCATCAGGACGTCACAGCTTTATTACCAAGACTTCATTAAGCCGCTTTTGACGTCATCAAGGACGTTTTATGTGCTTTGATGAACTGAAAAATGATGGGATGCATCTTATTTCTGGTGTCTTCCTTCCCTAATATTAATGCGATGAACACGAAATGCACAGATAAATTTACGTTCTTCTTTTCAACTTTTCTTTAGACAAACCAAAAAAGTTATTTTCTGTTATTTCTTGTTATTTCTCTAACTTATAAAGCTGAATCATGTTTTTTAGACAGTTAAATTTAGTTTCTGTAACACTATGTGGAGACTGATGCCCCTTTGTGCCATTCTGCTATTGAGCATTCTTCATCGCCTATCATAACACTTATCTAACCAACAGTCTGTACTGCCAGCACTGCAGGACAAAGAATAGATTATTTGTTCTTTTCTTTTCTCTATTTTTTAAACTTTTTTGGCAGTCATACTGCAGGGGCTTCTTCCAAGGAGAACCATGCTCAGTACACCAGGCTGCAGGAGCTTCAGAGATAACAATGCTGCAAAGTCTTTAAAGAATGCATCAGATTTTACTATAGAAACGATCAACAGTTGCAGGCTACTCCTCAATATCAAGTTTCAATTATCAATCCATTATCTACCGCTTATTCCCTGAACGGGGTCACGGGCTGGAGCCAATCCCAGCTGTCATTGGGTGAGAGGCAGGGCTCTATGTGGACAGGTTGCCAGTCCATCACAGAAATGATTTGCTACCTAATTATTGAAAATAACCATTTATTGGAGGCTCGCGAGCATGAAAAAGACAAAGGTGCTGTTATGGATATTTTATATCTCAGCTTAGGAACATGCAGGATTAAAGAGAGGTCAGATCTTCAAAATACTAATTAAGATTAAGGTAATTAAGCTAAGATATAACACTGCAAATACATCATAATGTTATATACCAGACCAGGGTTAGGGTTAGGGTTTATTACCGCATTAAATCCAAGCAGATGTCTGTTTTGCCTTTTAAGACTATAAATCCATGTTTTAGTTTGATCTGAGTGTGTTTGTGTTGAACACAATATCTAAGTCCTTCAAATGTCTTGTTGTCAGATGTTTTCATGATGCTCCATAGATTTTTTCCATTGCAGACAGATCAGGCAGACCATGCACACACACACTGTGTCTATGAGGCCAAGCTATTCCAAGTCATACAGAATGAGGTATGTGCTGCTGAAATAACTACTGGCCTTCTGGAAAAAAAAAATTTACCTTGATGAGAGCATATATATACTCCAATACAATATACCCCTTTATCAGTAGTACGCTCACAGATATGTAAGCCACCATACCATGGACACTGGTGTACTTTATACCATCACACACGCCTGGATAATTTCTTAATCATTTTTTGACTTATTTCCCCAAAAGCAGCTATAAGATGAGCTTATCTAACTACAGAAAAGATGTCAAATCTCAGTCTGTGTCTGAGAGTCCTGCAGCCTCAGTCCTGCAGTAGACAGAGCTGAACAACATACCCAAAGAAATCCTGAGCCCACAGGCAGAATTGTTCATGGTGTTTATCATGCAGTGCAACCATGAGTCTGCCCTGGTCCTTCACACTTCCCCAGAATCATTTCATCTTTTCATATTTCTAACTATGAAATTAGAACGACCAAAGTTTTTAGCTTTCTTGCATTTCTTTATTTATATATTTATTGGAACAGATCATGTTTGAATGAATTTAGCACAGAATCCTGAACCATAACCAATCCGCACTTTTCCATGCAGGACGATTATGGTACTTTGATGGGAGCTCCTTTAACATTCAAATGACACCCTCGCCTGTATCTAAGTGTTGAAATACAGAATGGCATTACTTAAATAATAATGAAGGAAATCTTTTTTGTTTTTTAGCACTAAACAAAAATTTATAGCATTTCTAGCATCATTTTTCAATTTGTTCATATAGTGAAGTTTTTCAGAGCAGCTAATAATTTCCTCAGATTTGTGTTTATTAAATTAAGTTTCATGCTGATACATTGTTAACTTAACTGCTTCACTAGAAAACGTCCCAAACTTTCTGCAAAAGATGTCATGGAGTGAGAGCTTTACGTCTTGGTCATCTTTACTTTCACTCTGAGTGAGTTTAATTTAAATGGTGAGTTTTGAGACTTGAGGGGAGTTTTTTTCTATTTTTTCTTGCCCTTCTTATGTAAAGTATAGTGTTTAGAAGAAGCATGTTTTTGTTCCTTTTTGTGGACTCCAACTGCGTAATTGTTTTTGATGGTTGCCTCATTTCCAGGAGAATTTGACCTTCTAGCCACGTGGCCCTCAAGCCTGAGTGGTCCAGATGGTTCAATTGTAACACAACTGCTGGGGAGGGTTGTGTTCACCGAGGCTTTAGAAATATTACCGTTAAATAACTTAAAAATGAAAATGTATCTGTTGTTTGATGTGTTACATGACATTTTAAGCAGTCACAAAACTATGGTTCATATTACATCCTTATTCTGTCCCTGAAATGTTGTCAGTCCACTGAAGCAGAAACAGTGTGAAAACATAGCTGTGTCCAGTGAAAGTGACTATGACCCCCATTATTGCACACAACAAGCGCTGAATCCCATCTGATTCACATCGCCAGCCTTCCGCGCGCTCACACCTCACAAGTTAACATTCCTCCAAAGGAATGTGTTTTTGGATATATTAAACTCATCGCAAAGAGAATTTCATCAAACTGCAGTTAATGTCGTTTTAATCTAATTTAAACACAAAGCAGAGATGTCCTGCTTAATGATGTTGAACGGCTTTTCCTCAGTTGTGACACATATTGTCGGGAGCTCCGCGCCTGCCTGCAGGTTATTGTCATCACCCTGTCGTCTCATATTTTTGTGAGAATGTGTGCACTTGTGTAACCTATGTGTGTGTGTGTGTCTGTGTGTATGTGTGTGTGTGTCTGTGTTGCGCAGGTCTAGCCTGGCTGCGCGCCTCCTTCTCTTCTCTTTCACCAGTGCGTGTGCACGAGTGTCCGCAAAGCTGCTGCTTCTTCTCCTCTTTGCGCGCAGAACCACCGCCAAACTTTGACGAGCTGTAACCTTCAGCAAGGCAGCAAAACAAAACGGGCTGTATTATAAAGGAAAGGATATACATTTTTAAAAAAATCTGTATTCGAAGCTGTGCCTCTAATTCTTGGTGATTGAGGTGAGTAACCCGCCAGCTTCATGCGCTCTGTGCGCGTTTTTCCGTGTGTAGTTCCAAACATGTTTTTTTCTGCTCCACAAGTGTTTTGGAGCCTGAGTCTATGTCTGTATGTTACGTGTCATGCATTAACATTATCATCCATAGCCTACTTTTATTTTCTTTTTTTTTTTTATTTAAATCAAAGATGAAATGTTACTTTATTTGTCTTTGTGACTGAATCGCACCTCGTTCCCACTAAACGTAACATCTGTCAGTTCAGAATGAATCATGTAAGTCTTGTTTTTATCTAAACAAACAGGTATGAACATGGAAAACACTCCGGTTGAGATTTTTAAGGAAGACAATAAGTGCCTCTCCACGCTGCTGGAGGATTGTCCGGTGAATTCCTCCGTTTGGGTGTCCGGATACTCCGACGGCCGCAATGTGACCAACGATGATGATGGTTGGGAGCAAGAAAGCATGTCTCCCATCATCCCCATCATCACTGCGGTGTATTCTGTGGTGTTTGTGGTTGGCTTGTTGGGCAACTGCCTCGTCATGTATGTGATTATCAGGTGAGGTCATATTCAATACTTCTCTGAAATCCAAGACTGTTTAGTGTAAGAAATAATTGTAAAAGATGGGGATGGATTTGAGAAAACTAAGTTCTGTATTGTGGAAAAGCAAAATATTGTGTCTTTACATTGTCGTGTTTGTGCCAATTGTTGCTCTGGGATGCAGAAATGTATTATATTTTTAGCTATTATAGGAAGTGTACTCATGCATCACAGAAGATTTTGAAACTCGTGTCAACACATAAAATATGATGGCTCTTTGGCAATAAAGGGGTTAAGATTAACGCAGTCAGGTCTAATCCAGCTTTAAACGTGTAAAGCACGCAAACAGGAGCTGATTCCTTTAGAGATTAAAAAAATCTTCAAGCCAGCCTTCTTTTATTAACCTAATAATTCTCCAGGCTTACAAAATTTAACAGCAATCTTCTATAAATCTCTCAAAGTCTGTTGGAAATCATGTTAATTATAACTGAAACTGGTGGTGCTTTATCAAACTCATAGCCTTCTTGCACCTCATTGGACCTTATTTATGATTTGTTCAGAGTGACAAATCATGTTTGATGTAATGTGAAATGCAGCGGCACCTTCCAAAACGCTTCAGTCCACAGACAACAATTCCCTCGTATCAGATTGATTGCTTTGCCTGTCAGCGGAAGTCAGTTTTATCACTTCAGTTGCAGAAAAGACTACGTTTTTTTAAAGTTCGGCTGCTCCATAGAGGCACTTTAGCAGCAAGGAGAGCTTTTATGGTGATTTACTGTAAAAAAAATATCTGGAATTATACTACTAAACATGGGCCATAAAGAGATGTTATGTTGAACAACAGGCCTTTACTTTGAGCATCTGACATGATGATGTAGTTATTATTTCCTGTGTGATCTGTGAAAGCTGCTCAGAGTAATATTTGTACATTACCACCAGATGAAATTGTGTAAGAGTTAATAGACAATGTGCAGATAATTATCAGCCAGTTTTTTCTACATTTAAAGGTTAAAGTACCTTTCAGCTCATTCGTTTTGTTTATAACACCTAAATATATCTTTTTTTTGTCATTAGTGTCCCTCTATCTTTCACCAGCCTCATATTATAATAGAGTTAGCACAGGTTATTGCAAAGTGTAATAGTTATTATCTTACTAACATAATGCGAATAAACAAAGTAACCAAGCAGAAAGAGTTTATCTTTTACTCTGTGGCCTCTTTGTTCAGTTTCATTTCATTTTTAGCTCATATACTAGACTGTTAAGTAGATTATTACACACCACTGCAAAGGTCAGTTTGTGCTGGAACATCAATTTTCTGCAGATAAGAAATAAAGCAGTTATTTTTCAAACATAGCTTAAAATGTGAAACATCTTATTGATTAAAAGTACAATTAATTTTTAGATATTTGCGCTGTTTATCAGTCTGAATTTTTCCCAATTTCGCCAAACTGAGAGCACTCTGACGGTTATCTGCAGGTAAGACGCAGACTATGAAGGCGTACTAAGAGCCAATAGATTGAAAAACTTTAAATCTTTTCATTTCCTTTATTGGTTAGTCCATCAATGTGGCTAGCTAATCACTGCAGTGCATACCTACAGCAATGCTAAAACTACCCACACTCGAAAGACTTTTGGTTTTCCTGTAGATGGAGCGACTAAAAAAAAAAATTTGCATTATTCATTGGGAGGAAAAAAGAAGAATAAGTGTCTTAGAAAAAACAAATAAACTGTTTCTTGGCATTTTGGGAAGAATTTCCCAGTGAAAACTTCTTCAGCAGCTCTCCATAGATTAACCACGAAATTACCTTTGTCACATGAAAAGTGTCCATTTGCAATGATAGTATTACTTTGATAGCAAAATTACAAACAAATATAAAAAAGCAAAACACTTAATTATTAATTATCACTCTAAATGTTTTCTTCATTGATTTTCAGCAAGTTATTGAGTTGATTTCATTGTTCTGACAAGTGTGCTTCTGTTATCTCAGTAAATGAATGTAAAATAGATATAACACTTGAAAAATATTGGCTATTCATCTTTACTGTTTATCATTATAGTTTAGAGAAAAAATGGGGAAGTATTTCACAGACAGTGGTTGAGGTCAGTGTTGACATCTTAGTTACACCAACATCATTACTGCAGCAAACCTGACTTACGCAGTCACAATGTCCAGAGATACAAGTCTGATCTAATAACAGTTCAGACAGTCTGTGATAAAAATCTGATTTGTGAAATAAATGTGATGAATGGGTTTTCTGAAAAGAACCAGGGTATCCTTAAGAGCACAAAGCTTAGCTGTTGCATTATCTTGGTACAATTTTCACCTTTTTCTTTCAGATAGAACTATTTTCTCTCTCTTATCCTGATTTAAATTTGTGCTCCGGTCCAGCCTTGTGTTGCTAAGGTTACAAATGTGTTATTGCAAGATAAAGTAATGTAGGTAAAATTGAAAAAAATTACCTGAGAAAATAGATTTCTTTTCTTTCCCTGAATACCCTGATCTGTCTCAAAAGACATTAAGTAAACACTGTAAGCAGGATAATGAAGCAGATAAACAAAGGGATTAAGATTATTAAAAACAATTCTATTTGATTTGAGAAATGTCATTGATTTAGATAGAACTGGATTATAATTAATAGGACTAAATTAAATTCTAAGTGGATTAGTTTTAATGGGGTAGTTACTGGGTTTAACTGGGTTCACACTGAGCACGTTTGCTGTCTCTGTAAAGCACCTCGAGCTGGCTTTTGTTTCTAAATTAACATTATGAAAACAAATAAGTCAAAGAAAGAACAAAACGTTGCTTCCATGTGATAACTTTGCACGATAGTTGCACCCTAATGAGGAAATTGCAAATGAGTTTTACATGGATGTCTGCCAAGCCTGATGCCTGCGGAGTGCTGGATTTAAAATTTATTAACAAATGCTAACATTTTTGTGCTTATTTTTTTCTAACATAACTCCCTTTATAACCAATACAAAATGTAAAAACTCCTCATTTTACTCCCCAGGCATGCTTACAGTTATAAGAAGTAGTGCACTCAACCATCTCCTGCCAAGGCCTTGCTGAATAAATGGATCTACATCCTAAATTTGATCTTTTATCGTTATTATTATTGCAATATTCCACATCTTGGAAAATTGCAGTAAAGGAAATTAATTGCAGCAGTTTCATAACTTCTGCACTCCTTATCTTTTAAAACTTTAAATGAAACTTTAGCATAACTTTTCAGAAGTCTTCCCTTCTTAAAATGGCATCATTATTAATTGAGTTTAAACAAGCTTATTATGGATGCTTTGCAGTGAGCAACACACTGCACATAACAATGAACTATAAGTCAGAAAAATGACATTACTGATTACTGACAGCTTTGTGAAGTAATATACACTGTTTAATTCATGATGAGCTAAAATGAGCCCTCGTACTGAGACGTGAAAACTTGCTTGTCTATCTCATTCCATCTCCCAGCAGTACCACCTTGTGTTGTGCATGTTTAACAGATACACCAAGATGAAGACAGCCACCAATATTTATATCTTCAACCTGGCACTCGCCGATGCCCTCGTCACCACCACAATGCCCTTCCAGAGTACGGACTACCTTCTCAATACCTGGCCCTTTGGTGAAGTGGTGTGTAAAGTCTTCATCTCCATCGACTACTACAACATGTTCATCAGTATCTTCACGCTAACCATGATGAGCGTGGATCGCTACGTGGCCGTGTGCCACCCCGTGAAAGCCTTGGACTTCCGCACCCCCATCAAAGCAAAGATGATCAACGTCTGCATCTGGATTTTGTCTTCGGCTGCTGGGATACCTGCTTTCGTTCTGGGCGGTACCCAGACAAACAGCGGTGAGGAGAAATTTAGAATCGGGTTTTCAAGTGAAAGAGCAGAAATATTTCTTAAATCCATCTGGCAGGAGAATGTTCCATTAGCCACATGCCATACTCATTATTTCAGAAAATGAAAGATGGCAGGCAAAAGAGCACAATGTTCCCCTGTGAGTGCAGATTAGCTGTTCCATAACAGCTTGCTAATTTGATAGACAGGAATTTCAATCATGTTGAAACATAAGTGCACTTTGTCAATTAATAATCCCTTTCTCCCATTTTTTCCCGCCTGCAGACATCACTGAATGTGCCTTACAGTTCCCAGAACCGTATGCATACTGGGACACAATGATGAGGATATGCGTTTTTGTCTTCGCCTTCGTCGTGCCTGTGCTCATCATCACTGTGTGCTACTCCCTCATGGTCCTGAGGCTGAAGAGTGTCCGGATGCTGTCCGGCTCCCGAGAGAAGGATCGCAATCTGAGGCGCATCACGCGGCTGGTCGTGGTCGTGGTTGCCGTGTTTGTGGTTTGCTGGACTCCCATTCATATCTTCATCTTGGTCAAAGCTCTGGTGAACGTGCCGGAGACCACTGCCATTATGGCCGCCTACTTCTTCTGCGTGGCTCTGGGTTACACCAACAGCAGCCTCAATCCCGTCCTCTACGCCTTTTTGGATGAGAACTTCAAGCGTTGCTTCAAAGACTTCTGTCTCTCGGCCAAACTGAAGGGGGACAAAGTGTCAGGGAGCAGGAAGATCCCCGGTGCTGTGCGGGAGACTGCCGTCCCCCTGGACAACCAAGATGGGACTAGTAAGCCGACATGACTAGCAGTGGAACTGTCTTCAATTTCCCATATTGGAAAAGAAGACTCTCATGACTTGGGTTTAACACACATCACATCAGCAATGTAGACATGATAGCAAAGATTCTGTTATGACAGATGATCCGCTTCATTTTTGTTTCATCCCCAGGTGTTTAAACAGTGCCAACACTGATTAAAAGCATTTGTTCATTTTTATCAAATCTTTTCTGTAAAACCAACCAGAACTAATGTTAAGGATACCATCTTCATCCTCCTGGCTTATATCCTTATATCTTAGCAGCAGTTTATATTAACTCTGCAAGTGATTGCAAGCTTAGTGACTGCTTTCATTTGCCGCAAAAAGGATCAAATTTGATCAAATTTAAGCTTTAACTGTGTTTATGTTGTCATATTTTCCTTTAAAAAGTGTTGTTCAACAATGGGAACATAATTAGGCATTAGTGTAAAGCAACAACAATCTAACTTTGAAGTTTCTAGCTTTTATGTAAATGAAATATGTATTTTATTACAATTTCCTTACATGTTTCATTTACCTGCTTCAGAATATTGGATCATGTGCAGGTTTGCGCAGAGCTTGAGGGTAAGATTTTGTGACGATTCATTTAATCTTAATTAGGTGTGTTGGAGTAAGGATTTAAAAACACACAGGACTGTGGTCCCTGACAACTGAAAGACCCCAAACCAGCAAATACCACCTGATCCAAATTAACTGACTCTCCTCAAAAGCTTGCCAAGTTCTACCGAAATACATTGACCCATCAATCTGATTCAGCTTTGCAACAGCAGCAAACATCCAAAACCTGCATGAAATTCGTCATAGTGGACCGATTTTGGACACTCCTGCCATAAACTATGTATTTCTCATATATTTATTTTTTGTTTATTTCCTTATGTAATTTTGATACTTGCCAAAAGTGCCTTTAAGAGTCCAGGATAGTATGTTTGTAACATAGAAATGGTGATTGGCTGGTCAAACACACTTTTTAATTTATTTATTTATTTTCGTTTGATTGTGTTTAAGACATTAGTAGAGGTTGCATGAAACACTGCTGATATGTACTAATAGCTTTTTCACCTCTGTGAAGTGATGACTGACCGCATAGTGAGCAAACTGATGCATACAGATTTTTTAAGTTGCTTAAGACTCGGTCGAAGGTTAAAGAATGGATAAAAAATCCAGTTGCATTACAGTCAGCGTGACCATTTGATTAGGGAATTAGTGAAATCCTGGACTTGAATGTGCATTTAAAATTTGACAGAGGGCTCTCCATCAGTTCTGACTCTGCAACAGTGTCCAGACTGATAAGTTGTGAAATTTTTTGTGATATAATTAATTAACCCCATGTGCTGTGTATGGCTTTTGCAATTATGACACACAGTCTTGTCATGCTGTAAATGTTGTGCTATCTGGACACATAAACAACTGTCTGAATGAGTTGTGCACCTGCAACACACACACACACATATATAAACATACATACACATGCAAATACGCTTTGCTGTAAACTTCGCA
>JBAMHX010000020.1:8577004-8587521 GCA_037177515.1 Pseudomugil tenellus
TATAGTACTTACACTTGTACAGTGTGATTGTGTGTATAAAATTATTTTGTATAGCTTGGAAAAAAGAACATCTTTGCACAAGTGTAAATTTACATGATCTGTACTTGTAGCATGTCAATCATCTTTGCTGGAAAAAGCAACATTGGCAGTCATATATGCTTGATAGTATGTGCTGTTCTTTAAATGTGCTGCAGACTTAAAATATACATAAACTCGTCTGAGTACAGCTTCAACTCATTTTTGATATTACAAAAACTCTGCTTTTAAACATGTAATGGCTGCAACGTGTATACTGACAAACAGAATCGATAAAGCACAGATGTCCTTTAGCTTTCCGAAAAGATTAGAGACATTATTCGAAGAAGCCACACTGTGACTGATGCATTTATTTCCTTTTTAATCTCTGTGCTCACTCTTTGGATCTAATATTGTATGTTAGATTTGTCTGATGTAATTTCTTCAGGACGTGTATTGATCCTGTCTGTGAAGGTATTAACATTAAAGCAAGATTAATAAATCCACATTTTCTTCTGGCAGAGATGAGCTCATCATGTTGTCAGATTTTATTTGTAGGTTCTCAGTCGCTCACGTGTGTGCGTGTGTGTGTGTGTGTGTGTGTGAGAGATTGAGAGAGAGAGAGAAAATTCTAGAAATGTATGATGTTGCTCTACAGCATTTGCTAAATGAATATTTCTTTTAAAAACTAATGTTTTTCACCTAAATTTGTTACAGACTCAGTTTTCCATACAAATGTGAGAGATAGGAAGGGTAGGATGTTCAAATTCTACTGTAATGTAGCTGCTCCTCCCAGAGGATGGGAAGTGTAATTACCAAGTTTCTGATTACTATTAATTCACTAATGCGAGTTCTAACATGTTTTACAAAAATTGACCTTATGTTTCCAGATTAAAACATTGCTGTGGTGATTTAATAAAAATATTAGACTTTTATTAGGTATTTCTTTTCTTTTTCCTTTTGTCTGCTCTACATAAAGGTCATTCAGATCCTTTATTTGCAAAAAAATTACATTTAAAACTCCTAATTAAAGTCTTTGCCATCAATATAACTGTCACTATTATCACATGTAAAATATTGTTACGACAACCAACCACATAAGAGTTGGAAAAGTAGTGAAAATGAATTTATTATTTTCAAAGAGGGTATTGGTACAAACAAGTGGTCCAAGACCACAGGAGTTTAGGTTCATGAAGCTGCTCAAACAAAGTAATATAATGAATACCTACCAAACATAAACTGGGATGGCCAAATCCCCAAGGTATGAAAAGCAATACCAAAACGAAACCAAAAGAGACCTTCTAAAACATTACCAAAAAGGGAGAGCAGCCCTAATAAACTAAGGTTATTAATTATCAAATAAAATATCTAATATTAATACAAACTTCAGTGGCCTACTCAAAACTCCTACCGAAATTGGGATGTAACAAATATCTATTGTCAAATTAGCTACGACTTGCAGGGATCAGTGTATTATATTAACTCTGTCATTTTGTAGAAAAATTACTATGAACCATACATAGGTTTAGCATACTAAAGTGCAGTATATAAATGTTGCTTTAACATACAGAAAGAGCCAATTATGCTGATGTATTTTAGCGTTCTCTATACTTTATTTAGTTGTATGGAATAACCTATTATACAATGTTGAGTACAATAAAAATAGCATTAACCTGTTCATGGGAAATAACTAGAAGAAGGATTGATAATTTCACTGAGCATATGCAGGTGTTGTCATTTAACGTTCATGTGATGTAGCTGTAAATGCATCTCTCCATTATATTAGTGTAATGAAGCCATATTCTATAGAGGTCTACATATATCAACCTATATCTTTATGCAAAATACAAATATACAGCAAAAACAAAAAAGGGTGGTGTAAACTGATCCATAGGATTTCTTTCACAAATAGAGTAAGTTTTACACACAAGAAATCAACAGGTATTATGTAGTACATAAATAAAACTAATACATAGAATAATATAATATCTTATTCGTTAGATCTGGTCACGTCGTGCCAGGGAGAGAGGAAAAAAATGTGGATTAAAATATAATTCTTTACGGTAAGGGACTGACAACAATCATCTCGTAGAGATGAACACAATCTCTTTATGAGTAGCAGAGCGAGTAACGATCACGTGACCGTCCTTACGTCATCTTAAAGTCTCTTCCGGGTGTTTCCTAAAGCCGAACTGTCGACTCTGACGGCAAACTAACGACGCTTCTCTTAACATTTTATTCTTTATTTTTGTCGAAATGAACCGTATTTTTGGAAAAGGTAAAGCCAAAGGCCCACCACCGAACTTGTCAGACTGCATAGGAAACGTAAGTGTCATCCTTAAATAACTTTTTGGATGCTGTGAAAGTAAACAAAGATGAAGGTGCTAAGTGTTAGCCAACTTTATGAGCAGAAAAGGGCCATTGTTTGGCACATTTATCAGGCGATTTACAGAAATAAATATGTTGACATAGGTGAGATTGATCGTTTTAGATGTTTTTTTAAACACGATTATCAGTATAAACATGTATATTCTGTTTCGTAAATAATGTGTTTAAACAAGACATTTATTTTCTTTGTTTAGGTCATTACGTAATGTAAAGTGTCAATTGCTCATTTGGCCTCTATAGGATAATAACTGGTATTCTTTAGGGGAGTGAACCTCTAGAAACCAGTTCTACTGGTCGGTTCAGTCCTCAGCCTTAACGCTATTATTAGCTGCCTGATATGAAAAAAATGCACAGATTTAATATTTTAATATCCTAAAAATAATTGCATGTGTTGTTTTTTTAAAAAGTCCACTGTTCAGTTCACAGGTTAACTATAATTTAGTTTTCTTTCCTGCTTCCCCCTTCTTGTAGGTCGACTCTCGGGCGGAGTCTATTGACAAGAAAATCGCCAGACTAGATGCTGAACTTGTGAAGTACAAGGATCAGATGAAAAAGATGAGAGATGGACCATCAAAGGTGACATTTGCTGCCAGATACTACTGACAAAAAAAAAACAGTGTTTTGTTCTTCCTAAAACCTAAAATTCATCTACCGCAAGGTGTGTGACTGTTTTTATACTTATTTATGTGTAATTTGGTAAACAAAAAGGATGGGCAGATACAGATTTTTTGACAGTGAAGCTGTGCATTATGTGTTAAACTCGCACTATTATGTCTATGCCATCTAGGATATCCATTACGTCATCTAATAATTATATATGTTTTCACACAATGAGCCCTAAAAGTTATCTGTACAAACACAGATCTGGTAAAATTGTAAATGAAAGGTGCAAAATATGAAGAAAAAATCATCCAGAACAACAAATATGTGGAATAACATCGCTTTAGATACAAGTTTATAGTTAGATTCTTATTTAAAGCTGATTAGTATTATTATTATATGATTATATTATATATTATTATTACTCCTATTTAAATCTGATTTAATTAATTTCCATTCAGCTTTATTTATTTAGGACCACTTAACAGACACATCAGTTTGAGCAATTTTTATAATAAATTGCCCAATTAAAGAGAAACTTTTAATCCACTGTCATCACATGCTTCTGTCTACTCAAAAATCGGATGAAGCTCAGCATTTGATATTAAATATTTTTGTTTATATCTCCTAGAACATGGTGAAGCAAAAAGCTATGAGAGTTCTGAAGCAAAAGCGAATGTAAGTTTCCATTATTTAGCACATCAAATTTATTTTGCAAGCTTCTTGTTTTTCTGTTGTGACTTGTAATAAATATATATTTTTTACATTTCCCAGGTATGAAGGTCAGAGAGATAACCTCATGCAGCAGTCGTTCAACATGGAACAAACAAACTACACAATCCAAAACCTTAAAGACACTAAAACTACAGTAAGAGATGCAACACGTTGAGCCAGACCGCTAACGAATCAAGATTTTTTTTTTTTTTTTTTTTTTTACTAACAATATTTTTTTTTAGGTTGATGCCATGAAGGTTGGCCTCAAAGACATGAAGAAAGCATACAAGAATGTGAAAATTGATAAGATTGAGGTATGTTTTCTTTTGTAACCATTTTTATTTTGCATTAAAATGAACGAGCAAACAAACAAACAATGGAAAAACGCAAACAAAAATAAGTAGAGTCATATCTATTCAACAGAAGAGACATTTATTGTCAAATCAAGCAGTGGTGGACTGACCAGAATAATGAAAAAAAAACATTTTTAAAAAGGCAGACAGGTAAATAATACAATATATTTAATATACCAGACATAATTTAACCATCTAACTATTTTTATGTTATGTTTTATTCTTATGTTGGAGAATATGTAGAAATATAATGGTTTGTGTGAAAGAAGACTCCTTCTGTCTCTTACAGGCTTCATTATGTTTGCTCTGGCTTGTATAGTAATTTCGCAGCTTTGTTCAGTCTGATGGGATGCAATAGAAAGGTAGTGGGATTATGCCACGATGCAAACAATAAGCTGGGTTAATTCAAACTGAGAGATTGCAGTGAATCATCATTAAGCAGGCAAAGGCAGGGGTTAGGTAATATTTCGTCCCTCGTAACTCAGATAAAGATGATCTCACCTGAATCCAGAAGTCGTTGATTACTGAACATTCCCAAAAAACACCTGCCACAGTGCCCAGTTTCACAGAGTGGAGCTTGGACTGGTAATCGGTTCCATGGGTAATATTCCCACGCTGTGAAGCTCTTTTTCTTTATCAATGCTGTTGCAGATTGTTAAGAAGGGGCTATAAATACATACCATCCCTCTAAAACAATGTCGAGGATTGATCCAAGTCTCCATGGGATGCTCAGGCAGGAATATGTCCCAGGGATCTCCATATGCATTCATTCCAGACCTAAGTGTCTTATATAAGAAAATATGTGGTGCCAAGTCATCATTTTTTATATCTAGAAATGAAGAAAGTAGAGTGTTATTTAAGATATAAACCCCTTGTTAAACAGTGAGAAAAAGGTTTTTTCCAAATAAAAAATGGTGGTTGTTCCAATATGGTGACATCTTATTTGGGAAATTTGTTTCACTCTTTGCCAAACAGAATTATTTATAATAGCTCCGTAATGCAAATGGATATTTTTTGGCCCCATGTTTAAAATAGATCTTTACACACGCTTCAGCCGTGTTGCTTTTATAGCCTGACCTGAGAAATTCCATGTGTAATAGTTTGATATAAAATGCATAATAGAAACATTTACTATATATATTTTTTATAACATTGTGACAAAATTGAGACAGCTTAAATGATTTACTGATTATTAAAAGATCAATCACATTAAATTCATAGTATTGTAAAAGATCTGTCATAAAAGCTGATTAAGTTTTGCCACTTGGTGAGTTAATGCGAGACCAAACTTCTTTAATAACAAGGATCTGCAAGATCAGCTGGAGGACATGATGGAGGATGCCAATGACATCCAGGAGGCAATGAGCAGGAGCTACGGCACCCCTGACATAGATGAGGATGACTTGGAAGCAGGTGAAGAAAAACCTCTGTACCATGTTTTTATTTTTCCAGAAGTTAAGTGTTAATATGAAGAAGGTGCTTTAAATTCCCCGTTCAGCTGAATGAGTTCGACTGGAAATGAAACCCTGATTGTTTTCATGTCCTCTTCACTTACTGGCCTCGTGCTGTCGTTGCATCCTCAGAGCTGGGCGCTCTGGGAGACGAGCTCCTGATGGATGACGACAGCTCCTACCTGGATGACGCTGCCACTGCTCCTTCCATCCCAGAGGGTATCCCAGGCAGCAGTTCAACCAACAGGGTATGGAACAATTTGGGATTTTTCTATAGTTTAAACACTACTTTTCATATGGTTTCAAATATAAAAACATTGTTTTTATATTTCAGGATGGTGTCCTGGTGGATGAGTTTGGCCTTCCTCAAATCCCTGCTTCATAAAAGGAACAGTGTGAAGATGACATGCTAGTTTTATATGTATCATAGCCCTTTTTTCTATTTATCCAACTGACACTTTGGCCTTAGAGCTTGGCAATGAAAACCAAAGCTTCTGCTGTCTGAATGATGGAAACTGTAACAATATCAGGCATCTTTGATTAAAGTTGATGATTGTTATTCTTTGGTCTCATTAGACTTTGAAGAATTGTAATTGGGACTCCATTTGTACACTTTCTGCATCTATTAAATAAATTATATTTTTCAAACCAGAAATTACTGTGATCTTAAAGTAAAAAAACACATTTGTAGTATAGTAACTTTAATGACGAGGTAAATGTGTTCAAATCAACACAATCTTTTGGTTCAGTGAATGTTGGCAAAAATAAATATTTCTTTCAGCTAAAAGACGCTTAACACAAAAAGCGTCTTCTCGTCACCAGCTCAGCCTGAATGTGTGGGGGAAGATTTTTTTGTGAAGATACTCCACCACGCTAGTCTTGCGTTGCAGTTTCTCAAATTCGTAATAAGGAATCTATGGAGAGAGGAAAAATAAAATCAGTAATGACTAAAGAAAACTGGAAATTCTACATTAATATATCTACTCTGCGTCAATCTTGTGATGGAGGTTTGACCTGAACAACTTCATAACCCAGGACCCGCAGATGTCGCTGCTTGATGGCTTCTTTTCCGAGTAGCTGCTTCATATTTGTAGTGAACCTTTTGTGTCCATCAATGCAAAGAGCTATCCTGCACAAGACCATTTAGCTTTTAGTAATGACTCGCATTTACCAACTTAGTTGAAAATCCATCTTTGTAAACTACATGAACTCATTAACCTTTTGTATACATCATCCACCTGACTGGCAGGCAGCACATATCCCTCTTCATCAAGTTTTAGCTCCACATCTGAAACGACAGTGAAAAAGTTACACCCTAAAATGTTAACAAGAAAACTAAAGCAGGAGAGCTTTACCGATCGTGTAGCAGTATGGCGTCAGAACTTTGGATCCGAAGTACAAACGGTCCCCCAGCAAATCCACCAGTCCATTTTTCACAGAGTTGTACAGATGTGGGTCGACTGGCGTCTCCAGAGAGCGACTGGACATGAGAAAAGACTTGACACGGTACTTTGGAAGGAGCCTGGGACCCTGATGATAGACGAAAGAAATGATGTCATGAATAAAAGGGTGACAGATGTGAACATTAAAAGTTATCTGCTATGTTTAATGAAAATAAAAGGTTGTGAACTGGTGAGATTCTTTAAAATGCAAGACCAGGAATCAGTTTTCTTTATGATCTACAGCAGATGTCTCAAAAGATTTGTGGAAACATGACGAGAAAACCGGTGCACATGACACAACGTAGTGAACTTCACACACCCATGACTCGCTTAAGCCAGAGGGTGTGTGCTCTCTGAATATTCCACATTGTTCCCTCGTCATTTTATTTTCAAATGACGAGCGTGTTAACCTGTAAATAATTTTACCTCATAGAAGGGACATTCCAGTTTCACAGTCAGGTAGAGCTGAGTCAGTTGTGCCAGAACAGCCCGGTCAATCCCTGCGTCCTGACCTATAGCACAAAAACGCAAGACATACACAGATTTGTCGTCACATTTTGTTTAATCGTTCATTCGTGGAAAGGTGGTGTAAAGCGTGTGGCTGAATGCTTCACCTTGCAGCTGCTGGAGGAAGTAACTGCTGAAAACTTTGGAGAAAAAATTGACAGGAAACCTCTCCAGCAGGGTGCAGGCGTGGAGCAGGTTGAGCAGCGTTTGTGGCTGGAACTGTGAAGAACGAGTGTGCAGGATGGATTCTACTTTCCTGAACATCTGGCTGGCATTAGGTGGGAGGTATCCCAGCTTCCCAAAAGCCATGATCTGCCTGGTTATCTGGCTGGTGCTGTAGTCGTTTGCTCGGTACACAAAGCTCTCAGCAACAGCATCTAAAACAGCGGGGGACAGGATGTTCCTTCGGCTAAAAAACTCTGTCACCTTGGAAACTGCCTCTGGGTGGGAGGTGAAAGTCATTGTAGGCACGTATTTCTCCATAGCCTGAACAAAGTAATGATCACTGTGGCCAAAGTGCATTAGCGCAGCAAGAACGTAAGTTAGCTCATCATCGGTAAAAGAAGGTACATGCCGCACAGCTTGCTTACACAAACTGATCACAAGAGGCATGGCCTGCATCTGATTCAGAGTAACAAGAGCACTTAGCACATCGCTGACAGCAGAAGCCTCCATTCGGGAAGTGATGCTCATGGTATGGGTGTGCATGGCATTCAACAGGTCCCTATATTTTCCATCTTCACCTACAAAACCTTGCAGGAGTCTATAGACACCTACAATGTCTGCTACGTTCCACTGGGAAGGCTCCTGCTTCTGAATTTGCTCCATCACCTGATCCAGCATCATACTCGTCGGCCCTTCCATGGCCAGCATGGCCTGGCCCAGGTTGCACAGCTGTCCAAGAGTCATCTGTCCCCTGTCAAGCCTGACCTGGCTCTCAGACACCAGCCTCACCATCAAAGTGCTCCAGGGATCCAAAAAAAGGCGCGTACAGGCTAGAAGAGCTGACACCAGCCCTGCATCGGTCAGCCGAGCAGAATCCTGCTCCAGCTGGAAGCACAGGGCCCGGATGGTGTGGTTCTGTAGCATGGAGGGATCCTTCAGAGCGTTGCCTTCTTGCTCCAAATCAGCCACACGGTGAAGGGCAGTTGCAGCCATGGTGTCAGACATGATCTCCACTGAGCGCAGGAGTTTAAAGACTTCCCTGGAAGAGGAGCAGCTCTCCACGCGCTGCTGGAAAGCCAGCTCCTCCGCAGCTGAAGGCCGGTGTAGCTGAGTCAGACGGAACCGAGGGACCGAATCTCGGTGAAGTCCTACAGTGCTGCTGGTTACAAAGTAGGGCTCCCTAACGATGCTGGTTAGGCTCCTTGCGCCATAGCCCGGTTGGAGCTTCCTGCAGCCGCGCGCGCGGATGCACCGGGCGGCTGAAGTACACAGGCAGGCTACACACAAAGTGTGAGCAGCGCTGGTGGTACTCAGAAGCTTGGTGGGACAGACGGGTCCAACAGGATAGTGACGGATCCCAATCTGCCCGAGAAGAGGGAGGCTCTGTATCAGTTTTAGAGCCATAAACCTGATCCAAGACTCATTGGTCCCACCTGAAACAAAAATAAAACCACAATGACGTGAAAGATTTTTCTAGACGAATAAGTGTGCATTCACAATAATAATAATAACTACATAATAATAAGACATAATGAATATAATCTAGACTACCAGTTCTGAGAGTAACTTAGTTCCTCCTGGGCTTAACTAACCAACCTTGAGGTCTACTCTGTTAGCTAACATGAGCTACTTAGCCGTCATAGCCACTTAGCACTTAGCTTCCAGTTCACACTGTACACTTTAAGTGCCTTTTTTGTTATAAGTGTGTGTTAAATTTGTTATTGTTACTAAAAGTAGTAAATACGTAACAGATGAGGTGATTAAACAAGTAAACGTCTTACCCGGAAAGACCCTGTGACAGCCGCACAGGTCAAACCATAGCTGCTGCCAAAGATGCTTCTAAACGTGCGCGAGATGTTCACGGTACCTCAGAAGTTCATACTATTGTGGATAAAAGTATGAGTTACTTATAAAAGTAATGCATATTTCTTTCGTTAACTCTTTCTTTATTTGTATGAAATTTCATATGAAAAGCGAGCAATATATATTTTTAAAACTACCACAATAGAATACGTTTGATTTGTTTTGCTTTTCTATTTAAATAATCAGTTAACTCCACCAAAGTATGGACAGCTTTATTAAACTGCAGCTGCAGCTTACAAACCCTATCTTAATTGTTCCACTAGCGCCAAGACTGTCATTTTACTTGTTTACCGGCTTGTTTTAGTAACCATATTCCGAACTGCTAACTTTTTTAATATATCTCCGATTTTTAGAGGAGCCCCCAAAGGCAGCACAGCGTACAAGTTATTCTGTTAGACGGCATGTCGTCACGATGACGTATTTTCTATGGCAACCGAAGGCGCCATTTTTGTCTAGGGGTAAACAACGCCTTAGTCTCATTCAGTTATATGTGTTTGACTCACTTTAGGTTGGTTTAAATCCCCTAAACTTGGATTTACTTATCCCACATGAGTTTTTCATATTAATGTCACCAACCAGCAAATGAAATCACACGATATACGGAAAGGTTTGGCCGTCACAACCATTAAAAAATATTGGACAAGTTTCTCATTTTAATCGAAAAACATAATTCATTATAATGTGACAGTTTCTTGAAATACCAAGACATTAATCTCATTATATCGAGAAACTTTAACGAGATGGTTTCTAGTTATAACGATATGTGTAACCCCAACCCAAGTTTCAACGAGGTTAATATAATGAATTATAAAGTTATCTTTTTTTCCTGTGTGGAAAAGCATTCCTCCGACAGATTTCGAAGCACCCCTCTCCATCTTCTTGCTGTTATGAAGTCCTTCATAACAAGCTTCTGTCGATGTGTATAAACGTTGTCTCAAAACTTTCAGGAGATGACTGCTATGATGATGCTATCTATCTATCTATCTATCTATCTATCTATCTATCTATCTATCTATCTA
>JBAMHX010000020.1:8593736-8603946 GCA_037177515.1 Pseudomugil tenellus
ACGTCATTTTCTTCTCGGAGCCCCGAGAACAAGAACAAATTTCTCGCTTCTCGTGGAGTATGTAACAGCCTTTAATCATAGAGAAGAGCCGGTTGTTGCAGAACAACTAACAAGCTATTTTGAATCAATATTCTTTCAGAAAAAATAGTCACAATGGAAAGTCATGACAGGATAATCAGAAAAAAAAACCAAAACTGAACAAGTCTGACTTAGTTGGAAAGATTACCAAGAGAAATCATCTTCTTTCTATAAAGAACACTGCAGCATCACTTCGGCTTGCAACGTTACATCTGCAAACTGCAAGACAATAATTACATCTGAACAGATGAGACCAAAGTGGGGATGTTTGGGGAAAATTAAATACAACATATCAGTACATAAATCTCATATCTCTGATAATCTTCTCATAATCTCATGTGATTGTAAATTGGGTCATGCAAAAACAAACTCACAGCAACAAACTACAACAAAGTTCTTTCTGTTTTCAAACTAATATTGACCTCAAGTAGCATTTCAAAACTGTCATTTAGGCAAGTTATTTAGTCCCTTGTAGTAGAACAAACTAATAAAACATATCTTATATCATACAAAAGTATTAACATATTAAGCATTGCAATACTCAGCTTTGCTTAGTCAGTGTGCAATGTTGATCTAATAATGGGCTAGCGCTTCACATGGCTACCATAACACTTTAGGTATGTTATCATGCTGATCGTTGTATTTTGTGGGAATGTAGTGGATGAGTTCCAGAAAACTTAAGGCGTAGAGATGTTCAGCAACATATTTTTATTATGGAAATTATCCCGATGTTTGATGAAGTAAATTCCTCAACAGTGTCCAAATATTTGACCTTACTGAATGAAATCTTCTCACATATTAGCCTGTTCCATAGTTTATTCTAATAGGAAAGATGTGTATAAATAAACTAGAAACTAATAGTCTTTGATTTAGGGAACTTACGTTCAGCAGCTGTTTATAACTTGAGAGAACAAAAGGGGAAATTTGTGTACTTCCGCAAATTCAAATGAGCCCGAAAGAAAGAGTGACAAGGAGACAGTAACTGGCATCTGTTGCATGTGAAGCAAGTAACAATAGCATAGCTAAAGTTAGCATCAGTCGCAGCGGAGGCTGCAGCAGTAAAAAAGGCAGGACAATAGTTGTTGTAGGTTAACTATGCTGAAGGGACTGTGAGACATGAGCCAATAAGGGCTTGATGTTACTGGAAAAATATGAGAGAAATCAAAATTATATGCAAAATAGGAAAAACATTGAGGATTGATTGGTTTAACAAATTGTTGTCTGATGTCACAATTTCTTATCTTAAATAAACATTAAAAGAGACTAAATAAGTCTCCACGATATAAGTAAATCTACACATATCACTTTGGCAAAATCTGATTTGACATGAAATAAAGAAAAGCCTATAAGCAGCCCTGTGTTTATCCAAATGTTAGGCAGTTATGCTCATTGGCAAAAAGACCCGCGCCCATAAATGTGATGCACTACCGGAGTGGAGTCACTCTGCTATATTTATCTCCATCCTCACCATAAAAGGCTGTGACTGCTGCTCGGACACTCTGGCAAGGGCCAACATTATTTTTGTTGTGTAGACTGCAGCACTGTACGTACCTGCAGGTCTGCTGGGACATCAAGCTGTTAAAGTGGAACTGGATCATCTTTTTATTTAAAACTTGAAGTTGAGGGATTTTTTTCAGAGTAAGTGGCCCACAATGGTGCAGATGTGTTATGTCAGGTTGTAATTGGTGCATTTGTCTGCCTAAGCATGCTGAGAAAGTGCCTGATTGCCTGAAACATTCATGTCTTGACAGATGTTCTTGCAGATATGATTTTGAAAGTTCATGAAAGTTCTCTTTTTGTTTTTACTGTGTTTGTTATCTAGAAATACTTTTGATAGATTTAGAGTTGTTTTAAGAATCTTATAGAGTCAAAGTGATGCTAAACCTACTGTGTATTTAGTTAACAGTGAGTTCACTTGCTCTTGAACACTAACAAGACAAACAAACGGAAAGGCAAGAAGACGCTAAAGTCTTGTACGAAGAGCGACCAGCAGCATGTCTGGATCTTTACCCTTCTACCAGAAGCACCATCGCCACTATGATCGTGGCTACCGCAGCTTGGAGGCAGAGTCCAAAATGAGCCACTACCAGTCCAGCAGCAGATATACTGCTGGCAGCAGCAGCTTTACCGCCACCAGGAGCAGGGGGTAAGGAGGAGGAAGATGGAAAATCATACCTTCACCAATCCACTTCCTTGTCTCCCTAACACCTACACATTCCCCACCCTGGTTGAGCAGGTTCACCTCCATCAAACTAGCAAGATCACCTGCCTGTCCTAGCTTTGGGATCATCTTTCCTTGACATCAAGTAACAACCTTTCTCCCCAATGAGTTTCTTTTGCTTTGATAAACATTCACTTGGTTGAAGACATTAGCTATTTGGACAGCTTTGCACGAGGCTCTTTGCATGCAGCAGAAATGCTCAGCCTTCATGCATGACAAGTTTTAAATTTAATATAATCATCACAGAATAACTGCAATTTTGCAACTTTATTGGCAACTTACAGAGCAGAATTTGTAGTTCGATTTACTGCAGGAAAAATTATTTTTATGTGCTGGTATGAGGTATCAAGAATCAGAGCGTCTTGATCTGCGAATTGAGTGAAAGCAAGAAAAGAGTTTATCATTTTGGTTATTTGGTTGCTTATCTTTGTCTCCTGTAGACATTAAATGATTTCTTTCCAAGTAGCACTTGGTTTGTTGTTTATTTTGATGAAAGTATCTGCCAAATACAGCATGTTTCTTAAAGAAGGCTGTATCGTAACCAATGTTAACATAGGAGTTCTCTCTATTAATGGGAAGTGCAGAAAAATCTGCATTTTAAAGACATTATTTAAATAAAGTGAATAATGCAAAAAAAAAAAAGCATAGTTGGTCATTTTCATGCATTCTTCCTGATATTTAAAGGAGTATAGTGAGCTCCTTATATCATGGATAAAAAAAACATGTATTACAGTGATCCTATCAGTATCTTTTAAATCTTTAAATACACTGGCCTGTGGGTGCGAACAGGTCAGAGGGCTTAAGTTTTACCAACATCTATCAGTGGTGGGGGGTTATCACCACCCACATCTGTGCTGCAATGTGGAGAGCAGGAATAGTGTACTTCAAACGTGTTCTTACATTTACAGTAATAACATTTTCTTCTCCTTTTTTAAAAAAAATTCTAAACGTACATGTCACATTCCCATTTCTATGATACACCACTCATTTGAACAATTTCATTCCCTTATCTCCTAAAATTTCCCAATAGAAGACAACCCCCCCCCCCCAAAAAAAAAAAATACAACAACAAAGACAAAACAGAAAAAAGCAAAAGAGCAGGACAAAATCTCTGGCTTTATGTTGTGTTTAGGATGAGATGAGGATTTGACCATCAGGATGCTTACAGTAACATAATATTTGGCATTTTAAGTAAGACTCTTAAGTGACCATAAACATTCAGATCTAAAAGGACATTGACTCAGATAGATACAGGAAAAATGTGTGCAGCTGCCCTGTCATCCTTCTGGCCCCTGCCTCCTTAGCGAGTTCTTGTTATCTCATACTGAGGATCCCAACCCCCACTTTCCCATGACCCACAGATAGTATTCCCAAAGGCCAACTCTGTAGTGCCTGATTAAAAACTTACAATAAACAGACTAAAAGGGAGATTGTATATTTTCAACCTAAAAATGAAAAATTTCAATCAATTTTATAATTTTTTTTTACCAAATTTAGCAGCTTTTTTATTTTATCCTTGAAAAATCTCTTCACCAGCTTTCATGAAGACAGGAGCTTTAAAGTAATCCTACCAATAAATACTCAGTAAGTACCCCAAATATAAGTAGTTTCACTCATAATATTGATTATACTTGTCATCAGGTAACTGTGTCCAAATTTTCAGTATAGCCTATATCAAATAAAGTAGTTGTTTAAAATAAAATAACTACTGTCAGAATAACAGAGAGTTATAAAAATACTACAAAAACTAAACTATTCCCAAAACTTTCCATAATCTACAACTAATCAGTTCCTGGCTTTGGCTTTATCCACATGCTTATGACGTGTTGGCTGGCTGTTAGCCCGGTTGATGGTGTTTTGTATGTCTCAGACTTAAAGCGTCTTCACACTCCGGTCTAGAGGAGAGCAGACTAAGCCCCATACCCAAGAAAGCCAAGCCAACTTACTTGGCTGTGGACAAAGAGAACCAAATCATCGGCTATGTAGTGCCAATCTTCAGGGGCAGGTAATAACTATTAACTATGTAGAGCTGGTTACTCTTTTTTTTCTCAGCATATCAACATTATATCAGTTTTAATGCTATGCCTTACTCCCTAAATCTATCCCATAGTCAAGAGTTTGCAACAGGATTGTCAGATACAGAGGAAGCAAGAGTGAGGGACTCTGCTACATACATGGCCCGCAGGAATTTGTTCACCAGTGGTGTGGAGATGGAGAGGTCAGAGCTGATCTCCAGGAAGGAGGCCATGCGGGAGTCGGCTGAGCGCATCTCCCTGAAAAAAAGGGTCAGTGTTGGCTTTATTCCAGCTTTCAGATCACACAAGATTATTCCCAAAACATGAGAAGAAATATCTATTAGTTCTATGTCATATATATCTGGATCGTAGTGTTTGTTTTGTAGAGGTAGATTAGGATGGTTGGGTACTCAGAATGGTCGTTGGCTATTGGCTGAAGCTGCTGCTGACTGCTTGTTTGGTGTGTCTGGAAAGATTTTGCTAAAATAAATTCAAATCCAATAGGTTTTCCACTTTTCCTTGACTGAACTCTCAAATATTATTTTTTATTAAGAAGTGCAATCATATTAATTCAGCATATTGTGTTTTTTTATTTTAATGTTGGCTACTTTTATGGTGCTGTCACACAACCTGATTTACACAGCACAATTTGTCAAAAATAATATCACTGATACTATTGTCAAACAACGTTATTATATTAATAGAAAATAGAAAACTTAAACAACACAGGAATCACCTAATTTATTTTAGTTGTTTTCTCTTGTTGATTTTCTTTTAAATTACTGTCAAAATAGGAAGTGAAGAAAATTGATTACAAAAAAGCTACATTAACTAGGTAGTATAAATATCAGTGCACTGTAATAATGCACAACATAGATGAACTTAAGGGACTAAACAAGCTTACCCATTCAGTTTTACAGGAGACTATCCTCAGCACATGCTCAGTAAAAAAAGCAGCTACTTTTGTACAAATAGATTGCAATTTCTGAAAAAAAAACTTTGGTTCATTTAAACATCACAACAAACAAGTGCACTTAAGCATCAAAAGGTTTTGTGCTTGTTCAACCACAGTAAAAGAATCTCAGCCATGACATTACATCCCACCATTTTTATTAAAACATCTCACAGTGACCCATAACAAGCAGTAAACCCACTTCTTACATTTATTATGCAGCCTCACAACATTATTAAATTGTTTCCATTGTAGTGAATCTCACCACAGTTAATTGCTGAAGTGCTTAGGAATGCCAAGTGCCTGTGGATAAGTGGTTTTTATTACTTCTCCTGACATGAGGAAGTTATTTATTTCTGTGGGTGATTATGTGAAGCCCTATCCAGTTATTAAATGAGCATCACAGAAGCCACAGTGACCCTCCTCATTACATTTATCTGTCTCCACTCTGCCAAACAACCTCACTAGTGGGTGATAAATTCTTCAGGAGATCTTGAGACTCAAAAAAGTAGTGTGCCAGTGGTGTTTGTTATATTATGTGCTGGATGAGGCACAGCTAGACACCCACTAAGGATTATGTTTTCACGCTTATAACAGGTGTAGTTGCAAATGAATACTGTACAACAAGCATGTGGAAAGCATATGAAGAAATATGGGGATTTTGCGATAGCTATGTCTGCACAAGCTTTGTGTTTTTCTAAAGGCATGCATTGTAAATTCCTGTTGGCGTCATGAAGAATTGTTGAATTTTTCTAAGCTGTTTTATAGGTGCCAAAGGGGAAATTGTCCTGAGTAATTTACTCTGCTATCTTTAGATCCATGAACACGAGGAACACTTCAAGCGTATGAACGAAGACAGCCTGATGCACGCCCCAGAGTTTGTGATTAAACCTCGCTCCCACACTGTGTGGGAGAAGCAGTGTGTGCGGCTGCATTGCACTGTTAGCGGTTGGCCTGACCCCAGAGTCACCTGGTACGCAACAAACATACATCACCCACAACATGACCTCAAACCTGCCCTTTCTGTCGTGTCAACATCTTATTTATTCCTCAGAGATTTCTCAGCTTTTCCTTCCTTGTCGCATCTTTGTTTTTAAGTCTTTTCTGTTTCCTGTTCGTCTGTCTTCTGTCATATCTTTGCTTCACACTTCAAGGTATAAAAACAATGTGGCAATTGACTCCATTGCCAACCCTGGCAAATATAAGCTTGAGAGCAGATACAACGTGCACTCACTGGAGATCAACAGGTAGGTGTATCTCTCCACATATGAAATGTTAAACTACTTAATTCTAAATCCAGTAAAACTGCATTCCCATAGCTTAAGCTTGCTAAATGCAGTACAGCAATGCCTCGTAGAGTATTCCTTATAACTATATTGCAGTGCACACATGTAAAATAAAGTACAGAAACGATCTAATCTTAAGGATCCCTGTTGTCCTGCAACACCTGAAGTCTACATGTGTGGCGTATGATATGATGGCATAATAGTCTTCTGACTCTGACTTGTGAAACCCAACAATAACCAGAGCACTCTGAGCTAGATACCAGTCAAATCATGTTCCTGGCTGCTACTGATAACTAGGACTATGTCTAAAAATAGCTTCAGATCAAATTAGGCCATTTCAGTTCACATAGTAAACTTGGCAAAAAGGACTATTGGTTTATTTTGTGTCTGCCAAAGTCTAATTAGTTGTTTCTGTTAAGAGTGGATGTATTATATACACCAGGGGCAGCTGATGGAAATGACATCACCAGTGGTGTCTATTTAATACCAGAGTATTCCTGGCTTGGAGTTCTGGAATGCTTTACAGTCGGGCCCCACATAGTTGGTATTATGTACATTGTTGAGAAGGTTGAGGTGGGGGACATGCATTAGACACATGAATGCTTAAGTGCCTATCATGAACACTGATCAGCTGATGGACTCTTCTTTCAGATGTGATTTTGACGATACTGCCCAGTACCACGTCTCTGCCACCAACTGCGAGGGAGAGCAATCTGCATTTGCTTCCATCGTAGTCAAAAGTAGGTTGCCGCATAACTGCACGTCAACACAAATGTGATATCAACTAAAATACTTCAGACCATATGAAGGAAAAGCCCATCTTATTACAAAGTTTGTGAATTTTGAGGCCCACTTAAGGACGTAATGGAGTGAATTCATTCCATCCCAAGTGTCATACAACACTGTCTATGACATATGTATTAATAGCAACTGTTGGTTTCCTCCATAGGGTTCAAAGGTGACTTTGATGAGTCGCTGCCAGCACCCAGACGTAAGTGTTGATTTCTAATGTCAGTTTGAAGATTTCATTATGTCCACAAAAAAGTAACATTTTCCAAACAAGTCCATAATTTAATGTTGTTGCTAATGCTAGCAATACTTAGCTCAACAATAGAGCTAGGCAGCTAAATGCTTTTTCTGTTGGTTGTGTAAAGTAGGGTTAACCAGTTGATGACAGCTTTGCTGAAAATAGACATTTGTTGTTCATTAAAAGCACTACCTTTCATTTTAATCATAAAAATAAAGTAGTTATAAGCTACTAGCAATAACTGCTTCATAGAAGAAAAGCTGTCATTAATTGTAATTTTACCAAGTTTTGTGAATGCAGCTAAACAAAGCTAAAGGCGCTAAAGCAGCTGTGTGAATATCTTCTTCCCTAACAGGATTTCTACATATCATACATATTTCTACATATTTGCTTTAATTTACTCCCAAAGTTAAAATAAAAGACTGAATTATTGATTTTGTGTTGATTAATTTCCAAATTATGCTGTTATGCTCATGTGTGTTGTTGTTGACTCATATGACTGACCTTAGTTATGAGTCGGGTGGCGGGGTCCTGGGAGGATGAACAATGGGTGCTACTACACTAACAACTTTTTTGTTTCTTTGATGCTGCGGCGACAGAGGCCATTACTAAAGGTAACAGGGTCAAAGGAATCTGATCTGAAAACCCTTTAATGAACCTATTTCCACTGACTGTCCATGCATGGCCACTCTTGTCTGCGTAGAAACATCACGGCTAAGTTTGTGCTACTAGTCTATACAGGATGGAAAAATTGATTGATTTTTCTATATTTATTATCAAAATCTAATCTCTAGTAGTATTCAGTCTTAAGTCTAAGTTTGAATGGTCATGCAATGTTATTTACCAAATGATCAAGCATTTTTTTACTTTTTCACACAGCTGTAATGACTTTTCTCTTGATGCAACTGCATCCTACTACAGTGGTTTGTTGTTACAAAGAATAGCACAATTAATTTTGATGCCATTCTTTTATTGTAATTGTTTCATAAAAATTTAAATGACTAACATTTAATAAAAACTTTGTGTTTCACCATTTGATGCATGAAAAGTTGTTTTATATTTTGTCCTTTTCCTTTGTGAGCACCGTCCTGAAGGCACATCTGACACTGTTCATGCTCCCACATTTTGTTGTTGTTTTCTCTCGGTTTGATATTTTATGTTATGATGTTCTGTCTTATTTAAAATGCAACATTTTGTCGTGTCACTTGATCACAGTGCAGTTTTTTACTCATCTAAATTTGCAAGATAATGTTTTATGTAAACTATCACACAGCCATCGTTTTGACTCTACCATTTCTCAAAAGATGGTCCAGTTTTGGAGTACGGCATTAACTTCCAGACTCACATTGTCGATAAGTTTGGTGTGTCATTTGGAAGAGAGGGCGAGACCATGAGCCTTGGGTGTACAGTCATCATCTACCCTTCCCTTCATCGCTACCAACCAGAAGTCCAGTGGTACAGAGATGGTGCGTGAACTTCTACACTTCTGCCAGTATGAGGTGTTCAATACACATTTATTTAGCATAATGGAGTTTTCTTCACATTTTTTCTTTGAATATCAGATGTTCTGTTGTGTCCCTCTAAATGGATCCACACACACTGGAGTGGAGACCGAGCCACACTGACGCTCACACACCTCAACAAAGAGGATGAAGGGCTTTACACACTCCGTGTCACCACTAAATCTGGATATGAGACTTACTCAGCCTACGTCTTTGTCAGAGGTGGGAGAACTTTTGTAGCAAAGCTTTTCAGGAAGACGGAATCTCTGTAGAGTTTTTATGGCATAACAGGATCTAATTGTGTGGCCTTACGTTGCTATCTACATTTACAACACAAATTCCCACAGCCAGCATTAAAGTTATTTAGTTGAATGACCTAAATCATTTAAAAATATCATTCTTCAAATATCACATCTACATAAAGGCTGTTTAAAAAGTATTGTAGTCTTTAAATGCATACAATCTTACAGATATTTCTATTACAATCCTTGTCAACACAAGCTACATGTGAGTAATTTCCCTCAGCTTTGTTTTTGTCTCATCAGATCAAGGTCACAGCTATAACAACACATTCCCTGGCACCTGAGGATAATTCCATATTTAAAAGTGTTTGAATATCATTGAGGGGTTTTAAATAGGATGTCTCTAATGGAGACACCACTGAGCTGCAAGTCTCTGGCAACTGTCTGAATACTGTGGAAAAAGTGGTTAGCTGAGATTAACTTTGCTGCCTTCAGAAACAACTGACCTTTGGACTATACAGGAACCATGATGAGTATGTGGATGCTAGAAAATAGCTCCCAGTATTGTTTCTTCATTAGTTCAAGGATGCCCAGTATAGAAGACGCTAGGTACAGTCTCCATAAAATACCACCATAATCCAGGTTGCAGTCTTACTATTCTCAGATGGCTTGATGATGGATTGAAAAGAACTGGGAGTGCTATTGTGGTAGAATATACTTCAAGGAGAAATTGCTGCATTTTTATTTGTTTGGTTTTACTGCTTTTCTTTTTTATTGTTTCAATTCATGAATATTAGCTGATTTTTGTTTTACTAAGCAAGTCTATTTAATTTGACTCACTGATCACAAAGAGCTTGACACAAAATATCACTTTGTTAATATATATA
>JBAMHX010000020.1:8628241-8646668 GCA_037177515.1 Pseudomugil tenellus
TCTTTCTTTCTTTCTTTCTTTCTTTCTTTCTTTCTTTCTTTCTTTCTTTCTTTCTTTCTTTCTTTCTTTCTTTCAAAACATCACCTGTCCTCCTGCGTCACTGTCACGTGCCGCTTTGCGTCACGTGGTGCGTGCGTGGGGGTTCAACGCAGCGCGGAGCGAGTTGACAAACTGCCGGCGGAGGAGGAAAGAGACGAAGAGCGTCTGCCTGCGGGGAGCCTCTTGTCCAGCAGGTAGGATGATTTATCCACTCTCTCTTCACTGTTTGCTCATTTAACAGTTTAATGACAGATATTTAGCTTCAATATCTGTTTATATGTAGCTACAGAGTCCTCACAATGTTACTGAAGAATACTTTAACGGCTACTGTTAAGTCTCGTGCCATGTTTTTTATAATGGAAATTAGCGATAAAGTTACTTCCCCTGACTTAATATGAACTTGACATCTTTATTTATTTATTTAAAACTGTATCCTAAAAGTGTAATTTAATTGCAACCTGTGTGCGCACAATATTTAAATAAAATGCGCTGAATTTGGGATATTTTGTACTCGAATCTACAAGTGAAAAAAAAAAATTGAAACGTATATATATCGAGTATAAATTCCCCAAAAATATCTTTTACAGCTACCTAAATATGAGAACTCTTAGTTTTATTAAAACACACGCTTGATTTATTAGTTAATTGCAACAAAGATGCTTCTCATCTAAATATTTGTGAGATGCAGATTTATTATTATAAGTTTGGTGAGTTAAAAACGTGGATGAATCAAAGTACACACAGATAAAAATGCAGACACCTGAAAGGAAATCACGTTGGACACTTGGACATAGTGGGAGAAACGTGCCGAGACAGGGAAAGCTAGATTTGTCCTAATCTTGTTAACAGGATTAATGGTCCTGTCACCCCATGCACAGACATGGTGCTGATCACAACTGGTTGTGCTGGATTTGTTTATAGAAGGACTGGACGTTTTGTAACCTAAACAGAACCTAGAAAACAAAGATTTTGTGACTCTAATAGGAAATGCGCATCTGATACATAGGCAGTGTGATGAATGAAGAGGAAACACAGCCAAGTGTTGTTGAGAAGTGAAAACGGAAGTAGACTTCCAGTGAAGCGCTTGCAAAAGCACAAAATAAGTTAAGCATATTGTTCTTATTCCTTTCTTAAGCTTAATCATGTGTCAGTGGATTTTGTTAAGTTGTTTGGGGAATTAGTGCAAGTACAATAAAACTATTATGTATTACTAAACATTTTTGAATGATTTTGAATGAACCCTTTTTTCTCTCTTTGTATGAATCACCATGGACATGTTGTAAATCAGTAACAATAATCATATCATATAAAAATTAACTAAGTTCTTGCTTGTTTTGATTTTTTTCATTGGATATGACAAGAGCTTTGAGTTGATTTTAGTCTTAAATATCAGAGAAACTGTAGCTTTCTGGTATTGGTGGTCTTAAATTTAGGGTAAATTTAGTCTATTTTACGCACACATATGTGGCGTTTACATGGAGTCCAGCACATGCAAGCACTGGGTAAACGTGAATGTGCAACTGTGCTTTGTGATGATGCTCATCTAGAAACTTCTGCTTTCTGCAACGAGAAATGCAATCAGTCAGTCTGCGATCTCTTATCAGGATGTTTAACACAGCGGCTTGACGTGATTGTGTTTTATACATTTTTATATACATTTTTATATAAATTCTTTTCAGACCAAATCTAATTTTAAATGGATCCCCCCCCCCCCCCACGTTAAAAAATGTAAACGACAAAAATGATTCTTTTTCAAAAAGGCTTTTAGTTTTAAACCTCGTCCGTGATGGCTTTCCATCGTGCCCATCTCCTCTTAGGTGACAGAGTTTTCTAGGTGGTTGCTGGTTTGAGCATGTCGTTGATGCACAATTTCTCCCTCTCAGCTGAGTGGCCCCGTTTCAGGTGTTGAAATAAATTTGTTGCTCTCCCCCCTTTGGTAGCAACAGCCTTAAACGGGAACATACTCTTCTTTGCCAGCTGCCATGTTGATGTTTTTATGCAGATTTGTGGGAAATCAGCAGAAGTACGCTGATGTTACTATGATGTAAGAAAGGCCCAAAAGCTGCTGGGGAGGCAAAAAAAAATCTCAATTTCTATAAAAAAAATGTGAATTAATTGATTTATCTATTAATGGCCCAGCATTACCCTTCAGTGGCCTAATCATTGCTTATTAACTAACAGCTATCAATTTAATTAAACCTGCGATGCTAATCTGCTGGACAGTTAACATCACGGTAATTATTAGTAATTAAACTGTTAGGCAATAAACTGTTCCTTCAAGCGCAGTGGTGACGGGGGGGGGGGGGGGGGCTGGTTCCAACATATATTATGTAAGCATTTCAGAAATCAGGCTGGGAGTAATATTTCTTCAGAGTGCCCGTGGAAGGGTCATAGGAGCTGTGGTGCATGGTTCATAGCAAGAAGGAGGATAAGTGGAGCGCGAGCCATAGCTTGGCTTGATGCTGTTTGGCTAACATGCCGCTGTCAGGGAGTTCACCTGTTGAGCAGAAGAACCAGTCCCCGTGGACTCTGGTGAGTTCTGACTTTGCAGAGTGGGTGACATATTGGCTTTTGTTTGTTGTCAGTCTGTCGTAACAGCAATAAACGGTAGCGGGAAGTATTGGAAATACTAATAAGAAGGTTAATTGTCTCACAATAAAGGTAGTGTCCTTCAGTTTTTAAGGATGCACAAACATTTAGAGGAAAGGTGGAGCATCTGCGTGAAAGTTACCGTCCCTTATCTAGAAATTATTAGTAAATTACATATTGTTTAATCAGAAAGGTGTCATGGAAATGCTCTCCAGATTAAAAGGTGATTTGTGAATTAAGTATTCTTTATAAATGACACAAAAAAACCCAGAAAATACTAAATAGCAAGTGCTAAAATCTCATAATGGCAACTTTACATTGTTTTTTAACGATAGGTGCATGTTTTTAGGTATTTTTACAAATGCCTATTCTTAATTCCAGTTCTAACAACAATCCTAAACAAATTATAAATGTAAACAAATCTGTACAGCAAATGTCATTTATTAATGACAGTGTAGTAAAAATCCTGTAAACCTAAATAATCATAAACCAGTCAGATCTGCAGATTTGTCCATCTTAAGTTGCTGCATAAGAAATAAAAAACTGGTTTTGTAATGAAATGAGAAATACATTTGATTATAATCTCTGACATCTCAATGTGTTTCTCATCAACATTTTCCAGCCTGTCTTTATTATATCATTTTATAATACATTCTTGTTATCAGAGTTGTAAGATGCAACATATTGTGACTGGAGACAATATTTCCACAATGTGAAGTTCATCATTTTGTGTTCTTGTTTTTTATGTTTCCCATGCTATGGTGATTTTCTTTACTAATACCAGGAACCTGTTAATCCATTTGGCATATTTTGGATCTGTTAAGTGCATTAAAGTTGAGAAAACACAACAGCTTTGCCAGTTTTACACTAAATGCTTTCAAAGTCCGTCCATTTGATGTGCAGCTCTGAATCAGTCAGTGCAAACTGTTATTGTCAGCGCTTTACAGTGAAGATGTCATTTCTACATTCTCCTTTTTCAGGCTGTGGACAACCACGGGGAGTGAATGTGCATAAGACATGTTTACAAATGACTCCCTCAAAGCTGAAAGCAAACTCGGTTACTGATGTCCAATCAGCACAAAACAAAGTGAAGACAGAAATGATGTCTGGGGAGGGAAGTTTGCTCCTGGAGAAGTGAAAACAACATTTTGCCCTCTGAAAACACGACCTTCGTTTACTGTGGTGTTGTGCTGATCCTTCAGAAAACCATAAAGCAATTTATTTTAGGCTTTTTAAAATGCAGCCTTGTCCTGAAACAAATGTCTCTTAAAACACTAATCTGTTTGTTTTTAGCAACAAAACAAACCAAAAACAAATTCACGTCTCATCCAGGAAGGACTCCTACACAAATGATGCTATCTGTCACATTTAGCTGTTGAAAGATTTGAGTACAGAATGGTTTCAGACAGATTTTCCACTTTTTCATTTGTCAGATAATAATCTGACTTTGAAACAAAACTATCTCACAAAATGATTTCTTATTAATAGTAAGTCATAGCTCTGTTTACTTTGCATTTACAATCTATTTTATTTGGATTTGATACATTGTAAGAGGAAGATTTCACTATGAATGGTAATACTTTTCAGATAGATTATTTGAAGCATGGTTATTAGAGCCCCACCCAATTTATATCACGCTGAACTGTTAGGATGTCACGAACAGAGGAAGTCAATTTGCCAAAGCAGAGTAGCGCTACAGAAACCTAAATGTAGGAAACAGTAGGAGGTGTGGTTAAGTCTGCGAGTGTAGCCGAGTTCGGACCGATGCAGTGCTTTTATACAGAGGTTATCAAACCCTTAGCAGAAAAAGTCACCAACCTGACATCATGTAACTTTCTGTGTTTCTGTCAGTGTTTTAAGTTTGGTCAAATACTCGATTGTACAAATTTATTATGATAGTTTCTTTTTCTGTCACTTGAAATAGTTAATATTTCCTTCAGTGTATTATGTGACCGTCTAATACTCACAAGTACCGGTAATAAAAAAAAAAAAAAAAAGAAAATGTACTGAATAGAAAGTAAAAAGCAGTTAGAGATGTTGGGCCTACATATGCAAAAGGATTTTATTACTTTCAAGGTTACAAATATGAAGAATCAGAAAAGCCTGTGTGAGTGTATGATTGATCCAGATTTAATTAGTTTAGGTCCATTGATTATGGTTGGAGCACCCTGTATATACAGAGGTACACATTGTTTCTGTCCTCTGCAGCAGTCAAGTCCTTGATTAAGTCCCAATCAGCTCCTGACCTGTTGAAGGAAAATGGGACAGAGCCACTGTGTTTAGGGACTAGCTTGCATTTCATCAGCATACTATTGTAGAAAACACATACCATAGTGAAGAGAAAGCGACACAGTAAGGCAAAAAACATTGCAAAATGTATTCGGATGTATGTTCTGGTGAGTTAGGGCGCTCAGCTTCTTTTATAGTGTTATAAGATGGATTTTGATTAAAACATAATGTATATTTCTTGACAGGTAGACACCATGAACTATGTGGGGCAGCTGGCAGGCCAGGTGCTGGTGACAGTAAAGGAGCTGTATAAAGGGTTAAATCAGGCAACTCTATCAGGATGTATTGATGTGATTGTTGTCCGACAACCTGATGGCTCATTCCAATGCTCCCCTTTTCATGTCCGCTTTGGAAAACTGGGGGTGCTGCGTTCCAGGGAGAAGGTGGTGAGTTAATCTTTGCATAAGTAAAAGCGTATATGAGCTTTTAAATGCAATCATGTGTTTTGATGACATAACCACAATGTCATTGTATTTTGATGGATGAGAAGTTCCTTCAGGGACATTTTCCTCTTTTATATGATTATTCAAAGGATTTTGAAGGGAATCTTTTTCAGTCACATAAAGTAATATATTGTGTTTTTATAAATAATTATATGTAAAGACATAAATGTACACTAGATCATGCAGCCTTATTGTTTCATCGTACCAGCCAATAAGACGCCAGTAAATAAGTGGCATGCAATACACGAACCCGTCTCTTATAAAGCTCCACATGATTTTCAGTTAGCCTAATTGCTTTCTGCTTCTCTTTTTCCATCTTAGGCACATTACCGTCTGATCCACTCGGCCTCACACAGCCGCACATTGCTCTTTCTCTCTATTTATAGACGGACTATTGAGGATTGAGATGGAATACACAGACTAAAACACAGTTTAGCGTGTTACACTCTCATGAAGATTCAAAATAAGTCATTCAGAAAAGAGCCATCTGTCATACAGGAAAGCCAGACAGCACAGGAAGCAGTCTGTGGTTCTTTGAAGTCAGATTTGGTTAAAAAGCACTTTTGTCATTGTCACTGTAGAAACATAAAGAAGTAAAATGGAACAAAACACATCCAAACATTTGGCAGCATCTTACAAAATGATTATTTTTTAATTAATTTCTCAGCTTTTCTGGTGTCTTAAAGATTTAATCTACATGTAATATATCATTTACTGTTCTAAAGCCAGGTTTACTGTAAAACTTCTTTTTATAATAACTGGATTGAAGTCATGGCAAGCTGCTTTAAAGATCTGATCTGCATTCTAGCACAACTCTCATACTTTTCTGATAAGCCTTATTAGTATTTGTTAAAACCTAAGAATCCACACAGTACAGCATTGTTTGTTTGTCTGCACCGACAGATTGACATAGAGATCAATGGCGAACCTGTGGAGCTTCACATGAAGCTCGGAGATAACGGGGAGGCTTTTTTTGTCCAGGAGACCGAGCAGCAAAATGTAGGTTGTATACACTTTATAATAAAAATGAGAAAGAAAAGGATCTGCTGGTGCAAACAAATATAATTAATCTTTCTATACATTTTCTCTTCCAAATAGGAGATCGTCCCTGCCCACCTTGTGACCTCTCCCATTCCTTCAGAAGACATTCTGATCAGGAGCAGAGAGGCCAGATGTGGGGGGTCCACAGCAGAGACCAGTCAACCTGCTGGTTTGGAGGACCAGGCCTCTGGAAACATCTCTTCGTGCTCCAGCTCTGCCGGCAAGAAGAAGAAGCGACGAAGGAGGAAACACAAAGGTGAACAACGCAAGGAGGAGCAAACATGTGCGAGTGGGGAGCCAGAGCTGTGGGAGCTCAGCTCAGATGAGGAACACAATGCACACAATGGACGGTGGGTAGAAACCAAACCCCAGACGCCTGTTCTGTTATTGATTGTAACTTTTGTCATTAATTGACTTTTTCCTCCTTGTCAGAGCATCATCGCTGTCTGTAATGAAGGACAATATGGACCACAGGCAGCATTCACCTCTCACCGCACTTGAATGGGACAGTTATCCTTTCTCTGATGGAGACTGGTCTCCCTGTTCTGTGTATGTCCCTCCCACTCTTTCACATACTTACCTACCTCATACCAGCATAGATATGATGAGACCACTAAACCAGAAACCAGATCAGTCAGCATCATTCCAGCTGGTTCAGTGGAAATCTGTTGTTTGTTTTCCATCAGGGATGCGTCTGAACCCATGTCACCTAAAAGTGACTCGGAGCTGATAGTGAAGCCTACAGAGAGCATGCTCAGAGCCGAGTCTCACATGCAGTGGACCTGGGGAGGGTTTCCAGAATCCACAAGGGTGTGGCTCAAAACATTTCGCTAGTTTAATATGCAAGTGTAGAAATAACAAAAGATCTGTGTTATAAACGTTTCTGTTTCTATCTAGGTAAACAAAAAGGACAAATCAGAGCCAAAAACCTTGGCCATCACTCCCTCAGAGAACACACACTTTAGGGTTATCTTGAGCTCAGAAGCCATGGAAGAAGAGCCACCAGCAGTGCAGAGATCCACAGATCCCATTTGTCTTATTGTGAAACCGGAACCTCGGACCATCAAACCTGATCAGAGCAGCTGCACCCCGGAGCTCCCTAAATCCTCATCAGCCATTACTCACCTTAAGCCAGAACTTTCTAATATTATGTTGAGCAGCTACACCTCTCAGCAAAGTCTCAGCAATTCTGACCTTATGGCGAAACATGATCGCAAAACCAGATGGACATCTTCCCCCCCCAACCGCAGAGAGAGCGGCTCTACATCCAGTATGGGAAGCAAAGAGCCTGGAGACTCTGCAGCGACTTGTCCTGAGTCAAAAGCCTCTTCTACATCTAATGACTCACCCATCAAGAGGAAGGGTAACCTTCTCTTTATCATATTCTGAAAATGTATTAAGATTTGTGTATTGTTATTAACAGTAAACAGTATTAGTATTAAATGTAAAATTGTTGTCATACATTTATGAGGAACTTTCAGAATGAGCCAAAATGTTTGTGTTCTGTTAAAAAAAACATTAACTAAGAAAACCAGAAAGTTATAAAACCGGACTTTTAACTTTCCCAGATTTGCGTGCAACGTTACGAAACAAAGTTTAAGCGCAAGTGAATGTTGTGAGGAAGGATGTGGTTTGTGCTGGGCTTGAGTTTACACTCTGTGTCTGGGGCTTCACTGTATTCACATGCAGAGGTTAAAAAAGGAAGTGAAAAAAATGAAGTCAGCAGTTTCTAAGTGATCTGTCATTCTCATTTCAAAAAGTTGTGAGGAAGAGGAGCCAACATCAGGGGCCAGAAGATATTTACCTGGAAGACCTGAATGTTCTCGAACCTGACGTGGCTGCTCGATACTTCCCCAAAAGGTACAAATCGTAGCGACCATAAAGTTATGTTTTCTTACTCTCCAGATTCTTGCTTTGTCAGATGATGAAGTATCACTAAACTTGAGGAAGGCCTGAGGGCCAAATCATTGATTTAAACTAAATATGGACTCCAGCAGGACCAATCTACCCATTTTTTACATTTGAAACAAATGCATATAACCATTTATTCTTTTCTGTGTTTCAGCGAGTCGGAGCAGGTTTCTAAACACTGGGTAGAGCCAGGACGGCGCTCTGGATCCCAGTCGCCCCAGTCAGTGGGCAGCGCTGCAGCTGACAGTGGAACCGAGTGTCTGTCTGACTCTGCTGGCGATTTGCCTGACGTCACACTCTCACTGTGCGGAGGTGTGGGAGAAAACTCGGAGATTGCAAAAGGTGATCACTTACTATCGGTTGTCAGTACCTTTAGTACATTCAGGTTACTCACTGTCTATTTTTTATGTGTATTTATTACTTTTTTAATGCTCAGTATTTATTATTTCTTATTGTTTGCTTTTTTTAATGGTCATAATTGAAAATCTTTGAATCCTTCAAATCAGTATTTAGCAGTAAATCAAACACTGTGTTCATTAAGGGTTTTTTTAATTAATCCATCTGTTTTGTTGCCTTTTTTAAGAAAAATTCATGGAGCACATCATCACCTACAATGAATTTGCTGAAAATCCTGCAATTATCGACAATCCCAATTTGGTTGTCAGAATCGCAAACCGGTAAGTTTTCTTCCTACCACAAACCCTCTCTTCAGTTTTACACACAGTTAAAATCATTAACTGGAGTTAAAATAACTTTATTTTCTAGATATTACAACTGGACACTGGCAGCACCGTTGATACTTAGCATGCAAGCTTTTCAGAAGAACTTACCAAAGGTAAGCTCTCCTCTACTGCGTTTTAAGAGAGCTGCTTGTTATCGGTGCTGATGCTAATATACATGTGTGTGCATTACTTGAATGGCAGGCGACAGAGGAGGCCTGGGTTAAGGAGAAAATGCCAAAAAAGCCTGGACGCTGGTGGTTTTGGAGAAAGAGCAGCACAAAACAGGTGCCTTTCGTAACTCTTTTGATTAAGTAACCTTGTGAGGTAAACATGCATCTAACGCTGTGGAGGCCTCTGGGAGTTCCAGCCAGTTTGCATTGTAAATGAGAGATATTGCACAAATGCATGTGTCACCCTGTTTTACATTATTATGTAAAGACTCTGTTATGAAAGAAGCTTTATTTGTGTATTTTTAGATACTTACATCAGGTCATGGGATACTACCATAATTGTATTTTCTTCCTCTCCTTAGTTATCATCTGAGACCAAGTTGGAGAGTCAGGAGTCTCTGAGCAGTGATAGCCCTTCCCTCCACAAGCCCCCAGAAACACAGTGAGTCAGCAACAAAGCTTTGGCATCCCCACAACACAACATTCACACACCAACACAGTCGGATAAACATGTCCCACAGAGGGGGGATTAGCATGTTGGTCAGGAAGCTTTGCTGACATCTCGTGACTCATAAACTCATTAAGAGACCCAGAAGAAATGCTTAGATTGTTTGATCCAGATTAACCTGTGCTAGAAATCATTAGCTTTTCTCTCAGCTGCAGCTTTATGAAGGATATGAAAATCAAGTGTTGACGGGATAGATAAGCAGATCTGCTGCCCTCTGGTGTTTAGCTAGTTCACATTTTGAAAAAATTTTAACAATATTTTACACAAGTTGTTTTTTATGGTTCACACTATTTTCCTGTTTTCTTCTTGCAGACAAAAAGCTGCAGACTGGTCTAGCGATGATGAGACTAAAGAGCTCAGCGCTGTGACTCCTGCTCTGACACCCACCGAGCGAGTACAGACAGAAGGTTCAGCTCCAGTGGCATGTCACTCTTACAAGAAGTCCCTTCGTCTGTCATCTGACCAGATAGTAAGGCGACTGATCTCAGCAGTCGGGTTGTTTAACCGCTGACAGAAACAGACTCTGTGTTTCTGACTGTACACAGGAGAGAGGTGACCTGAGAGGCAGAAAGACAGCGTGTATTTATTTGATCATTTATTTTGTGTCCAAAACAACAGCAGGGTCATGTTATTTATTTTTAACCAGACTTACTTCCTGCAATTCAGCAGTTTTCTCTGAACCACACAAAGACGCTACTCAGAATGCACGCTGCCATTAAACAAATACAAATGAAGCAGTGCATATTTATATTTATAATAACCAATAGAAACATATAGTACACACTAAAGCTAGAAGCAGAAGATCATCCAAAGCACGGACATTTCTGGAAGATGTGTTGACATAACACTGGACTTTTTTCATGCTAATAAGTTAGAATGACATGAACGCTGTTGTGCTGCTTATAGATGTATATGATCAAAGTGTTAAGTGATATAAAACCAAAAAACAGATTCAGGCCACACTAACAATATTTTGTTCAATTTTGTTGGTTTAAATTCATTTTTAAATGAACTTAGAATTAATGCCTGAAGGCTAAAGTTGAATTCAACCAGTGAGCATGTTTAGTTGGGAATGTAACTGGTATAATATAACTGATATGGAGATGCTTGAGTTTCAAAGTTGTGCCTCGCTTGCAGGCCAGCCTGAAGCTGAGGGATGGACCGAATGATGTGACCTTTAGTATAACCACTCAGTACCAAGGAACATGCCGCTGCGAGGGGACCATCTACCTGTGGAACTGGGATGACAAGGTCATCATCTCTGATATTGATGGGACCATCACAAAGTATGGGAACTATACAAGCCTCCTGATCTATTGCGTCCTTTCTTTAGAAGCATTTGACCCAATATTCTTTTTGAAATGTATTATCATACTGGTTGGAGATGATAAACGGTCCATCATTCACACCCACAGATCAGATGTGTTCGGTCAGATTCTGCCTCAGCTGGGTAAAGACTGGACTCATCGGGGTATCGCTAAGCTTTACCACTCAGTGCACGAGTAAGATGCAGCCACTGCTGGATTTCACACACACACACACCAAAAACAGTTTGTCAATAAATGAATTTCTGCCTATTGAAGGAACGGCTACAAGTTCCTGTACTGTTCGGCCCGAGCGATTGGCATGGCTGATATGACTCGAGGATATTTGCACTGGGTGAATGACAGAGGAACTCTACTGCCTCAAGGACCACTCATGCTCTCCCCCAGCAGCCTCTTCTCTGCTTTCCACAGGTAGGAAAAGCTTTACCTGGAAACTAACAATACCCCAGATTCAAATAATTAGTGTTTATCCAGATTTAAAGCTGCATCTGGTGCAACTCTGGAAAATGGCAGTGGGGATAAAAGGGAAGAAGATCCATATTACAGTTTGTTTAGCGTCTTATAGCATGTTTGTTTTAGCAGCAGCTTCAGTAGCTGAAGATTGAAATGCATGAAAGTTAAAATTATAAAATGTCCCGTAGCTCATTTTTAAAAACTCTGTTTCTCTAATTTGTCATAAATGCTGTTTTTGAGTTAAGTTATTGTTTTTATCTTTTAATGAAGACTTAAAAATTAATTTGCCTATTTGGGGTGAAAAAAGCTTTTTAAATTTTGGATTCTGTTTTCGTTATTTGTTAAGATGTGTAATATTTCTTGCTTGCTCTTTGCTGGGAAATTAATAAAAGTCTAACAGTTACTGAAAACCAGTCTTATAGTCCTGAAAAAACAGATCAGGTGACTCCAGTTGTAGGTCAGAGGTCAGGTCTGGCGGTGACCCTTTTCCTTTGTGAATTCTCCTGCTAGAGAGATCATAGAAAAGAAGCCCGAGAAGTTCAAGATCGAATGCCTCACAGACATCAAGAACCTGTTTTTCCCAAACACACATCCTTTCTATGCTGCCTTCGGAAACAGAGAAAGCGTAAGTTGATCATTTCTTTTATTTCTATACAAATTAAAGTTGTATTTGATTGATTTATTTTAAAAAAAAGTCTATAAAAAATAATCCCGATTGTCCCTTTTTTTCCTCCACATAAGGATGTATTTGCCTACAAGCATGTAGGTGTTCCCGTGTGCCGGATATTCACAGTAAACCCGAAGGGGGAGTTGATCCTTGAGCAAGCCAAAGGCAACAAAACATCGTAAGTAGTGATGCGACTGTGGAGCTCCTTTTTTTCAGCTGTTTCACTCAATAGATTATTGTATTGTATTTGGCAGATACAGCCGGTTGAGTGAGCTTGTGGAGCATGTTTTTCCTCTGCGAAGCACGCAGCACAGTGCTACCTTCAACTGTCCAGAGTTCAGCTCCTTCTGCTACTGGAGGCAGCCAATCGCTCAGGTGTGCTTTGAGGAGCTGCTGTAAGTCAGTGTTTTACTTTTCTGAAAGTATGCACTGGTTTCAGTGTTGGAATCATTTACCTGCTCATGAATACGTTCTGATTTAAAAGAGAAGCTTGAAATATTCATGTTTTCCAAATGTTTCAAAGAACTCCATAATCTTCATTACACTTTATTTTTTTCTTTCTGCTATTTTATTTTGTCAGTTTTTTTGACTTGTTATAGATTTGTAAAGCTGAATTGCTTGTTGCCATGATTTGCACAGTTTTTCTTTGAATATGTGTGAAAAAAAACTTGTCTAAGCTCATTTAGTCAGTGGAGGAGGGATGTACCTACATTTGCTGTAGTGCTTTTTGCCGGCTGACTTTTGATGCATTCAGAGCAGATGGATAGTCACCTCTTTAAGGCCTTATTTGTTATTTAATATATGTTGCTTTGAAATTTAAGGAATTGTATTAATATGCTAAGAAGAAAACATATTGCTCAGTTTAAACTGCATAAACACAATTTTGATTAAAATTTAGAATGTTAATGTGGCTGCTATAATGAGTTAGACTGAAATTTAGTTTTTATTCATTTTTAGTCTTTGTTGTTACTTTATGCCAGATGCTGCTGTTGTGAGAACTGCAGCGTTTTATTTCATGTTGCAGCTCCATTTGTTTCTTCTTCATGCTCAGTAACAGCAGTCTAAAACTTTCTGTATTCTTTCTGTGAAAGTAACAAACCTCGTGTGAAGATAACACACAGTAGTTCTAGTTTATGAAATTTATTTCAGCTTTTGCAGCTGATGCAGGTTTTTCTGTATTTTGCTGTAACCATCCATCTTTATTTAGTTTACATTATGATGACACAGTGTAAGGAGAAAAGATGATTTTGATTATTATGTTGAATTGTTTGAATATGAGTCATTTGATTTTACTCTTTGCACAGGGATATTTAATGTCTGTTTAGTATTATATTAATGAGCAGGACAAACTAAAATGGTATAAATTGCTTTAATAAAAAGATCATTTAAATCAACCTTCAGAACTTTTGTGCATTTTAGTGTGTACAGATACGATGCAATTTCTGTCATGTTTAAAATCCTGAAGTGTTTTTTTTCTGGTTAAATACCGCCATACTTTATATTTTGGACTATAAGTAGCTCCGGAGTAAAAGTCGCATCAGTCAAAAAAATGAGTAATGCCGAAGATAAAACCATTTATACACTGGAATATGAGTTGCATTTATTCATAAGGCCTACCAGCAAATATTATATTAATATCTTTGGAAAGTACCAGAGCACTGAGACGTAATTGTGCTGTTGACAAACTTCTTCAGGCAGCATGTCGGTCTGGATCGTTCTGCTTAAGTCACCCACAGGTTTATGAAATAACCCAACCTTCTGCAATTAAATACATGCTAAAGATCCAAGTAAAGACTGATTTTATTTGGCTTGAATAAATATGCTTGAGAAAAGAGTAAAACTGGTGATTAGGATACGCATTTTGCAAACCTTCTACGCATCACAAGCTAAGACCATCTTGCCTTCAATGAACTTGCTATGTCTTCATTGCAGAAAAAGTAACGTCTGCTTTTCATCCACCCCACACAAGTTTTTCATACACTTTAAACTTTCTTTCTGCTGCTCAATTACTGTTTTGGCTGCATACTGTGCTTCATTTAAGTGTTTTTAGTGGTACTGGGGCAGCAAAAAGTTGTCACAAGCCCAGAGCATCCTCTATATAAGTCACACCTGACTATAAGTCGCAGGAACAGTCAAACTATTAAAGTGTGACTTATAGTCCGGAAATTACGGTACTGTCAATCAGTGTTCTTTCATCTAATAGAGTGTGTAAGCAGTGATGTCCACCATGTTTCATCTCAGCTGAACACAGTGCAAATGTCGGAGCTACCGTTTCAAAGGGCTCGGGTACAACAGCACGGCGCTGAATGATGACAGGATCTGGGGTGAGGCTGTGATGGCGAGCTTCCCTGCAGTTAGGACGAGTCCAGCCCGATCTCCTTGCCTCAGTGAGAGAACCAGGCTCAGTGATGTTGAGCTGCTGCAGCTGCACGGCTCATGTGATGTGCTTTCAGACAGAAAACCTGTAGAATCCAGCTTCTGGATACTTTGATTGGACACAGAGAGCACCGCCTCCACCTTCTCACCTCTCTGTGCAGCGAGAACAGCCGTCACCAGGTAGCGGCCATTGGTTGGAGCTGTGAAGATGCCTGAAACATATTAAGATGCTCTTCATGCACTGATTATTACCAAATACATTAATTTGATTATGTTGATCTATTTTAAAGCTAACCCAGATAATATCTGACTTTTTTTTACTGAACTCATTATATGATACAAAATCTATGGATCTACATGATTCTTTTTCTTATAAAACTGATAAAGTAAATGTTTACTTTATCCACAGAAGTTTTTTTTCATATCAGTAGCACCACTATAAGAAAAGCCCTCTCATTCATGCCATTGGAACTACTGTAAGAAGTACCTGTATATGGATCATAATGTCCTCCGTCGTTGACCAACACCTTGTTAAATCGAATTATTCCAACTTCTCCATGAAATGGCAGCAGAGTGAGACCAGCGGAGAACGACACTCTCTCATCTGAACACAGGAAGAGAAACATTGCATATGAAAACCAGCACAACCTGAACCGGAACTGGATATTGAGCACACACTGACCTGCAGCTGTGGCATCTTTTTGAGGCGAAGTTTTGTGAGGCACACTCAGGTCTGTTGATCCAAGGAGAAAAAGTGTTTACTCTTGACAAGGTCATGTAATGCAGCACAAAGAAGTAAAAAAGTAAAAGCATGTTCACCTGAGATCAGACGGACGCCAGACTTTGGGGAGTCAGTGGGTTTAAGAGGTGATGCTATTGGCACAAAGATAATAAAGCATGAAATAATGCTGCGAAACATGCAAAGCAGTGTGTGTGCTCATGGCCGCTCTCACCTGGAGCTCCAGCAAAACCCTGAACAAGCGTCATGCTGCCATCAGACCCCTTTGGCAGCTTGGATATGGTCATTTTGCCTGGGGGTCCTGCCTCTCCGGTCTCTATGACAGGTGGCTGTGGGAGGGAGACATCGGCAGGGCCATCCGGCAGCTTGAAGCTCTCACTTGGTCCCTGAAGAGGCCCCGCCTCTTCCTGTCCAACCTGAGCACCTGAACAGGAAAGACATGGAACGAAAGATGGAGGTGAGGCTGCAGGTCAGAGCGGCAGATGTGCAAACAAACCAGCCGGTTACACCTCATTTTTCCTTTCTGTGGAACAATTTCAAATCGTATAAGATTTTTGTTTTATTTTTGAGTTGCAAATTTATTTTTTTATTTTATTTTTTAGCTAAATGGAAGAAATGCTGCAAATTAAAAAAAAAAACAACTAATTTAGGCATCATTGGATATAATTTTAGCTATCCATCCTCCTTATGTCGCCATGGCAGCTTTAACACAGTGTGAAGAACTTCTTGAAATCATTTTGACAAACTTTTCAGTAAGTTTTAAATCACAACTACCTCTAAGTTTTAGATTTTCACACTGCATCTTCCATAATTTGTATGTACGATTAAAATATTCCATATTAATACCACAGAGTTCATGAAAAAGTCTTTTCTTTTCCCTTCACTTTGAACAAAGATGCAAAGCATCAGCTCAATCATTTGTCCTCTAACAGGCCACCTGTAAAAATACTCAAAAGGTTTCAGCTCAGTCAACTGCACAATTACACATAGCTGCGTCCTACAGGGATTAAACAAAAGGCGGATGTGCATAATAAAGCTTTAATGCTAAAGGACTTTTTTTTCACTTTTAAACATGTCATTTATCATCTGAGAAACTTCTTGGCTGAACTGATGGCTCGGGAGTTTCTGGTATTTAAACTGATTGTTATCTGGATCATACGAGTGATTGAGGGTTGGGTTTAGGGGTCAGGTTTGGGGGTTGGGAGCTGTTTACCCACTTAACCATGCAGTGGGTCATTAAAAAACCTTGAAGTGACAACAGCTTAACTGCCCAGCCATTACATTGAATTTTGGGGATGTGTTAATTAATATCTACCTCTCTTAACATAACAAGTTCTCAAAATGAAAACAAAAACAATCACAGTATTGCTAATGCTAATGCTAACACAACTTATTTTACACATCTTCAGTTTTCCAAGTATCGTTTTGTTCCACCCCTCTACAATTATTTTCCTGTTTGAACCAACAATTACTGACAAGGCTAACTACATATTTACACATGGTTGTATTAATGTTTATGGCAGAGCTACGGATGTATCTCGCTAACAGCCTAACAATAAGTAATTATCTGAACCTGTTATTAACAACAGAGTGCTGCCTGATCTCCCATCCAAAAGTCCTCAACTATAAATGACGGCATTCCTGGAAAAAAACATCAAGATGAATCCTGGAGTCTATCAACAAATCATAGCTCTTGGCACATAGTCACTGTTAAAATCTTGTATACATGATAAAAAGATAAAATCCCCAAACTCTGTCGCTCCAAAAGGGAAACCAGCACATAAAAGGCATACCAGCAGCATACCGAGGCCACATGTTCAGTCACCTGGCAGCTGCTACCCCTCACCCCGGGGAAAAAGGGTCAATTACCATAGAAGCAGAAGAAGGCTGCCTGTTAAATGCAACATGTGCTGGGAAGCTGGAGTGTGGCTCTAAAACAATGCAGGGGGTGAGTCTGAGTCCACGCTCTGGTCTGCTTCTCAGTCTAGCTGCTGCTCATATAAAACAAGGTATGAGCTCCACTGTGGACTTTGATCTGAGCATTTCAAAACCAATTTCAGACCCGGTGCCACGAGGAATAAAAGAAGCAAGTACAGGATGTATATGTGATGGCTTGATGAAAGAGGTGAGATGTAAACAAATAGAGCTGGAGCTGCTGTCAACCGCACAGGCAGCATGGGAAATTCTCCTTTTGTTTTTAGTCACTTACACTGCAGCGGTTACTGATTATAAAAGCCCTTTGTGGAACAAAAACTCCCACTTTTTACTAAACCAATCCCATGTCTGCGTGGCTGCAAGCATATTAGGACTCACTAAAACACAATAGACTTTTACAGCCTTGATTCAGGAATCCGTGATTGCAGCCTCAAAGTTTTCAAAACAAACCTACAAAGAGAGGCTACATTTTAGAGTCTAATGCATCAGCAGCCAGTTCCAGTTACAGACTTTGAAGATTTCATTGTTCTTGAGGGCGTACTGTCAGGTCCCATCTTGTTTTTCCTTTGTGGGGTTATCACGTTTGACCGATGACTCGAGTGTGTCATTATCTCATGCAGGTCACCGACCTACAAGCCTTAACACCCAACGTCAGAAGTGGGAAAGCATGCTTTCTTATCTCTAAAGGTTTCCATAATGAAGCTCTTCAATGCTGCTTTAAGCGAGTCAAACACGAAAAGGATGCGCTTTATCACAAATGAGGAGGTTGGCGATAGTGTCCGTTTCTCTAAGAATCTAAAAACACTGCCGGTGAATTACCTGTTCAGCTTACAGTTGCTAAATACAGTCTTACGGTGATGATTCTGCATTAATTTCAGGGTATTTACATCCAAATTAAAGGGAAAGCTTTTAGAAAATTACAACTTTTAATGTTTAGTATAATTTTCTTTTCTTTCATGCCCTTAAATGTAATTTCCGTTGTGACACATTTTCATCTGGAAGCTGTGAATAATAACAAAACTAAAACTGCTCGTCCTTAGTTTGCCGAACAGAACAAGCTAATAAGATATTATTAGTTATGGGTAGACAAATCATTAAATCAGTTACTTCTGGGAAATTTAAAAAGAAAAGAAACAACGACTGAGCTTATATATATATATATATATATATATATATATATATATATATATATATATGTGTGTGTGTGTGTGTGTGTGTGT
>JBAMHX010000020.1:8651587-8682812 GCA_037177515.1 Pseudomugil tenellus
TTCATGCAGAACTGTTGGGTTCATGCAGAACTGTTGGGTTCATGCAGAACTGTTGGGTTCATGCAGAACTGTTGGGTCCATGCGGAACTGTTGGGTTCATGCAGAACTGTTGGATGCATGGACGGAGTTATTACCGCAAAACTGAACTTAAAATCTAAAATATGAATATATTATTGATTCTGTTTCAAGTGTGAATTCTTTGCTGCATTGTGGGAGCAGTGTGTCATATATTTCATTTAACACTTCATTCAACTTACCTTCCCTTTTAGTGGAGACGTTTGACAACACCTGAAGGTCTCCGGCAACATTTGAGATGCTGTTCTGGAGATTTTGACAAGTTCCCTTCAGTCCTCCAATATCACGAGCATGAGCTCCAGCTGTGATGTTTAGCTGGTTCACACAAGTCCACAACCCAGTGACGTGCTTGTTCAGTCCTTCTTTGATGCTCTGGAGGCTGCTGGAGATGGGGTCCAGCTTGCTGCATAACGTCTCCACATTAACGACGCGGCTGTCAATGTGAGCAATCTCTTTCCCTACATCTTGTGTCGTCTCCCGGCAACGGTCGGCCTCAGCTTTCACCTCCCTGCCCAACTCCTCCAACTGCTGTCTGAGCTCCTGATGCTGTGCTCTGTGAAGCTCCAAAAGGTCTTTGGCTTCCTGCACGGCCTGCGCTTTAACTTGACCCCAAGAGGAGTTGAGGTTCTTCAGTGTCTGAGACTGTTGGTGGATTAAATCGGACACAGAGCTTTCCAATCTGCTCACACAACCTTTAAGGTAGCTTAACTCGCTGTGTACATTCTCAGTGTTGTGTTTCAGGGGTTGGCCGGCTGAGTCTGTGTCATTTATCTGAACTTTGGGTTGACCTCCTGTAGTTAAAGAGGTCTTAAAGCTCTGAAAGTCTTGCTGAAAGGTTTCTTGAGAAGTCGCATTGCATTTGTTTGAGCACAAATAGTCTAAATTATAAAGTCTTTGCTCCAGAGATTGAAAAGAGTCTTTTAGAGAGTTAACATCTTTCTGCAGAGAGTCGGAAGTCTGATTCTGACCCCCAGATGGGTATGTGGTACGTGTGTTTACAAACCCAGTTTTAAGTCTCTCCTCCACGGCGGCCAGTTTGACATCCAGTGTCTGCTTCAGGTCTCTGACGGCCTCTGTTTGCTCATTCTGCAGCCGCTGCTCCACAGAAAGACAATGCGCTGCCAGAGTCCTCTCCGATGAGTTTAGATGGATTTCCAGGTTTTCCACACGAGACAGAACTGAGTGGGAGTCTACCTTCACTGGACCATCTAGCCTGGTCTTGAGGTCCTGGATCTCGTTGCGGAGGTCACTTTCCTTTGAGTCCATGAGCTCAGCCAGACTGAAGTAGTTGGCCTCCGTTCCTTCACACTGCTCCTGAACAGACAGGATTTTATAGTCGCAGGAGTTCTTCAAGTCGGCCATTTTGATTTCAATGCCCTCCATCATCTCCTCTCTAAGGGCGCGAATCTTACTGTCCAAATAGGCTCGCAGGTCTGCATCACTGGACGGAGGAGCAGGAGGAGGTGGTGGTGTGGACACCGGAGTATGTGCAGCATCCATCAGCAGACGGATTTGTCCATCATGATGGTTGACTCGATCCAGCAGATCATCCAGGGCGTTGCTCTTGGACTCAAGATCGTACGTGACCTGGCTGATCTTGTTCATGAACTCATCCACTGGCATCGTCTCGTGGCCAATGAAGCCTTGCACCTGGACGGTTTGGGTCTCTGCACCCAGTGCACTGGCAGGATGCTTCATATCATTCAGCAGTGTCACCAGCATTTTACTTGCATCCTCTTGGAAATCCAGCCTCAGATTGGAGGCCATGTCTGTCATTCTTGCTTGCATGTCAAGAACCATTTGGGACAAGTGTTGCACCTCCTCCTGCAGGAGTTTTGCACTTTGAGAGCCGTCTTGAACCTCCTGTAGCCTGTCACCGGTCTGACCCCCAACCTGCCGCCCTCCTACCAGTAGATTGTTTCTCTGGTCCATTTGTCTCTGGTCTGGAGCTGTAAAACACAACAGAAATGTAGGAAACTGTAAAATGAATGTCCCGATTGGATCAATTCTAAATGTAAGAAGTAAACATTTAATTTCACTTCTGTTTTTAAGACATTTTCTACATTTTTTCACAATGTTTCCATCATGGCTCTTCACCTTGTTGGGTTGGAAAGCGTCCAGTTGGAGCATGGGGCAAACGCTCCACTTGGAGTATCCTCATGTCCTTCACCTCCATGCAGTCGTGACCCTGGTAACCCGGGCAACATCGCCACTCCAGTCCAGTCACAGTTTTGTAGGCAATTTTGTACGTTGGCCTAAAATGTGTCTGATATCTTGGAACAGAAGATATTGGGATATTAATTACGACATCTTTCTCAGGTGATGTAGAAAAGACATAGTGCTATGTCATTGTCCAGTTATGGTACAAAACGAATAAAGATTTATACTTCAATCCACCTTAAAATACTAAAACTGTAGAATCAGCAAATAACTGCTTCTGATTTTAATGTGTAGTTTGATTTAATGTGAAGATATTTCTGATAAGGGGAGAGAATATGTTATATTGTTAGTGGAAAAGTGATAAATGTCAAGAGAGAAGTCAAGATGCTTTGATAAAGCAGTTCAGCACACATGATGGGATGCATGAAGGATAACTTCTATTTTACTGTTCAGTTCCAGTTGAACAATCCTAACAGCAGTTCTGTAAGACTTTAATATAAAAAGGAGCCCTCCTCCACCCAATGACCATGACTTCTGGGAACTTACATCACTTGTTGCGCACAGTTTGGCAGCTCTGGCGGACACGGTAAAAACTCAGGCTGTACGAAGCTTTCCGTGCCTCCAACCACTGCGCAACTCACGTTCTTGTGCACAACGTGGGCGCACCAGTTTCTGCAGAGAATAAGTCCAGATGCAAGGATATGGTTGGATGAATCCATGTTTATTTGCAAACATGCCCTGAATAAAAGGCGATCCGCGTACTCACTTGTTCCTTTGTCGTGTCTGGGAGCCAGAATATGCGTTTCCCTGAAACAGGCTGTGCGTTAAAGGAGATCCACTGATGAAAGGAAGAGTTATCCAAAAGTTAAGGAGCGGTAGTGCGAGCTTCATGGCGAAACTCTTAACAGTGTCTTTTCAGATCGTGATGCGGTGGGAGGTTTGCGGAACGCAGAGCTCTGCGCGTTGTGCGCTCTCTGCGGTGCGCAGATCCAAATATCCTCTTCCAGCTTCTTTGGATGTGACGTTGCGAGACACCATCCAATGCCGACAGATGCACTTTTTTTCCAGGCTGACGGATCTCTCTCACACACAAAAGCGAATCAGAGCAGGTCAGGCTGTCATTAGGTGTATAAAACCAAAACCATCGCTCCCAGCATTTCCAGAAGTCTAAACTTGTTTCTGTCAAACACGTCTGCCAGCATCTATGCAAGTACACTTTCATTTGGCTTTTGAAGTTTTACTATATCTGGTATTTAAAAGGATCAGTCACAAAGATATTTGGAAACAAGAGTTTATTTGACATTTTAACATTAAACACAGGAGTATTCAAGATCCACAGATATGAACTCACTTAAAAAAAAATTCCAACATGAAGTTAAAAAAAGTAAAAAAATAAAATCGTTATAAAATAAAGGATCTGACATCAAACTCAGTTTGGACTGAGGTGTTTCTTTATGAGATTGTCCATCTTGCTTTTTTTGCAATGATGCCAGATGGCTCCCCAGGACCTTCAGAAGCCCGTTTTCCTGATCTTGCCGAGGCTGATGCAGGAGGAAAAGCGCATAGCAATGAAAAATGATGAGAAAAAAAGACAGAAACAAGAAAAAATGCAAAGAGTTAAATAAATACTACCTAGCTGTCTGTTGATGTCTTTCAACTCCGCTTTCTTCTGCTCCAAGTTTTGCTTTGTTTTCAAAATGTCAGGACTTTCCCTCAAGTGTGCTTTGCACTCCATTATAGTTTTCTCCATCTTTTCTTTAAATGACAAGTAGTGAGAGAGCACCTCTGTCCCACAGGAAAAATAAATTACACATAAAGCATGGTCTGAAACACAAAAACACCAAAACATACAGAGCAGAGCTTATACCTATTTGTTCCTTCACATTGTAGTAGAGCTGAGGGAGCGGGGCTCCAAACATCGGTAAATGTTGGTGCGGTGGGGCTTTGTTTTGTGAACCTCCGAATTTCCCCTTGGAACTGATCCGATCCCCCTGCCTGGTCAATATGGTGGGACACGGCATTCTGTTCTCCACCACCTGAAAGGAAAAGCTCATTTATAACCACCGGCCAGTTAGCATGGCTCTACTGTCAGCAAGCAAACACTCACCGCTTTTCTGTACTCTGTGGCAGAGTCCAGGTCATCCATCACAATAGTGTCACCCAGGAGGTTTTTAAAGACTGGAAAACAAAAAAATAAATACATAAAAAGACAAGTTATTCTAGAAAAAGCCTTATTTGTGCTCTTGTTAAAGCTCCCTCCTTAAAAGTGTGGATTCCACATGGCCAATGAGCTTTAAAGTATGTTTTTGTTCTTATTCTTGTTCCCAAGTTCGCTCCACAAGGGCTGGATCTGAAATAATGAGCTTAATAATACATCTGGTATTTTACAAGTACTGTCCATTTATATTATTTGCTAAATTAAAATGATAATATCTACTAAATGTACACATTAATAGAGTTGGCTATGATCCGTCAGCATTTTCCCTGGCTGTTGCTGTGACAACAGTGTTGCTTTTGGCCCGATGATGTGATTAAATTCTTCATATTTCTGAATGTCTGCTCTTCCATGGTGAAGTAGCAGCTCTTTCGGGTTTCTCTGTGTTCACGATTGGTCAGAGGCTGCTAACTCCCCCCCTTTTATATGAGCGTGCACTGGTTGTGATGAGAAAACCCTGGGTCGAATTACAGTTATTACCAGTGCCGTGTATCCAGATCCTCAATGTCTGGGTGAGTCATACCAGCTAACAGAGATATCCGGGATTAATCTCGCTTTGTAGTACAGGCTTCTGAGAAACTCTCAAACAAACACACAGGAAAGTGTGGAAAAAAAATCTGCAGTGCCAAAATAAAATACTGAGAGCAGCTCACCGATTTCACAGTTCTCCTTTTCATAGGGGTGAATCAGCAAGTCTTTGGCATAAACTGGGTTTCCACGAGGGTCAAAGAGCCTGTAGTTGTTTCTCATGTGGGGCAGTGGTCTGCAAGCAGCACAAATATTTAATATTTCAATCCTGATGCCAAAACAAGTTAAAACACTGCTTTTTCATTTTTTCAGCACTGCATACAAAGAACAAAATTAGGATTTTAACAAGTTTGTTGAACAATTATTTAAGATTATGATGCTCAGAATCAGAATATCTGCAAACAAAGTTGTTATAAATTCTTACATCTGAGAATATTTCAAGCTTTTCGCATACAAAGTTTTTGTTGTATTTGTAATCTAAAACTTGTCTTTTGTAGGACATTTAGTGCAGGGCCAAATGCTGCATAAACACTTTCGCTGTTAGGGGGTGTGTGGAGGCTAGGCTAACACTTCAGTTAGTCTGTGAGCTTCATCAGCAGTTTTTGTGGGAGCCATTGTTATCCAGCTGTAGAGCAGTACTTCTGCCATGTGGGAGTGTGGCAAATCCACAATGATGCTCAAGTTAGAGCATGTTTAAAAAAAAATATGTGACAAACTACATACATGTTTTCAAAGAAAAATATTGCGTTTTAATTAGATAAATTGTTACTTTGTTGTGACTGATCAGTGCAAATTCAGTACAATGATGTAGACATTTTAGACATTTCAGCATTTTGTCTCCACCTACTGGATGCAGGAGCAATTACACAAACACTACTAATGCTGTTTTATTGCTAAGGAGAAAAAAAATAACAAAAAAGCAGCAATAATGATAACATTGCTTAGAAAATACTAAAAGAAAAGGTACCCCCCCCCCCCCAACACACACACACAAAAAAAGGTATAAATCTGTTGTCTTAGAAAAAATAAAACGATACACCCGAGCTTTACCTGTCTCCTCGCTGAACATGGATGCTGTCGAGCGCCATGACCTGCTGAGAGCCTTTCGTGTCGCTGTAGATCTTCCGAGCCGCTGCCGTCGTTCTGGTAATGACGCAGTCCATGTCACCCCTGAGGTGCCAGGAGATAACCCTCGCAGCCTGATTGTCCTCTATAAAAGCCAGGTGGGCCACCTGCATATAAAGCCTAAGGGTTAAAACACACTTACACACCACATCTATTCTATTCTATTCTATTTTATTCTATTCTATTCTATTCTATTCTATTCTATTCTATTCTATTCTATTCTATTCTATTCTATTCTATACTATTCTATAGTCAGACGCTTTTATCTAAAGCTACTTACATCTGACAATAAGAACACAAGCAAGGTATCAACCAATAGGAGACATCATAGATAAGTGCATTCGGACTGCTGGAAGTCTAGTTGGATGGAGGTGTAGCAGACTTTTTTTTGTTATTGTTCCCATTTTTTTCTAATGTCATCTGTGCTGAAGTGTCGCAAAGAACTGGAAAATTTTCTCAAAGTCAGTTTTGACAAATAGATATGCTAAGCTAAGTGCGAAAATGCTCCTTAAAGAGTCTTTAGCCTGCTTTTGAAAATAGTTAAGGACTCTGCAGAGCGAACAGAGTTTGGCAGTTCGTTCCACCACCGAGGAACAACAGAGGAGAAGAGTCTCGCTTGTGATTTAGCCCAACGTAGTGATGGTAGTGCTGGGCGTCTTTCACTGGCTGAGCGTCACTGTCGAGAGGGAGTGTAGCTCTGGATTAATGAGTCAATGTAGACAGGAGCCATTTGTGTCATTGTTTTGTAAGCCAGAAGCAAAGATTTGTATTTGATTCGTGCGTCAACTGGAAGCCAGTGCAGTGCAATTAGCAGCGGAGTGACATGAGCTCGTTTTGGTTTTTTGAAGACCAGACGCAGTCCTGCGTTTTGAACAGTGACAGTATAGAGAGGTTTTGAATCATCTGCATGCCGGCAGGCTGCGACCAAGAGCTGTGTGGTGTGTCCTGTCAGGTAGGGTCTGCTATACTTTCTGGATAAAAACAACAAGAGGTTGTTACCGTTCCCAGAACATCTGGATGGATGTAGTTGTTTGGGATGCTGCAGACTCGTCTGGGCTTTTTCTCTAAATAGCTCGCTTCAGCTTTCTTTTTGGAAAGTGTTGCAGAAATCTCTGAGCACTACAAGGGATTGTGATATGAAAATGTTATTTTCAGATACATTTATGTGATTATAATCAGAACAGGAGTGAATGAGGAAAAGACGTAAAAACTTACAGATAAAGGTTTCATGATTGTCATATTTCTTCTGTTCAGCTCATTTCTGTAGGATACCTCTTTATGTTCTTCATCCTGGAGTTGTTCTAATAAGGCAAATTTAAAATTGGAAATCAAAAGCTAAAAGACACTCAAATAAAGTCCCAATTAGTCTGAATGTGTAGTTTAAAGCATCTGCAGACACTTTTATTAAGCGAATAACAGAGTAAAGGTAACTTTGGTTTAAAACGACAAGGCAGGACATTGCTTTGATTGGCATCAACCCGGTATATAGATAAAACACTCACTTGTGTATAGATCCTTGAGCGTTGAATGAATCCCCAAAGATTCATTGATCTGTTGAATAGTTTTCTCAATTTCATCTTTCTTTTTTGTCAGCTCTGACATTCTTTGTTGATTCTCTGCATCTAAAATAAAAAAAAGCAAAATAAGGCAGATAAAAACTGTGAGAAGTAACTTTAAGATTGCTTAATAAACTTTCAAGGTAATTTTGCTCAAGTGCTGAGACATTTTAACGTATAGCATTGATACCAAACACCGAAGTTCCTCTATGGTATCCATAACATGCACACAGGAAAGGCTTTTCTGATCAAACAGTGTCTCAGTCCCAACTTTTAATGTCCATGTTTTAGATACCACAGAAACAACAGCAGCTATTTATTTGTTTCTTTGTATTTTATTACTCTGTCAAAAAGTTATGGATGGATTTTTTATGAAATTTTCAGGATTTCTCCGTTCTGGGACCATGAACAGATGACTGAAATTTGGAGATCATTCAGGGGAAGACTGTGTGGCTTGGCGGAGGTCTGCACTCTCAAAGATCTTTCTAGTTATGCTTCTATCTTATCAACAAACTCATAAATAATCAAATTTCATAACGATGCTTCTCCGGCCAAACTGCTGACAAATGTTGGCTCCTGAACCAGAGAACGGATACACGTGTAACAGGATTGAGATCCTCACTGAATTACCAATTTATTAAATGTATCTTGTACTCTGGTGACAAAAAAGCATTTTGCATTTTTCAGTCACCTCCAGAAGTTGTGACATTAATTAAAGCTTTATTCCAAGAGAAAAACATTTTTAACCAGCTTAGTTTCTTTACTATACCATTGAAAAAGTAGAAAGGCAGCTCAAAAGGCTCCAGGGATGTGGGAGACGCTGGCACCTCTGGTTTGAATAGAAGTGTGTATGTACTGCCGTCTTCACCCGGGCTGTTCTTCATGATGGCCAGCCTCTGAGATGAGTGAGAGCATCATGATCATATGCAGCGCTTCTGAGGTCAAAATTACACATGTCCCGTGGAAACGGTTACTTACAGTGATGAAGGCTTTTCCTTCCTCTAAGTCAATTTCAATGCTTCCTTCATTACATTCAAACAGAGGGAGAGTGCCGTTTGTTTCTCCTTTGGCGCTCCGTATTGAAACAATCACCTTCCCATTCAAGTCTTGCCCCGAAGGATTTCCAAATGCATCCTAGAATCATTAACAACACAGTGCAGTAAATGCTAAAAAGGCGAAAGAAATGCTATCTATTCAGAGCTGCTCATGCTAAAAGCTTTGCAGCGCCTCAGCTCACCTTTAGCCACAGAGTCATGTTGTTGATCAAGGTTCTCTTAGTGATGTACGCACTGTAGAAAACAACTGGGGGTGCAGGCTGGACATCAGGACCCAGTTTTACAGCCTTATTGGCCACAACATTTATACTGATCTAGAGGGTTGAAACACAGATCGGACTTGAGTTAGCGGAACATGTGGGGAAATGAGAGCTTCTTAAACAGGAGACACTTGACACTTAATAAAAACAGCTCATAAACATTAACAGTAAAACCACCAACATTTCAAACAAATTTACCACCCCCACTAGAACAGCGCAAATGAGGCCAAGATGCATGACTCATTAAAGGGTAAAAATGACAGATCGATCGCTTCCGCCCCACACCGATTCCTCTGCCGTTTCGTCCGATTCCGCCTCACCAACATCCAGAGCGACTCCTCTCTGTGACTCTCCGTCACTCAGATCTTGGGATAATAACTTCTTTGGCATTCATCCATCTCCTCTATTCATCCATTTGTCACATGTAGCGGCCTAAACGTTTATAAAATCCTTTTACTTACTAACAGCTATTAAACTTACGTACGTTACTAAGCAAGCGGGAGAGGCGCGAAAGGGCGTGGCCCAGAAACATCCGACATCCACAGTGCATTAACTAGATGGTAGAAATGACCTCCGCAGCAGTTCTAGGTATACTTTCTCAGATTTTTTTCATTTGTGATCAATCACCAAAATTCACTATATGTTTACTGGAAATGGGGATTTTATTTTAACAGTGTTTGAAAAACCAAGGAGGTAAAAATGACCAGCATGGCGGTTCTACTGTTAAACCCATATGCTGAATACCGTAAAGAAAATTAGCATCTATAGTCTAAAATAATAAACAAATGTAACATCTGGATAACTTTCTGCCACCTTTCAACACTGACATGCAGGAATTTTGTTTTATTCCTTCTGTTAGTATCTGGGGTTTGCATCAAATTTTCCATAATGTGGATTTTATAAACCGTTTTTTTTTTTGGTAGAGTGAATATCTAATCATACCGGTCTCATACGCATCCCAATGTCTCGCTTATCAAAATGAAAGTATAAATATAAAGAAAGTCATTCTTTGACCAGCCAATACAAGCAGATCAATCTGTAATATTCCTTCCAGTATATAATACAACACCAACTGCTACTAGGGAGAGAAATAATTGACCTGACATAAATTTTTTTACTTTTAGTGCAGTTTTGTTGAATCGGTCACAACAGGTCCGAGATCTCAAATAAATAAGACCACCTTAACTTCATAAGGGGGCTCTAATAATCACTTCCTAAGTTAAATGTGTATTTTTTATTTGCATTGGGAATATATCATAAAAGATAATGTGTTTGCAGTTTAAAACATGTTAAAAAATAGGATTATTTTTACAAATCTGCATGCTTAATGATGGACAAAGGAAAGTGTCAAGAAAAATAATCTTTTGATTAAAAGTGAAAACCTACCTGGTCACCATGCATGATTATTTGGTCAATGCACATCGAGAACTGTATAGTGTGCTTTCCAACTTCTTTGGGAATTACTTTGTCTCTGGAGTAAAACACAGTTTTGAAAAATAGTTAAATTTTCTGGAGAACTGACTGCAGACTTCCTGGTTAAGAAGAACAATACAAATTAATCTGAAATTTGATGTTAACTTAGCAGAGAATAAAGAATAGCACCGTAGCTAAATGATTTTTCATGTTTTGATCCGTTATGTCATTGAACAATCACAGCATGCCAGCCTTCCCTGTTTAAATCCTGCGCTAAGCTAACTGGCTGTAAAATAACTTTATATCCAATGCACAGAAATGAGTAGTGTCAGTGGCCTCTTATTAATACTAATAAGACAGAAAATTCCCCTAAATACCAAATACTTCCGTCCAGCAACAAGTTTGACAGAACAGAAAAAGATGTAGTGTAAGAGCAATGTTACCTGAAGTAATAACGATCACTACTGTCATGTTGCATGGGTTTACTGCACCTCAGAAGCTCACAGTTCTGCAGAAAAAAATGTAGAATGATGTAACTCAAGAAAAAACAGCCTCAGTAAAAGCTTTTAAACAAACGAGAAAAGTCCTCTCTTCGTCAGTCACTTACTGGTGGTGGAATAATAGATTCTCCTTTCCACACTGACATGTACAAATCAGATGGAGGAACCTTTGTAATTGGGCTTCCTTCCTCAGACACCACTATCACAGAGAAAACTGAGCACACACATGTCTGATGTTAGATTAACCAATGCAGATGAAGACTAAAGTAACCAAAAATATTAAAAAGTTTTAATTGCAAACCTGGGAAGATGTCTCCAGCGAGATATGTGGCATCTGTTTCATAGTCTACATCAAGTCTGACAGGCTTGTTGGAATCGGGGATGACGGTGAGGTTCACAATGGGACCTGGTATGGGCTTCCTGTTGAAGCAACTCCTAAACTCCAACTGATAGTACCCTCTAGTTTAAAAAAAGGGTACAATGGTGTTACCATGGAGATGCATTAGCTAAGTTTTGAGAATAAATATAGTAAATTGTGAATCTTACTTTAAACCAGTCACAGATTTAATCTTAAAGGAGGCTTTTCCTTCTGCATCCACAGGCTGTGAAATAGTCGTCTCCACCTATTTCGAAAACATCAAACAAATCGATTCCAGTTTCTGCATATATAATGATATGGCTTCTGTACAATATTTATTTCATTTCTGTTTCTCAGGTCAACCTTCAAAATAGCAGGTGAAGTTCTTATTTGTACCACAACCCTCTGGTCTGGAGAAGGGTTTCCCCATTCATCGCACAGCTGGATGATGTATGGGGTGGCAATACCTTGACCGTTTAGCAACCGCAAAGGCTAAAAACAAACAAAAAAGATTAGCTTTCACATTTAGATATGATTTTCACACCCCAACGTCATTGAATACACATGTTCTCACCCTTAAATCATTGCATCCAAACAACAATTCAGAGACGAATCACAAGGTGATTTTATGACTTAAAGGCAATGCACATCATAATTAATAACTATAACTAATAATAATACCGTAAAACCAGTTTAGCTCTGTACCAAAGCCTAGAAATCTGTAAGTCTTTGTGCGACATTAATAAAAAGAAATCCTGTCAATGTTTGCTATCAAAAAGCATCAGGATAATGTTGAATAAGTAGTAACTTAAGTTCTTATTTAACTTGCACAACATAAAACATTACAAACACACAATGAAAAAGTACAAAATTTTGCATTATCTAGAGTTACCTCATATATATAAATCTAAATACAAGTCATATGTAACAACCAGTGTTAAACATATCTACTATAATGACAGAATAAAATGATTGTTGTGCAGATTATATTATTTTAGGCTACAATGGTAAAATAAGTTTTTATGATTTAAGTGAATTTCCTTCTTCAAAATGTGATTGTTTTAATAAAACAGCTTTATCTGGCTACCATCCTGTATGTATGCTCTTGTGTATGACAAATATTCGTTGCAGTAAGAGTCTTAATAAGAGCTTTTTTCTTTTATTGATTCATTTATTTTTACCTCCTCAGGTCCGCTGATCAGCTTAAGCTGTGCAGGGTCTCCAGGGGTCACTGTAACTTTGACCCGACCCTCATAGTCATTGTAGCAGAAGCACAACTCTCTGGGCCCAGGAACACCTGATCTGAAACACACTCCTTTCACCAAAACAGAGTTGCTCTTCTCCTACAACACACACACAGAAGAGGTTAATGTTTCCATTTAAAGTCAAACATGTTTAGCAGAAGATTCAGCACCACCAAAACTGTCACCAGTTGCATCATCTGTTTTTTATATACTAATCTGTTTATACATCTAGTTTGTGTTTCCAGGAATGAGATTAGAATGGGATAAGAGAAAAAAGTCCAAAGAAAATATTCATACTTCTATCACCGTTTCAAAACGAATGGAGAAATGACATATATTTGATGATATAATGATATATATCGCATATATCAGAGCATATATCATAGTTAACAAGTTGTTTTTATTTGATTACATTTTATGGAAAATAAAACCCCAATTCTATCAAAAATAGTTGAGACAAAATGGTAAAAATAAATAAAACTAGCAAGCAAAAGCGTTAAAGCCCCATAAAGTGATACTCTTTTCAAAGCAGAACACAGAAAATTCAATGTGTAAAATTAGACAAGCAGATGATGATGTGTTGCACTTATCGCAATGTTTTAATCTTAATCCTAAATAACATGCATCCGTTACAACAGACTGGCTTTGTAGTGGGTGAGTCCAGGTATGGACCTCCCTGAAATCTAAACTTATCGCCTGCAGAAACATTTGGTGCATTTTATAAGAAAAAACATGACAAGAAAGACTCAGGACTGTTGAGAAGTAAAACAGCGAAAAACTCATCCATCAGACAGAAGTGAAGGCTTTGTCTAAACTGCTTCTGCAAGGTTACCAGTTTCCTACAAGGAGAGGAGGGGGAGGGGAAGGCCTTCTGCTTAGTATTTTTATGTCCCCCAAGTAGAAACTGGCTTACCTATAAATCTTTGTGAACTTTGTGACCAGAATCAAATCAGAGCAAAACAAACAAGAGCAGTGTGAAAGTGCCCTTAATCTCTCATGCATGCATCCAGCCCTTTGATGGTTTGAGGAACTATGAAGGGGAAGGGGAGAGAGAGCTGGCAATAGCCACTTGAGTGGGCTTCATCATATAGTGTCCTTTAAAATTTGCCCAAAATGCGACATTAAATTAAGATGAATATGAAAGCTTTTTAACCCCAGCTTTATATTAGGCTTGGATATCTGCTCGTACCTGCCAAATGAATTTAACGCTGGAATTGTTGAGACCCTCCGCTTCCACAGTCATGCTTTCCACACAGGCGCGAGTTAGTCTATTGCATATGTTGTCAAACTGATCCACAAGATCCAATTCTGTATAAAAACGAAGTAAAAGACTGAATGTTACATACTCTGGTAAAATCAGTTAAAAAAAGTATGTGTGTAAGATCAGAGTTAAACTCACCGATATGTCCTGACAGGGTCGCACCGAGCTTCACTGTGCTTTGTGGAAGGGTTATTTTTAGCCGTGTTGGTTCGTCTGGACAGGGGCTGTAAACAAAATGTTTTAAATGAGATCCAGCAAAGGTTCTTAAATGTATATTATACTCTCTGTGCTCACATGTGTTTATTACTGATTAATACCTCAAATTTTTTTTTTATCAAATATTCTCCTTTCCTTTTCATTTATTTGAATGGGACAGTCATATAGTTACACGACTGGGGAAAAAAGTGACCCATCAAGACTGTGTGTCAGCTGATCAATATCAGAACACTGTTTGATTAATCTGACAAAGCTGCTTGTCAAAAAAGCTGATGGCTAAAACTGAAGGGGTTTCTACTATATTTATTTGCACAATTACGATGTAGAATATCAGGAACACCAACGGCAAAGGCTGGACGGCAACGTTTGTTCCTAGTTGTCGTATTTAAATAAAAACTTTAAGTGAAGTCTAAAACAGAAAAAAAAGCAGCTACATATGTTGAAACTACAGTCATGAGAAATTGAATTTATCTCAACTGGAATCAGGTAGCTTGTTTTGTTTTTTGTTTTTCTACTTTCTTTCTGCAAAGCAATTTTCTGGTTCTTCTTTAGCGAAATAAGAAATGCAAGTTCTTCTACATTGCTATCATTAATTTAGCTGCGCTAAGTTAACAAGGTTAAATAGTGTGACTTCCTAATCAACACAGAAAAAAAAAAACAAATCAGTTATTGTTTTGTGTGTAGCTTACACAATGGTGAAGGAGAAAGACACACTCTGGTTGTGATAGGAAACCTGGTAGAAGCGCTCCTCCTGCACCTGCGAGGGCACCTGCACGTCAGGAAGCCTCCCCACAATTAGATCTGCCTGATCCATGTCTCCTGTCCAGTTAACCTTAGAGACAGTCAGGGTGTTTCAGTTGACAAAAACTCATAAATACTTAGCTCTGTACGTATGGTGCAGCGTAAATTAAAACAATATGCTGGACACACCTTTATCATGGAGGCTATTGCAGCAGTGATCGGCACCTCTTTGCCCGATTCATCGTAGAGCTTGTAGAAAAGGTTCACCAGTTGTCCTCCTGCTTGCCACTCAATCTTTTCATTGTTCTTCATCACTAGAGGACAATCACCCTTACAGTAGAGCTCCATCGTTGACACCATGCTGCTGGGCAAGACCTCCAGCTCCACCTCAACGTTATCTATGTGCTTCTGACTCTAACAGAAAACGGAGATAAGATGAAACACTTGGAAGGGAACGTCACAGTAAAGAGCACTCTGTTGAGCATTTCTGTTTTACTTACAGGCATATCAAATAAAACAGTAAGTTTTACTGATTTTCCGTTGGTTATCTTCACATTTATGGGTGTTGTCACAAGCTGGCTAGCTCCGGTGCTACTGCAGTCTGTCGAAGCAAGAGGAAGCCCGGGAACCTAAAAAGCATGTCATATAATTCAATATTTAATATAAATCAAATCTTCAAAAGAAAATGTTCAAACTGAGCTTTACATGAATAATAAAGCAAAAGTTTATCTCACATGGCAGCTGACTATCTGTTTGCGGTTGGCAGTGATGTTTCCGGCCTCATCATGAACTTCAATGTTAAAAGTGGCCCGGTTTCCATTTTCTACTTGGAAACCTTTGGCTTCTGGTTTCACATGAAGGGAATGTGGGTTACCTGGAAAATAAATAATAAAGAAATTTATGTGCTAGTGTGACAGAGTGTACTGGTGGGAAAAAAGGAAACAGAATGTCACCAAGGCAAAAGGAAATCTTGTAATTATTTATGGTTTCTGTTTTTGGTACGGTGCAATGTGAAGAAATAAAAGGGAAAAAAACAACAAGGTCTCGAGGATTTTGCCAATCGAGCAGACTAGAAACTATGACTGTGTTTTTTAAAACTGCAGGAGAATGTGGGATTTGTATGTATCCTGCCTTTTACTGTAGATTAAGAAACACAATTCTCCTCCTAGTCTTTTTATAAAGTCTCACCACCAAATGAAGTGATGCTTGCTATTAGTGATTTAGTTAATGTCCGCAAGTATTAATATACAAAAGGGGAAATGTTTCTTTTTCTGGACTGAGGCCACATATAGAGACAAGATTTGCTCCTCATAAGGTTATCTTTGGTTTGAGATCACAGATCTTCTATTTGGATAACCATCATCACATCAGGCCCGAATGATTGGAAAAGACTTATGTTGTAGCTCAAAGGCAATCAGAAAAATCCATCTGAAGGTAAAAAACTTTGAAGACAGCAAAATGCAAACAAGGTGCATAAAAAAGATACAGGCAAGCAATTCACAAGTAAAAATTTCTATACATCCAATCCCATCATGTCTTATAAAACTGCATTTAAAAAAAATCTCCACCCAAAGGGGAGTAGTGCTTTGCGTTTAGTCAGCACTGACCACCCCCCCCACAGAGGATGCTCATTGGAACTTTTTTGTTCTCTCATTTGAGGTTACATTGTGCCAAGAACATTTACTTGTGTGCTCATTATAACAACTTACGTGCAGACACTGATTGATACAAATGTTATCTGACACATTGAGTTGGCACAAGCACCTACATGATTAAATGTTACCAGACAGGTATGATAGAATACCAGCAGAGTAAAACATAGGAAGTAATCCTTACAGCAGCTTCACACGGCAGAAAGCTGTTGCAGCCTGTGTTAACCTGGAACTGTTTTTGGGAGATTATCCTTAAATAAGATGCTGCTTGAAATGTTTTGACAGCGGTCTGAAGGATGAACCGTTACAACTCATGTTAAATCTATTTTAATTTTGCATGTTATTTTAAAATGGTCACATTCATCTCCTCAGACTTTCATTTATAGGTTCCTTATCAAACCTTGATTGAAAAGAAAGAAAATAGAGTTATCAAGCATGAGAAACTGTTGAAGATTGTGTCTTTTATTGTCGCGTTGAAGATGTTTTTCCATTCATTTTAACCAAATTTTCAACATTACAAACCAGTAAAGAAGGAAAGTTTGGATAAGGAAAGTTATTTTTTTCTGTTTTTAATGATTTTTTGTTTTAGAAGAACAAAAAATCAGCACATTAGTTTACTCCACATTAACTGTTAATTTAACAAGAACGGATGCAGTCTCACCAGGAAGAAGATTGACCTTGAGAGCACGCGTGTCTTTTTCCAGTCCAGGCAGTGTCACTTTCAGCTCATAAGCCTGTAACATAACATCCACATTTTAAGGATAAAAACCAGGTTTAACATCAATCAATATCCATCAATATTTTTCTTTGACAAGCAAAACTATGCGTTTAGATCAGGGGTGTCTAAAGTGGGTCCTCAAGGGCCGCTGTCCTACAGGTTTTCAATGTATCCCTGTTTCAATGCACCTGGCTTGGATCCAGCAGCAAATTAAGCTCTGCACATTGACTGGCTGATTTGACTCAGTGTTGGAACAGGGATACAAGGAAAATCTGCAGGATTGTGACCCTCGTGGATTTGAGCTGGACCCCAGGTTTAGATCTTTTCTAACCTTGGATTGCTGGTAATTCTGAACTTCTCCACGTGCTTTGACACCTATGATGTTGAATGTGGTCCCGGCACAACTCACGGTTCCTTGACTCAAATCCAGGTCACTACATAATAAATAGTTTTAATTTCACGAAAGAGGTTCTAATGAGAAGAAAATTTATTACAAACAAAAAAATAAATAAAGTGGAAAAAAAGTGAAAAGACTGACGAGCTTTGGAGGATTGGTTGGATTTTGGGAGGGGGTGCTGTTGAATGGCCGTAACAATCTCGTATCTGTAGATGGATGTTGAAGGGCACCCCCACACGGACTGTGGGGTTTGGATTAACCACTGTGAAGTTGTGTGCATTCCCCTCTGAAACAGAAAACAATATCAATTAGGAGAGTAAAATGACTAAAACAGCGTTTGAATTCAGCTTTCGCTTACCTTTGAGGGAGAAACCGAACGTGTAGCTTGGAAGCTCTCTGCCCCCGTGCACCGTGACGTCGCTGTCGCTTATCGTGGTGTTTAGAGTCACTGTGTATTTTCCCAATTTGGTCAGACTTACTGAAAAGGATTAAACTTTTATTCAACCGTAACAGAGAACATCAACATGTTTAGTAATTATTAGCTAAGTAACGATAAATATGCAAAAAACCACACAAAAGCCTTTTCCGACACAAATCCTCCTCCCTACTCCTACGCACTTCCCCTACACCCTCCGTGAAGGCGCCCGGAACCTTTGCATTCGGACACCCTCCCCTCGCTCCAGTGGAAACGGAAATAACCGTTACCATGGTTCCAAACCTGATGCCATTGACAGTAGTGGCAGTCGCCGTTTTACACGGGATGCTGCAGGATGAGAGAGAACGGTCTGCCAGAAGGCGCAAACGTCTACGGACGTCTATTGATGACATTCCTCCAGCTTAATGTCTTTCTTAACAACATCTGCTTCCTCTCCCATGATGCCCTGAGCTGCCATACAGTTGCTGGACCACCATTACATTTAGGATTTTGCACTTGTTTAATTTGCTTTTGATTTGAGAAAATATAATTTACACAATGTAATTTGTCTCTGTATTTCTTAAAATAAATATAGTACCATAATATTTACTGCACGTACACAATTTGCTTTACTGGCACCAAGCCTTCGATGTCCAGCCTATTAATTATGTCTCTGGAATGACAGAGTAGACTATTACTATTTTACATTCATGCAGACCGATTACTTTTTCCAATATTGTAAGGCAGTAGCTTATTAAGGTAGGTGAGACTTAGGTGAGATACTGTGGCACATCCACTATGAACTTACTCCCAGCCTTCTTTGTAAAAATAAAAAGTTTTACTGTTAAATATGACATTCTTTGCAGCAGCAGCATGATTGGCTGTTTTGCTTTTCAAATGTTTATATATTAATCAAGTAATTAATTAATTTAAGTAGTTGATGACTGCAGCATTACTGTAAGCCATGTGGTTTCTCAATGTATACCAGGGTATGTTTTGTAGACCTTTTGATTTTTATTTAATGGTACGAAAAAATAAATAGTGGCGTTGAAAAAGTGTGATGTGCGTAACTTATACAACACTTTCTCCATGGCGGTGTCGGAGTGCTGTTTGCGTTGCTCCATGCGTTTAAGTCAGCATGGTATGCACACTTGCTTTTAAGGACTTTATGGGCCACTTTCATTGACCAGTAATTGGTTTCAGATGGCACTTAATATGGCGACCACTCTATGTGAACACGCAAACCGAGGGGAAGTGCATGAGGGAGGGAGTAGGGACTCGTTTCAGAAAAGGCCAAACAGACTGAGATAGAAACAAATGTACCGATTTCCTTGAACCAGTGCCCTAAATTTGTTAGATGCGGGGCAGAACATTTGATAACCTCTTCATCGCCAGTAGAACCTACATAAGGAAGCAAAATAGTAATATTAAATGAATACAAATAACATAGATAAACATCATAAATTAAATAAGACTAACAGAAAATCCAAAATATGCCAATGAACAACAAATAAGCCATTTTTGAAACTAATTTGCAGGAGAAAAAGCAAATGTACTGCAGAGTTAATAAAAATAAAGTTTAAAAGTAACTCTTTTTAATAGACTTCTATGTATCAATTTTATATAACTTGTATATTCAATAGCAAGTGTGCAGGACTCTCCTAAAGGGAGAGGGAAGTTTATTCAATTCAAACATTTTGTATTTAGTTTTTTCATCTATTTTGGTCAAGTTTTCCTAAATTGTTTGTTCATAGAGAGAAAAAAACAATGAAAAACACTCTACTGGTTGATTTTGTTCGCGTACACGTGCAAATATCATGTACTAGTTTTCAGAATTAAATTGTCCATCTAACTCTTTAGACCTACAGCTAATTTATAGCTGATTTAGTGAATAAAGACAATTATGTGCCTGCTTTTAACATGAACTCTCTCTGGTTACTGTAGGACTTGAAAAAGGAACTTCACCAGTGTTGAAGTAGGTGTCAATCATAACAAAACGAAAGCTTTGAAGGTTTAATGCTTTCCTTTATGCACATATTAACGTTTAGACCTGCCATGCACGTCTTTTAATAATTAGAAACTACTACATTGGATAATGACTCCAGCCTGTCACCTATTAATCTATTCCTTCATTTTCCTTTATTCTACAAATGTTATGACTCTTACTGATAAGCTGGTTTTCACCTGTTTAGATTCTTAATATGCACTGCTGCTTAACAAAATTATTTATTCACATTCAACGTATGGAAATCTTTGGTGTAGACAAAATTTTGAATGCTGCAATACATCCCGTTTCAACTTTACTGCACTAGTTACCAGTGTTATATAGAACATATATTGCTTCTTTTGAATAAAATGTCCCGTACCAACTTTTCCCCATGTAGAGCGTAGCTTCTGCAGACTTGTTGGGCATCGTTTGGCAAAAGTAAAGACAAAGCGGTCCAGAGCAGTGAATTGTTCATCTACAGATTTGTCTGTGTAGTGTCTGACCCTCAGCATTCTACGTGCATGATTACTAATGAACTTTAACTGTATAAATCTGTCTCCTGATAAGGGGTCCCTCACCTTCATGCCCCATGTTTTAGACATGGAAATGTTGTTCCAGATGTGAACTCATGACTGCCCTTGTCTGTGTTCTATACAAACAGAGCAAAGAAAGAGAGTCTGTGGGTATGATTCTCCAGCGATTGGCCTTGGAGTCTTTACTGAGTTTGTAGATCTGTTTTTGATGCCTAACTATTTGGAATACTTTTATTCTTCATTAATTTAGTGTCCAGAGATTTTTGCATCTGAGCAACTCATCTTCACTATAACCTCTTCAGTATATGCCACATCTGCCTCATCTTTGAAACTTCTTTTAAAATGTTTTTTTAAAAATGTATTTTAATTTGATCATTGTTATGACAATTCTGATTTTACTCTTTGTTTACATTTTCATTTTTATGGCTGTAAAACACATTGTGACCTTTTTTTTTTTTACTTTCCCATTTTCTTTTGCAGAAGAACATTATCCAATGAAAGACAAAAACTTGCATATTCATGCAAACATGAAAGCATAGCTGAAATCATTCTACAATCAGAATTTAACAATGCCAATTATTTTCTCTGAAAGCAAACACAGTAAAGCAACACTTTGAAAACAATCTGATTTTTTTTATCGTAGGTGTACTAGTACTTTTAAACTTTACCATGGTGGACTATTACAAGTCGAACACTCAAACGTATTCCGTTCCCATGGGGTCCTGTAGGTATCTTGGACAGTGAAACTCCCTTCCTGTTTTTGACATGAACTTGGAGAGGTCCTGAAACAACACAACACCAATAAACTCTTATGAGCTCAAAAAGAGAGAAAGAAAGATTATCTGTACTAGTTGCGTGAAGTGACCCATGTGCAAAATGTAAAACATTTTACCGAATTTAGTCCCAACTTGCCAAACAGAATTCTGTGTCCAAACGTTTTTGTTTGGCCAGGTCACATTCAGTTTCTCCGGGAGCCTGAAACAAGTGATTTCCATGAACCAACAAAGCCGTATCAGAGTTAAACAAAGCGTGGTCACATCAGGGTATCCATAAAAAAACAAAAGTTGTGATATTCATCACAGTCCTTTCATTAACAGTATTTCCCTCTTTTTCTGTTTCTCTTCCTTTATTTTTTTCTTTCCCCCCTCGTTTGTTACTTACTTTTCATTACTTTCAGCGTCAATGGCCCTCTTGATGGATTTAACATCAGCAGTTTGATCAATCTTGGAAATAGGAATGATCTTGACTGTGTCGTATAGTTCTTTTGGCTCCTAGAAAGATTTATTCCATTGGAGATGTTACAATTCAATTCAATTACTGTAGAATAAAGAACATCAAGACTGATTTTCACATTTAAACAATATTACAATTTTTTATAACAATTTCAGGGGCGTGAGCAGTTTACTTCACACTAGTTTTAACATAGTAACAGTTTAAATCCATCAAACTTTGGACTAGACATAGTGGGCATTGCTTTTTATAAAAGCTTATCAAATCTAAGCAATATCGTCCTTACTCTGCATATTTCCACTTGACCCCCAGTGGCAAAGATGTCTCCGTCATAATTTCCATGCAGCAAAAACCGAATTATGGAGCCGTAATATGTGCACTGTGTTCTCTTTGACTTTATCTGGATGAAAACACCATGAAAATGAAATAAAGTAAGAATTTCTAAGAATAAAGAACGATTAATATGGACAGTTTACTCAAGAACACAAATGACAAGATTAATAACTTCTCACAAGTTGGCCTTCTTTGTATATAGTGCTGCCCCACTGGATGGAGGAAAATGTTGCCCAAGGATGCTGGATTTTTTTGGGCTGATCTGTTCGGGTTATGGTCTCGATGTATCCCATAAATTTCACCTGCTTGTCATACGTCTCATGGCAGTTTTGGAGCCATTGCTGGAACTCTTTCTTGATGTTTCCTCTTTTAGAAATTTTCTGAAAAAAAAAAAACAAAACAATATTTTTTTAAGTAAAAGTTAAATCCAAAATCTCTTGGGGTTATTCATTATTATTATTATTATTATTCAAATGATTCCTTATAATTAATCTGTTAAAATTCTTAAAATCCTTTTAAGCACCTTTTCAGGGGAGTGTTGCAGTGGTAAACCTATTAGCTTTTATGCTGTTATACTCAATTGGTACATTTAACATATAAAAACTTTTACTAAATAAATTGTCCAGCTTCCGAACCGCTATCAATAAAAGTAAAAAGCTTAATAAGAAAATAATATTAAACAGAATAACAATCTTAAATTCCAACATGCATCCATCTCTGTCTTCTTGTACGATTGCTTGGGGGATGAAAAAGCCTAAAAGATTTGTAGACAGTCACCTGTGCATTAACAATGGGAGTGAAAATGGTGTCCTTGTTTTTCAGTTTCAGCTCCAGTTCCATGAAATGCAGCTTGTTTGTGCTGACTGGGAATTTCCCATCAGTAAAAAGCACCCCTGAAAAACGACTGTAGCAGTCTGCAGGTAGTGTTGCACCTTTAGCAGGCCGAGAACACCAGTCGAACCTAATAAGTTGAAGACACAAGATAAAAAAAAAAAGTTTAAAAAAAAGCTTGTTTTCTCACTTTTGCTGAGATATATTAGGAAATTAATGTTGTCTATATTTACAGCTGGCATCATGATATAAATAGAGCTAACTGGAAAGTAACTTGATACTGCAGTCATGTTGGACAAAGCTGCAACAGTACATGTACCAGCTGCTGTGTGCCTCTCGATATGCACTTTTAGGATGGCTGTTTAATGATTTTACGGATATGATGGTATTTTTCACTGCCGTCTATCAGTTTATTGACAACACATTTATCTGACGACACAGTGTGTTAGTGCACCACTATTGTAGCAGCGCTACCTACCCTGTATAACAATCAAGTAATGAGATGGCTGACAGACTGATGGCTATTTTTTTAATGTCATGGAATCAACTGGCACCTCTGATCTAAAATGTATTAAGACAAAATTACAAGAGATCTTACTTGCTGCTAGAGGTTTGACAAAGTACAATAATAGATCAAAACAGTTAGTAAATTATTTGTAAAAACTATTTTCCTTCTTCTGATTAATAAAAGCTGTTAAAGTACAATTAGAGTGGGCATGGTGTATAGTAAGAAAGGAGCTCCTTACCACACACCAAGGAAGAATGTGTACACTAAAACCAGCAACATAATTTCATCTGCTTCTCATCTCGGTTACACATTGAACTTTTGTGACCTGGCAAATGCCCCAGAAAATCTGATCCATTACAAGCAGCACTAAGAACAGAAGTGTTGTAGTCTTTGATGTTTGGGACCGCCATTCCTCCTTTATCCTTGGGGAGTTGCAAATAAACCTTGACAGTTCTTAGCTCCATTCGGAGAACTGACTTTGTGGTACTCGTGTGGGTAAAGATTGAAACACATATAGTAGTCTTGGTAGCAGATTCATTTTAATTATTTCGATTCTTGAGCTAAGATCGAGCATCTGTGTCGTTCACCTCCCCAAGTCTCTCTTGATGTTTATGCTGATCTGTTTATAATTTGCATGATATAATTTGTCTACCCCTTTTGTAATGGTGACCCCCATGATATTTAATTTTGTCTTTATCCCACTTAAGTTTCTATTTGTCTTTGATCTCCTTTGTTGGGAGTATAGTATATTGTTAGTACCTGCGTCTTTGTTACGTTAAGTTTGCATCCTGGGTTTTTTTTCATATTCCTCCAGTAGATCCATTAGTCTTAGAAGGCTCACATCTGGTTGTCCCATATATACAATTACATCATTGGCAAACAGTCCTAATCTGTGTTCTGTACCTACCACCTCCACCCCTTCGATGTTTCGATTTTCCCTAATTGCTTGGGTCAGTGGTTCAATAGATGTCAAAGAATGTTGGAGATAGAGAGGTCAAGTAGACAGGGATGCTGTCTATCTTAATCAGATTAGTTAGGCTCCCATTCACCTTCACTCTCGCTGTTGGCTCTTGGTACAGCCCTGCGCCTGTCTTCCTCTTATGAAGCCAGTCTGGTCTTTTTCAATAATTTCAGGCATGAATGCCTTAAACCTTTTGGATACTATGGAAGTATATATTACATTAAGTACATTAAGTATTGATATTGGGCGATAGCTAACACATAGCTCCCTATTCTTGCCTTCCTAATGAATTATGGAAATAATAGCTTCTCTCCAGGATGGTGGAATTTTTCCTTCCTTCATGGTGTAATGATGCCAACATCAGTGGACTTAGCTCCTCCTTGAAAACCTTATAAAATTCCGATGGGATCCCATCACCTCCTGGTGCTTTATTTATTTTTATTTTTTTTGTCGCTCTACTTATCGCACCCCTCATCTCTTTATCCATGATGTCGGAGTTCAATCTCCTGTTTCGGTGTTCCCCTATTGATGGTAGATCAAATTTTTCTAAAAATATTTCAATTTCCTCTTACTCTGCTGCTTCTGGTTGTGCATATAGTGCCTTATAGTACTGCTCAAATCCCCACTCTATCTCCTCTTATTTACTTAATATTTAATTATTCTGGGGGTTCCTGATTGTATGAATGGTGTTAGAAATTTGCTGAGTCCTCTTCGCCAATAATTTGCTTGCTTTGGGTCCTCCTTCATTATACATCTGCCTCACAAACCTGACCTTCTTTTCCACCTCTGCTAGTAATAACTCATCAATCCCTTCTCTTGTTTTTTAATCTTTTTAAGTATTTCTGGGTCATTTAAACTTTTATGTTGTTTCTCAAGTTCATTTAATTGCTTATTTAGTTCATGATATTGTTCCAACTTGTTCTTCTTAATGAATGATGCTTCAGCTACTAGTTTCCCTCTGATTACTGCTTTCAGTGCATCCCAGAGAATAGTGTGGGGTCCACTTCTCCATTGGTGTTTTCTTGTCTGTATGTGATTACACATTTCTTTAGTTTCTCCACTATTTTCTCATTATTCCAGTGAAGTCTTAAGAATACGTTGGACGTCCGTGCTCCACTCCTCAACCTCTGCCACGCGCTGCTCCACAATTTCCATGTCTTTCCTGTGTTCCCGCATTTCCTCGTCTACGGCCTGAAACTTTTTATTGGTTTTTGTCCCTGTAGCTCTCCAGCCCTCGTTTCATCTCCTCCCCAAGTTTGTCCATGAATTCTTTCAGCTGCGCCATATCTTCTCTTGCCCCTCTCCAGATGTCTTCTGTTTATTTGCTGATCTTGTCGTGCTTTGCATCCACATTGTTCTGTCGCGATTCTATTTTGGCTGCCTTAGCTTGTAGATCCTTCACCCAGCCAGGTTGTTCGTCTCTGTTGGTTAGCTCTTCGGAAACTTTGGTGTCATTCCGTGTCTTTCCCGGTATTTCAGACTTTGTCCTCCTATCTTTTGTGTTTGTGCTTAGTGTTTCATCCATGATAAGTGTCCAACTGTATTCGTGCAATTATTTTGAGGATATTGGTCGTTTTTAACTTGTTCGACTGGGAGCTCACGTTTTAGCTGCTTATCGCGTAATTTCCGGAGGTTTGTAGGAAACTATGTCATTCATCCCCCCCCACTAATGGAAGGTTAAAAGCTCATAACAGTTCATTTTGCATAATATGGCCCCTTTAATGTTAATTGATTCACAACGAGTACCACCATTCATGTCACGGCGTGTCTCATCTCTTGTAAATACTGCTTTATGAATTAAGATGGCTCACTATGGCAGATGTACTTACTCTGACACTGTGGTGTAGGGGATGAGCCGCCCATTCCAGTAACATTCAAAGACATTCCTTTTCGTTCTTGTCTGAGTCTGAACTTCATTCTCAAGTTCAACATCGTCATCATTATTATCTGGAGCTGAAAAACAAAACAAGTTTAACTTTAGCATCTTTAGCTGGAACATGTCTTGCGGTGATGTGTATTCAGTGTCAGATCTGACCACCTTTATCAGCATGTGGAGCCACAGGGTATGTCTCCCTGTCATACAGGAAGGGATGGTATCGAATGATCCCTTCTACTGTGCCCTGTTCAGGAGGAATGGTGGCGCTGAACTCAAAGGTATCTGCAGCGGCATTAATGTACAGAGTCTGCATGTCGTTTTGCACTTCTCGCAGGTTTATCACACAAGGACATTTTGATGGTTTGTCCCGCAAAGTGATCTATAGATTAAAAGTAATGAGAGGTCCAAATATTAATAGTTGAGATTCACAACTACAACTGTGGAAAAAATTATTTTAACAGCCTCACCTGAATGTCAAGATTGCTGCTATTTTGTGAACTTTTAGATGTGTTTCTTATGTCATTCCCACGGAGTCCATGTATATAATAATGATAAACATGTCTGAAATACAAATGTTAGTTATTATTCAGCTACTGAAGGCCTTATAAAAACTCGAGACTGTATGTGATGCAAACAGGTCAGCTCACGCAAGTTCTGTGGTCCACTTATCAAAATCTTGTTTCAAGTATGTGATGTGATCTGGTTTAATTCCTGTAAGCACAACAGCTGTAAAGCTTTCCTTTCCAGCTTCCTCATTAATGAGGGCACGAAGGAAGTGCTCGTCTTCTCTAACATGTGAAGAATCACAGGCCTGCAACACAAGACATCACACCGAAGACTAAATTGCAATCTAAGAGATGTGATCAGAACAGAAACTAAAAAAAAAAAAAAAATCTCTTACCTTTCTGTTTAAAATCAACCCTCCAAAAACATCTTCGTTGCTTTCCCGCTTCCTCTCAAATTCCTCCTTCGACAGACTAAACTCGTGAACATCTGGAGAGTTTTTCGTTTTTGTTATCATCTGATAAAAGAAGAGAAAACTGTAATTCCTCACATTTGCTTGTAGATAGTTTCATTAAGTCACAGTAGCTTGTGACTTAATGATGTTTAACAAATTCATAACAACTTCATATACATGTTATTAATGAAGCGATAAATTTCGTCAGAGGTTCAAGTGATACTGATCACAGAAATGATCATCATGTCAGCAGCAAGTGTTTTTATTATAGGGAACAGCATCTGAATGGAGAATGCAGAATAAACAAGGTCTAGGAAGTCAAAAGTGGTAAATCCCCGAATGCCCCCGATCCTTCTATTAACCGATCCTCGAACAGATAGAATACAATAATATAAAGCCGCACATGTTTAGTCACAAAGCTCCACCTGGTGTTGAAATTTTGAACCACCCTGGTATGACGTCAGGACAGGATGCATCCTGAGGTCACGACCTCCGATTTACACTTTGAGGACAATGAGAGAAATAGTTCCAGAGATATTGCCAAAAATATATATATATTTGTGAATAAAGCGCCACCTGGTGGGAAAACCATAAATCTCAATATAGGCGCGATCTTTTCTTTTAAAGACGCTCCTTGCTCTCGGTTTACATGCATCCACTTCCGACGCGCTCCAACGCTGTTCAGTTCGTAAAAATGATCATGAAGCCTAAAACTTCTTTCCTCAGGTTCAGTGCTTTTATTTTTATAACTTTTATATTTTATAACTTAGGAATTCCTCTTTTTGCAATCATTTTCCAAAAGTGTGAGGGTTTCTTACCGCACCATGACGTGACAGGCAGATATCTTTCTGTCTTTTCAAACAAAACAAAAAATCAACACTGGCAGCGATCTAAAACTGTATGGCTGCGTGCCTGAAACCGAGAACTTACCCTGCCCCAGTAGCCAACACTAATACAGCACAAGTGCTGCAGTCACCTGCCCATAAAGAGGGGGCGGAGATAAGAAACGGCATCAATCACACAGTAAACAACTAAAGTAAACAATTAATTGCTTCAGTTATTAGTTTTGCTCATAATTCAAATTATAATATTTCACATTATATCTCATAACCAATCAATTAGAAAAATAACAGCAAACTACAAAACATTATAAATCCATCAACACATTAAACAATAATTTGGCTCCAACACTCAAAATAGTGAAATTAGACACAGGTCGTCCTGTTGGGGACCTAAACAAGTATACAGATAGAGTATCAAACTCTAATTGTTAACATTGTTAGAATTATCTCGCTCACATGAAGGATATCCAGCGGCAGCGGTCGGTGTGAAAGCCTCAATATCCCTGACACAATCGGGGATATAAAGGAGCAATAAAAACAATAAAAGCCAACATCTCCTACTGATATAAAAGCCAAAAGGCATGAAATGTGTCTTAAGAGGATTTAAAAACAGGAAGCGAGTCTGCCTGCCTCACATGCAAAAGCAGCTCATTCCAGAGCTTTGAGGCAGCAAGTGAAAACGTTGTGTCGTGGAAAAATCTTTGCTGGATGAGAAAATAAACTGATGCTGAGTCAAAACTGCCTTTTACATTTACTGCAATAATACAAGAAGAGTACAAAGTGATCACAATGGAGAGAATCTCTCAGGTTGGTATAGTCTGAGAGAGGCTCTGAGATTTTCATAGTCACACATAATTCTTATAGAAGAGTTTAAAGCAACACACATTTCCCACCACACAATTCTGTTAGGGTGTGTCTAAAGTAAGTGGTAATCACTGGTTGGTTAATCTAAGTCTGAGAGTGAGGAAGTTTCACATTTAGAACCCTTCTTGTGAAACGTGATATAGTTTGTATGATATCATGAGAAATGAAACATGTTTCTTAACCATTATCCTTGAGCTGTCTAACTGTGCAGCTTTGCAGACTCTTACAAACAATGTGTAACTGTGTATCCTCATTAAAAATGATGAATGCTCTTTATCTCTATGTATTTTATCTTGAGTTGGCAGGATAGAACCTTTGAAGGAAGGATGTTCATGTGTGACTTTTCTCCATTTTTCCTGATAAGAAATAAGTGAACCTTTTATGTGGACATCACACAGTTTATAAGAGAAAAACAATTATTAAGAGTAATTTCTTTATGTGTATTAAAATGCCACCACACTTGTTCGCTCTCATCTCTTAAATTTTAGCCACAAACCAGTAAGGAATGATCAGCCAACCTGAGAGCATGTGAGGGAGTGTAGGACGGAATCAGGTCATGGAGCAAGTCCATGAATACTTTTAAAAACAAATTAAAGAGTTTTAAAAACTATCCTGAAACACAAAGGGACCCAGTGAAATGAGGCCAAAACAGAAGTTGTTTTTTTCCCAGTTAAATGCCGAGCTGCAGCATTTTGTAACCGCTGCAGATGGGACTCCGATGTCTGACTCAGCCCGGCGTAAAGTGCATTACAGTAGTCTAAACGAATGGTGATAAAAGCATAGAGCTAAATATTTGCGTGATGTCTGAGAAGAAATGGCTTGACCTTGGATATCTGTCTCAAATGATTAAACAGATTTCATCTGAGCATCGAGATTCAGATCACTCACCAGTTTTACATGAATTTAAAAAAAGGCAAACTTTCATTTATATGAATAACACAGAACAGAAAATACAAAAATGCTGGAACAGTACCATTTTGAAACAGTAGCACTGTATGTTGACAGTAAAATTCTTTGCCAGCATGACATCCACTATGGACAAGGTGATGGAATGCTGAATTGGAAAATATCCTAGTAAGCTGTTTATAGAGCACTGCGATCAGATATGGAACAATTTTCTATGTTTAGAGAAGATATAAACAACAACCGGTGTAACCATTTACCCTTAGATGAATTATCTCTAGTTTTAAGGTAAGCCAGACCAGCAGAGACTGACCTCTGACCTCTGACCTGACATAGTGATCATTCCAGTAAGTGTTGAGGTCATGAGAGAGTCTTTTTGTTATTTCTGCCAGATAGGTTATTTTGAAAGAAGTTGTCTGTCTGTGAGGAAAGAGAACTCAAGAGGTCATGGACTGGTTTTCATAACATACTTCATAGCATACTTCTGCTGAATGAGCTGAACTTTTTGATACCAAAATTGTTGAAATTGGCTGAAGATAGCTGAAGATATGGCTGAACGAAAATCGACGGACTAATAAAGAAAAACAGGAAAACAATAGGTTGAATGCCTAAAGGCATTCACCCACTTACTATTAGAAAACAGCTCAGTAAAGGGTAAGAGTAAAGGAGGGTAACAGCATAAGGTGATAAGAGCAGTTGTTTTGTTAAACCGGTCACAACAACTGACCTCATAAACGTGAGAGGCTATGGAAAGGACCATTAAATCTTTTTCATTCCGGGTAGGTACAGTGTGTGTGAAACTTCTCATTTGACTGCAGTAGGCATATCTTAAAATTTTTACTCCTTTGATTTTCCCTCGAGTGATCGTTTTAAGAATTTCCTTAACACGTGTTGCATAGAATGACCATACAATGATAAAATATGTAAACTTGTACTGAAGCACTCAATTCAGTGCTTACACAGCACTGAATTGCTGCTTTTTTACTGAATTTTTACACAGCTTGCTGCTCACAAACAGCATTCTTCACCGTTACAAGGTCACACACATGTGGCGCTTGCTGTGAGAAAACACACAAAGCTGGATTGTGTTTAGCTTCTGTGCCTTATTTACATATGCTACCCCTATTTGACAAAGTTGGTGTTACAAACTTCTGATGTAATAATTACAGATGCCCAGATAGCGCTATAAGTATTGGTCAGATACTACGTGCAGTATTCACAACAGGGTTCCATTACCACAGCATTAGACCACCACCTCCATCAACTGTTGCCCTCTGGCAGGCGCTACAGGTCATACTAAGCACAAAGTACTAGATCATTTCCACCCAAGAGCTGTCACAGCCATGAATAATGATTAAACAAAGACAAACAAACCCACTTCACTCTGCACTTGAAGGAGAACTTCACTTTTTTTTTAACCTGGGGTCAGGTAAAGGTAAAGAGAGACGAACCATGCTTTTGTTTTATCCTGTTATAGAGGAATAAACTAAATACAGTAAAATTTACACTG
>JBAMHX010000020.1:8691042-8704647 GCA_037177515.1 Pseudomugil tenellus
ATTATTATTATTATTATTATTATTATTATTAATAATAATAATAATAATAATAATAATAATAATAATAATAATAATATATTCTATTTAAAAGCTCCTTTCAGGTCACATAATGTCACTTTACAAATGAAATAAAACTAATAAGAAACAATAATAAAAATACATTATAAAATCATAGACAGACTGATGGGAGAGCATATGCTTTTTTAAACAGGTGAGTTTTGAGGTGATTTAAACAGATCAAAACAGTCAATGTTACGGATGTCTGGTGGGAGGGGGGGGGTGGATGAAGGAGGATGACCTGAGGGAGCGGAAGGGGGTGGCAATTTGTAAAAGGTCTGACAGATAAGGGGGGCGAGATTGTGGATGGCCTTGAAGGTGTACAGAAGGATTTTGAATTTTATCCGAGATGAAACACCAAGCCAGTGCAGCTGCTGCAGGATGGGGGTGATGTGGTTAAAAGAGGGAGTCTTGGTGGTGATACATGCAGTTGAGTTTTGGACCATTTCAAGTTTATGAAGATATTTCTGGGGGAGACAGTAAAGAATTACAGTAATCAATATGAGAGGTGACAAGACTATGGACAAGAACAGAGGCAGTACGGGGGGTGAGGGAAGGACGGAGACGAGAGATGTTATGTAAATGGAAATTTGCTGAAAGGGTGATGATATTGATGTGGGCGTGAAATGTCAAGGATGACAACCAGACTCTTAACTTAGAGGGGATTTGTCAATGGAGAGAGGAAAACTGTGAACCTTCAAACTGTAGATTTAGCTCCAAGAAAGGAAATTTTCTATTTTATCACTATTTAATTTAAGAAAGTTGAAGGTGAACCAGGATTGAATTTAGGATAGGCAGGTAGTGAGGGAGGAGGGAGGTAGTGTAGCGTTGGGCTAACTGGAAAGGTAGACCTGGGTGTCCTCCGCGTAGCAGTGAAAATGGATATTAAATTTACAAAAAATATTGCCAAGGGGGGGAGGTAGTAGATAATGAAGAGAAGTGGCCCCAGGACTGAACCCTGGTGCACACCAGATGTAACGGGTGAGAGAGGGGAACTGAGAGATTTAATTTGGATGAACTGAGTCCAGCCTGAAAGATAGGAGTGAAACCACTTAAGTGGAGTGTGGAAATACCGATGGACGATAGTTTATTGAGGAGAATTTAATGAAAAATTGTGTCAAAGGCCAAACTCAGATCAAGAAGGATGAGGATACTGAGGAGACCAGAACAAGCAGCCATGAGGAGGTCGTTGGTGATCTGAGCCATTTCAGTTCTGTGGCAGGGGCAGAAACTGGACTGGAACTGTTCATACAGGGAGTTATGGGTCAGATGGGTGTGTAGTTGAGTAGCAACTACTTTTTTAAGGATTTTGGAAATGAAGGGGAGGTTAGAAATAGCGCAGAGGTTCTTGTAGTTAGTGGGATCTAAACCAAGAGTCTTCAATAATGGAGTAACTGCTGCAGTTTTAAAGAGAGTGGGAACAGTTCCAGTGGTGAGTGAGGAGTGAATGATGGCAGATGTAAGAGGGAGCTTGCAGGATTTAACTAAAACTGTAGGGAGGGGATCGAGCTGGCAGGTGGAGGGCTTGGATTTACAGGTCTGAGACTTCTTGGGCATCAGGCAGATGGAAACAAGAAAATGACTGAGATGGGGCAAGACATTCATATGAAGTAACAGATAACAAATCAGGGTCATCAAGTTTCTCATTGAAAAAAGACATAAAAGAGTCACAGCTGTAAGGGGAGTGTATGTGGGAGGGAAGAGTGTCAGGGAGTTGGAGTATCTTATTGACCAGTGAAAATGGTGTCTTTGTGTTACCATCATTAGCTGCAGATGGGAGTGGTGCATTTCTCTGGATGGTGAGACCAGTTCTCTTATAGAGACGTTCGAGCTGGCGATCTTTGTCTTTTAGAGACGTTAATAACTAGTTAAAAGAAAAGTATCTCAAACTTTTATTTCAGTTTTCCAAAAAACTGCTTCAAATATGTAATTTCTAGAAAATGTACACCATACCAATGGGGAATACTTCGTTATAATTTTATCTTCTCAGTTGTCACCACATAAAAAGTTCGATGAAAAATCTAAATTATTAAGATTTAATGATTTCTTCTGAGAGAAGATTCGCACATCCACTAAACCAATGGGTTGTGAGGAATTTTGCAGCTAATAATATTTGCTTTGTGGTACTGCTGGAAAATAACCCAATATGTTGATTTTGTTACCCCTATCCATCACTTCCTATGGCAAAATCCTTGTTCATTCTGTGTTTTAGTTGATTTTCTTTCATCCACAACAGTAAACCAGATAGTTGTTGCACAGTAAAAGTACTGAACATTGTAAAAATGAATGTTTATGGTGATATACTTTTTCACTAAGTACCATCTTTTTCAATGAAGATACAGTTCTTTGCCTTCGTCGCAGTTGAAACTGCTCCAAATCCCTCTGCTGGCATCTCCAAACTGTTTAGTGGTTACCTGGGTGACGAACCGGCCCAGCCACCTGCGCTTTGTCCGTGACGAGCTGTATCCACACTGGGGCGTACAGGTTGTGGCTGAATGGATCTGGGTCAAGGTACATGCCATCTCACTGATTAAATCAGTTCGAGCAGGAAAATCTTACCAACTGGGGGCCATTCCAGCTGTTACAAAGGTTTTGCCCTTTGTCTTCAGGTAACCACATCTGGAGAGTTTGTGTTTCCACTAGATTCACAGCACAAGAAGCCGTATGAAATGCTGCTGCTGGGTCGATATCGTTCTTCTGCCAATATCTCCGCAAGGTGTGAGATAATAGACTCTTCTACATGTCATGTTTTATCCTATTTCTGGAGTAACCCTTGTGTTGAACATGTCCGGGTCTTATTTAAATGAAGTTTTGTTTTAGCCCCTCAGAAATACAACAGGTTCCAGTGGAGGATAAACTCTTGATTGTCAGCGTCCCCTCAGCCCTGCACTCCCAGAAGCCTTCACTATCAGGTAAACTGTGAAGCTGTCTTTGTTGTTGTTGTTGCGCTTGTGCCACCAGAGGGCAATGCTGCAACATCATTGATTGTTATCTTGGTTTGCAGCAGTGATAGGATCTCAGCGGTGTAACTGTTTACCATCAAAGTAAGGGCTCTGAGCCTGAGTCAGTTCTTGGAGTTTGTGGAGATGAAATTGTAAGCTCATAGATAAAAAACACCATTCATTTTTGTTCAAGATGACAAAAGTTCTTACAAACATATGTGCCTTTGAATAGAAAGATAATCTAATAAAATAATCAGTTTTATGTTAAATATAGAAGAAAATTCTAACTTGTTTCCACAGCAGAAACAAGCTGGATCTTTATTTTATCTTGCTTTCCAAATTAATAAGTATCTGTACCCATGACAGGTTTGAACTTGGCAATGTATGAACATTTGCTGCTCAAGTGTCAAATTCGTCCAGTGTGCTCCCCCTGACTCCAACATGCACTCTGCTACTTAGAATCAATGTAAGACCTTGACAATAAATATGCAGGGACTATGAATAAGGGAGGCTTGACGTCATTTCGCTCCCTCTCGTGGGATCACGATTTATTGTGCAGTATGGAGAGCAAAACACAGCCGGTGTTTGCTGGTGCCATTTCAGCAGCACAAAAAAGCCCCTGTCTCATAGAAGTAGCTGGATATTGTTAAAAATACATTGATTTAAATCATAATGATGCCTCCATGGAGCTGTGATGCCATAGAGATTCAGTAGGTTAGGAAACAGATTGTGTTTGGTATCCATGTGTAATTCTTTGTTCATGGCAAAGCCTCCCAGCAGGTTGATTCAGAACTGGTCTGTTAATTCCAGTTACTTCACTTGCTGATTTTGAGGGGTTTCATTTAAAGTGATTCTTGTATTGCAGAAGATATTACTGGTATTTTGGTGCCTTTAGTTAGCAATAATGTAGAATTGATAATATAAGGTAGAAGGATGGTAAAGAGTTAAATTGTGGCACGTTTTCATATATGAATATGTATATATTTATACTGTTAAATAGCCAGAATGAGAAGCATGTACTCTGTTACAACTCTAATAACTTTTCCTTCTTTTATTTTTTCTACACGAGGCAATAAAGCTCTGTGTGCTATGAGTTTGTCTCAGATCTGACAGTATGGAAGATGTAAACCAATCCCCAAAGTCAAATATTCAAAAAGCTTTGTCAGCTTTGGCGTCAGAGTACATTGATTTTACTAATTTGAGTTTTAGTACTGCGTTGAATGATGTTTTTTTCCCCTCCTACAATAGATAATCCAAAACCTAGAAACACCAGAAATGTTACGCAACATCCAGCATGATCAGATTTCATTCCTTCGTATCAAGTCATCACCCCTGAAATTCTACTACTGTTTCATGATTGAACTTGTCAGGTCAGCTCGAACCATTGGGCAGCTTTGGTGGCGCAAAGCCACAACTCTCGAGCCCACAGCGTTGAGACACTCCGGCACACTTGTGCTGCCCTCTCAGTAGAAGCTCATGTCACCGACACCCTTGGTTGCTATGGAGAGATAAGAGACAGCGTTACTCTATTGCTGGATGGCAAGGCTGCAGAAAAAAATGTGTTTGCAGATTTTTAGAAGGCACGTATTGTTTTACTAATAAGGTCAAGTTGCTTTTTAAAACCTGTTAAGAGCATCTTTTGGATCACAATTTGAGTATATTGTAATAAATGAACCCATTGCCTCAAAAAGCACAGAAGTGTGGAACATTGTTCAAATCAAAGCACTACTATAAATGACTTTAACATTTAGATTAATAATTTAGATTATTTGTATAAGGTTTTTTTTCACAAATTTGTGTTGGATAAAGATGTTCATTGCAAAAACAAATCCCACTATATAAAAAGTGATTATTATTATTACTTCTCCTAAGGAGGTTATTTTTTTGCCTGCATAATTCGTCTGTTTGTTAGCAACTTTACGTAAACACCACTAGGTGCCTTTTTGTGTTTTGTTTTTTTTTTGTTTGTTTTTTCTGAGAATGATCTAACTTCAATTCCATTAAATTATGGAAATAATCTGGAAGGAATTGTGGACACAGGAATTTTTAAAGGGGTTCTTCACTATTTGGCTGGAAAAGAGTTGCTTGGCAGAGGTCTTTGCTGGTCAGTGCATTGCAGCAGAGGTGTTTTCTAGCTCATCAAAAAATGTGTGTGTTGTTAGAAAATCTAATCCTACCCTAACACTGAAGTCATTACTGGCATTTAGGGGGCATTCACACCAGGACAGTCCGGAGGGCCTGTTTAGTGATCCAGGAGTTCTAAAGTGTTCCTCAAGAAATATACTAAAACCTGCACTTGGAAAACATCTCCTACTCTGCTTTTAAGAATAATCTTCAACTGGTGATGCTGGATTTACGACTGATATCTTATTTTACAGCTGCGACAGTACAGAAAATCTGATTGGTACATTTTAGTTATTTTTAGTGACCACAGCAAAAATACCAGAACAGAAAGGAGACTATGACACTTTATTCATCTGATTTATTTATCCTTATAGTATCAATTGGAGAAACTGTTAAGAAAAATTTTGCTGCCTCACAGCAACACATCATGCTTTTGATACAGAAGTTCATCCCACATAAGGTGATCAAATGAATAAAATATTTGTTTTATAATGTCTTTATTTGGGCCTTTATTTGATTCAGATGTTGCATTTAAGACTACGTTCAAACTGCCGGCTGAAACGACACAAATCCGATTTTTATTTTTTGCCCCTATGCGACCTGTATCTGATCTTTTAATGCCAGTCTGAACGACACAGATCCGATCTTTTCCAATACGACCCAGGCCACTTGGATATGTGGTCCTAAATCCGATACGAATCCGATCTTTTTACATGCAACTTCCGTCCGAACAGCCAGGTCGCATTAATCCGACCTGCAGGTTGCATTGACACAGTGTTCATTAGAGAAACGATCAGCAATGTACATAAAGGTTCTTCCGATTCTTCACAAATTGCCATCTGACTCTGCTTTTTTATAATGTCATGTTTACTTCCGTAAACACAATGACGTCACTCGATGTGTCTTCTGCGCATGCGGGACGCTTTCGGTGCACATAACGTTCATACGGGAGATCACATACATGTTGCATGTAATTGGACATGAGAACGAAATCTTGAAAAGATCGGATTTAACAAAAAAATCTGAATTGAGCATTAAGGCCTGCAGTGTGAACATAGCCTAAGAGTTGGAGTATAGTAGATCTCAAAGACTGGACTTGGGTACTTTTGCAACACAGTGATTCAAAATGTATTAAATGTGTCATGTTGAGCTTTATAATGTTCAAATGAAGATAAACCTGAATATTGTTGGCTATTAGATACAGATGTGTGGTAGCAGTGTAACAGCATAAACCTTTGTTATCTTGAATGGTGTCAGTTTGGAGGTAAATCAGTCAGTTACAACATTAAAACCACTGTCAGGTGAAATGAGTTACACTCCTCCTGTCAAAAGGGGATATATTAGAGAACGAGTAAAGAGTAATCTGTTGACATTGATGGGCTGGAAGCAGAAAGAATTGAAAAGCGTAAAAGGTCTGAGAGTCCCTGACAAGGGCTAAATTGTGATGGAATGATGACAGGATCAAAGCATCCACAAAGCATCAGGTCTTAAATGGTGTTCCCATGATGCAGCGGTTATGAACCAGCAGTATGGTCACAAAATGAAGAGAGACTCATGTGGTTGGACATCAGAGAACAGCCAAGTGCTCTGACAGACAGGTGCCAAAGCAGTGTAGCGTGCAGTGATTAGACGTTCAACCATGACAAGTTCCTACAGAGAGCTGCTGACTGCCAGGAGTTAGTCTGGTCTGAGAGGTCTCGTTTTCTTTCTTCACGTAACAGGTATATGTAAAGATGTGTAATTTGAATTGTTAACCCGGAGTAAAATTGACAGGACCAGGCACTGTAACATTTAAATGAAATGTTATTAAGCAACAATAGACATTTTTGCATCTTTTTGTGTTGCAACATACTAAACTATTGTGCAGCATTCTTCTCTGGACAATCAGATCCAGTGACTCCACAGTTATCCCCACTACACAACCAGCCTTCTAGATCAGCATATAAAGTTTAGTTAAATCCGGTTCTGATGCGTCTGCCCCAACAGATGGCTGCAAACAGATCGCCTCTTCTACTACAAACATATTTTAAGAATAAACATTTTCACATTTTACTACGTTCAAACCACAAGCTTACTTTTTTTTTATTGAGATGTGCTGAGATTGACCAACACAAAGTGACACATGATTATAAAGTGGAACAGAAATGGTGCATGGTTTTCAAGATTTTTAACAAAGATAAATCTGAAATCTGCATTTGTATTCAGCCCCTTGTATTCTAATAGGCCTGAATACAAAGCAGTGCAATCAGCTTCCTTCAGAAGTCACCTAATTAGTAAATTGATTCCACCTGTGTGTAATTTACTCACAGTATAAATACACCTGTCCTGCAGAGGTCTTGGTGGTTTGTTAGAGAACATCAGCATTGGAAAGACTGAGGAACTCACCAGACAGGTCAGAGGTGAAGTTTTGGAGAAGTTTAAAGCAGGGTTAGGTTATAAAAAAAACTAAGTTTGTGTTTGTAAGGTGACAAAATGTTAAAAAGCTAAAGGGATATGGATTCTTCTTCGTTCTCAGCTACCATAACTTGTATAGTCTGCTCTCATTTTATGTTTTCTCAGGGTTACATTTCTAGTCTACGATGTTGTCTAGCTCTGCCTACTTCTTCTTAAAATCCACAATAATCTCTTTTTGTTCAAGATGAGGCAATTGACAAGTTCCATGTACTTAGTTCCTTATCCATCACTGATAGAACTCACAACTGCAGAGTCATTATATCCCCGAACGCAGAGTGTCAGTGATATAATGGTTTCATAACTTGAACAGTTTTCACAATTGGAATTTGATACTCTGTGTGCCTGTTTAGGGGACTAAGAATAAGGACCTAAACAAGGGGGACCTAAACTGCATTGAATTTCAGCATTTTGGGATTGATGATTTTCTAACTAGGTGGCGCTTTATGCACAGTAGATATGCCTATATCTCTGGAACATTGTACAATTGGATTTTGATACTCAGTATACCTGTTTAGGTCCTCAAGAGGATGATCTGTGTCGAATTTCACGATTATCGGATTTATGGTTTTCCCACAAAGTGGCGCTTTATTCATGTGAAATCTGATTTTTTGTTTTATCTCTGGAACTCTTATATACAGTCAATGCTCTGGAACTATTTGTCTAATTGACCTTAAAACAAGTACAAATAAAAGACCTCATGACATCAGGGTGCATCCTGTCCTGATGTCATACCGGGCTGGTTCAAAGTCTCCACACCAGGTGGAGCTTTGCGACTGAACATGTGCGTCTTTATATTATTGTATTGTGTCTATTCGAGGATTGGGAAATAGGAGGATTTGGGAATAGAAGGATTGGGGCCGTTTGGGAGAAAAAGTCTATGATATGGTGTAGTATCATGTCTCAGTCTACATCCTGCTGGGAAACATTGGATCCTGCCATTCATCTGGATTGTACTTTGAATTTTATGCCAGAGGTAGGTTCCTGTATAATGACACTGGTATCCACTCACCACAGTAGGTGCTCTCAAAAGGATCATGCACCTTGCTGAATGAAGAATGGATCAAAAACTGAAGGGTTTCGACTTCAAATTCCACAAAATCAAAACGTGACAAAAAAATAAACACGCCTGATCCATGTAAGCCCTCTGCAACACGTTCCAAGTCTCTGGGATCAGCTGTCGGATATCCCAGAGCGCCTGATGAGGTGTATAGCTCTATGTATCAGACCTGTTTTAGCAGCTCCAGGAATAATAGGTCGTCCTAAGGTAGGATTAACACCACCAAGACAACAAGTCGTGCATGAAGAAAAGCAGATGGAGCATAATTAGTTTGCTCTCACTTTTCTTATTCTCTGCAGGATTAACAGAGTCTGCAAAGCAGAATTTCTAATACTCAGCGTGTCACTTGTTGAGACAGTTTTCTTGGCAGAATTTTGACACACTGTCCCGTTTTAAAGTTAAGAAGATAATTAGACCTTTAATCTCTTTTCGACTTGAGAGCTGAGTCACCACTTGAGGGTGATTTAGTAGCAGAGCTGCATGTTTGGCCTTTCCACACTGTGGCTCTGTCTCTGTGACGTACATAGGAGGGAAATGAAAGGTAAGACAGCAAATTGTGCTGGTTAGATCAGGTTTGGGATCATACTTTTGAGCTCATTAATTCTCAGAGTGTCAGAATAGCATAGGGGGCTGAGAAAGTGAAACATAACTGTCAAATCTGCCTCCCCTGGAATATTGGCACTTATAAAGCCAAGGTCACTGTTGAGGCTGTGCAATGAAAAGCAAGTGTTGTGGATGGAGGAGCACCGCATCCGCCGGTGATGTCTTCTGCCTACTACAGGGTGACAAGCAGGGAACTCACCCAAGACATGGATACAATGCAGTAATCTCATGTAACAACATTCAGTGTGTTTGGAAAAAAAGAGAGATTTAATCTGTGTAACACTGAAAAGATTTTAAAATGCAGAAAAACAAAAGTTTTAATATTACTTATGTCATAACATTTTATTAAATCTGAGTACTAAAGTTTAGTTCTTGATTCGGTGTACAGGATATATGTTTTTGGAATATTAATGCTTGCAAACTAAAGCATCAGCATCAGTCTGGCACCTGCAGAAAGTGTTGACGTTAGCTGCTTTTTATCACAGGAACATTAACAAGAAAGGCATTGTAGTCCACCAGGCCTGGAAATTGTCACCTACCATCAGCCAAATGCCTGACAAATTAAACCATCATCAGGCACACTGGTGGATAAGTAAACAGGAAATTCAATAAACAACTGAATCCCTGTTGAAAGCCACATTGATAAAACATGAGGAAGAATTTACAAAGCTAGTCTGTAAGTATAGCCAAACATGTATATGTTTTAACAAAGCGGTGCTGATAAGTCATCTTTTTAAAAGCTGTAGATGTCCTTTGCAGAAAAGATGACACAAATTCATAAGTTTAGTAGCCTGGAAGTGATAAGTTTCAGGTAACATAGTTAAAATTGTTCAAAAATTATTCACTCTAATGATCCATTTTTAAGATAGTATGTTGGTGTTTTCTTTTTGTTAACTATGTTTTATGGTGATAACTGAACTTGTTGTCTTATTGAGACATATTTGGTGACCTAGTTAGGGTTTGCTCTCTTTTAAATTTTATTTATAAATTTAGGTGATGTTAATTATACAAATTGGAGTTAAATTATACAAATCAGTGCAATGCCCTAATAAGGAAAGCCTGTGTTAGAGCACTTTAAGCTTTGGGTGTGGCAGGTTGTTGAACTTTGATACTAAAATACCATCAAAGGTTTGACCTTCATTAAATCATATATATATATATATATATATTTTATATGTGTGTCAACTGACTGTCCATTATACATTACTAGAAGATGAAAGATTAATTTATTCATTTATCAAGGAAAGACAGAGGATTTTGAAATACCACAAAGTGATGTGTAATAAGAAGTCATTTGTAGAGTTTAAGATCTACCACCCAATGTGACTCCTACTAGAACAAGTTTATTTCCCAAACTTCAGCTGTTTTTTGCTCTCTTTTTACTGTTGGATTGATTTCTTGATACAAGTGCAGAATTTAAAACGACAAAAAGTAAGCAGAGTAATGAATATAACCTTTAATATGAGACCAAAATAGCAACAATGATTGACTGACTTGAGATGGTTCATTTCAGAGTGTTATTTTGACAGATACTTTGTTGATGATGGCAGTATTTGAAAGAGCTGAAATGTTATCATCTTGCTTTGGTATCTTAAAGATACCAAATTAAATCAAGCTGTTAGCAGAACCACATGGTGGTATCTCAGGACCCCTTTTGAAGATCATAAACAAGCATAACCTTGCGAAAGGTGCAGCACCTCCAGGATTTGTAAAAATTGTCCACACCTAAAATTACTTGCAACACTAGTGGAGAAAAATAGAACAGACGATTGTTGAATTTTTATGCATGCAATTGGACAAAAATAGACAAATATATCAGTATGTCAATTCATCATGATCAAATAAAGCAACTTTTTTTCATTTGCAATTCTAGAAAGGCAATCTAAAAGGAAAGACTTCTGTCAAGCAGCGCATTTCTGTCCATATTGCATTTTCCACCCTCTGTTATAGTCCTACATTTATTTTACATATGTACACCATTAGATTCCTCGGTACAGTGATCATGAATCCAGCGTCTTGGCTACATCCTTGTATTTGTTGCATATTTATATATTAATTTTATCTTTTGCAGGGTTGACAATGCCAAAGACTAACATTTTTCCTGTTCTTGATTGTAGTGTCTAGAATTTATCTGGGATCCATATATAACTTGTATAACTTGTAAAAACTGTTGGGAACTTGTGTACTTTTTGGCTAAGCAGCCTAATCATTTACTGTGGAGTTATTTGCATATATACTGAACAAGGCCTTATCTAGCAATGATAAAGAATCCTTCAAAAATTCCCTGGATCCAGATGGTGAACCAGATCACTCCCAAGATTTATTGGAATCTAAGTTCGACCAAGAATACGTCTCAGAAAAAAAGTCATGTCATTAGGTTGCTACCAAACAGATTAAGTTCAGTAAAAGCACAACCTCTGCCATCTCCTTGGAGTTTTATTTATGACCATCACATGACCAGCTGTATAACATTAGCTTTCCATAAATAATCCATTATTTGGTGCTTTTGCATCAACGTCTTGTTGCACTTCTTCTATAGCTTTGGTTGGAGGGAATCAGCATTACCTGCTGCTTATCTCAATGAATCATTCTTCAATAATCAGACTGCAGTTTTGGATGGAAGTTTTAATTTGATTTAGCATAATTTTGTTATAATGTAGCTAAAATTTGCAATTCATATTCATTCAGTTGAACAGCCGTCTAGTGTTTGCTGTAAACTACATCTTACAAAATGTCTTTGCAAGCTTTTTAGAGATGAACTAATGGAAATGATCTTATTTATTCTAGATATGTTGTATATTTCAAGAAAAAGTCAGTACATACTGTATCATCTCAGCAAAAGCCTTCATTTTCCTACCATAGACTAGTCTTATTTTCCTTTACTTTGACATACAAAGTGAAGTCAACAGCTGATCAAGGCTGCTCTTTGTAACTTATTTTGCATGTTTTAGCTTTTATGCTTGTGCTGTATGTGTAGATTGCAGTGAACTTGTTTTGGTTCATGAACAAAAATTTTCCCACAGTTCTGATTGCTTATCTTCTCTCCCTCAGAGTTGCTGAAGCCATATGTTGGAGCTGAAGCCAAGTGCTTAGAGCTGTTTGCTCGAAATCTTCAACCCGGTTGGACCAGCTGGGGCAACGAGGTGCTGAAATTTCAGCACATAAGCTACTTCACTTTGACATCTGCAGACGATCAAGCACACGCCTCTAAAGACGAGGCCACAGATGACTGCACAGATAAACTCGATCTCGCACAAGGGTTCAGTTCACTGGGGAAAACCTGTCCTCTTCATCACTGCACCTCAACGATGAACTAATGAGTGACGTTCAACACTTGTCAAATCAGTTTTTCACTTTGTTTAATGAAGATTTGGCACCAAAATGTTGCTCTTGCAGCTCCGTTTGATCTGTAATGTTCATCCAAGTGGAGCCTTTGATTTTGTTTTTTTGTCCTGGGTACATTTTAAGGTGGTGAAACATGAGTGTGATGATGCAGTCGGGGAGATGAAAGAGCATGCTTGCTAGTTCCCACTCATCAGACACACAAACACATGAGAAGTCACTGGCAAAATGTGGGTCTTAAGGATGATCAAAGTATTTCTATTTTTATTTATTCTCAACTTTTTTTCTGTTGCATTTCTAAATATTTGCTTCTCTGGATAAAATAAAGATTTACATACTGAAAACATTAGCTCGCAGTGCCTTAAGAAGTTTTGCTTAAAAATTTTCTACTTGGACACATTGATGTATCATCTACTGTTCTCTTGTACTGTCAAGGACATTTGAGCAATCTGACCCTTAATAATCCTCATTTCCACTGAGCAGTGTGCCCTCCTGTGTCACACCTCTAACCTTCCTTTCCTTGTTAGTCAGGGCTTCTCTAATGAGTCTGCTGGTGTAGATTAGCAGGGATACCGCTTAGGAAGATGAGGCTGAGTTATGGCCACAGCATAGCTAATCAAGCCTGAATGTAACTGCAGCAGGATTCCCATACACAATACCTTTTCATGCTGTCTGTCATAGCAGATGTTGTCTGCATGTGTATTAGATAAAAAATAATGGACATGCTGGTTGTTTTTAATTGTCTCATTATGGTATTTCAGAAGAAATAATTACACCTAAATGCTATAAATAATGAATACACTGACAAATATTACATGTATAAAGTTATTTTAAAAAGTTTTTCCTATTTTATTTGTTTCTTGATTCACTGTTGGAAATAATTTGGAAAATGGGAAGATTTAAAAGTAAATAAATAAATTAGATGATCATATTGATGTTAGACACAAATTTCAAGTAATCAGGGGGGGGGGGGGGGGGGGGGGGGGGGGGGGGGGGGGGAGGGGGGGGGGGGGTGGGGGGGGGGGG
>JBAMHX010000020.1:8722057-8746413 GCA_037177515.1 Pseudomugil tenellus
GAAAACGATGGGTGAGGGAGGAGTTTTTTTTTTATTTATACTTCACAGAGAAATATTTCTGATGGAGAGGTCACTGTTTTACGTTTTTTTGACAGTCAGTTTTCCCTGGTTTAAGTATGATCCCCATTTTTTCATTCTCTCCATTGATCTACGCTTCATCTGGGTTACGGGGGTTTGGAGCTTGTCCTTGCTGTGACTAGTGAGAGATGGAGTGCAACATAGATCGGACAAATAGAAAGATGCCAGACTATTTAAATGGTATCTTTTTTCATGCATTCTTTCATATAATGCACATGATATAATTTTGTAAAGAAATTTAAAGTTACTACAAAACCTGTGTCTTATGAGCAGTGTTGGGAGAGTTTTAAAATGTAATCCTTTACAGACAATTGATCACACTCTATAAAATGTAATCTGTCATGTAATCCTTTGGATTACTACCATAAAGTAATGCCATCTAAATAAATTTGGATTACTTTTAGCTTACTTTAAAAATAGTGTAGCATGTTTATCTAGAGCATAGAATTTAGTTAACATAATGTTACAAAATTAGTGTTGATAAACATGTTAATCAGATCCAACCTGAGGCCTGTACTATGAAGCGTGATTAACTCAGCCCGCATTTATCTCCGTTCTGTGGATTGATTCAGCCAAACATTGAGGAACTGTGATAAGCTGTACTATGAAGCTGGTTATCAACTTGCTAACTTAACCCAGTGCTTTCCACTTAATGTAAGTGCTTGTTTACAAAAAAGAGGTGGTGCTTGGAGTTTCTGACCAATCGCAAACATAGACAAACCCAAACCAGTGTGTTTTACCATGGAGGAGCAGACTATCATTCTCCACAAATACGAGGAATTTAAAAATGTAATTCGGGCTAAAAGTAACAATGTTGTTGCAGCAAAGGCCAGAAAGGAATACTGGCAGAAAATGACCGATTCCGTTAACGTGGAAGTTCTTCAGATTATCCAATATTAATGGGACAATATAAACTGACAGCACTCATATCACTGTATTACAGCGCAAACATATCTGGTAATGTTTATACCTCTGTCAAATTTCCTAGTTGTTTAAAGGATCCGCTCTCATGTGAGGTCATGTGTGGAAACGAGTTCCCACCATTATGAATCACTGTATCAGAAGGAACCCCAGTGGAGCTTAAAGGCAAGTAAAGAAGCAAGTAAAGAACGAATATAAAAACCTAATTCAGAGCAGCAAGGCTTTATTACTGTATCTGTTATGTGAATGAAACATCAATACACACTGTCTGCGGGACAGTAAACGGCCGACTACGATGGCTCATGTTTGATACAGACGGTCCAACAGCTGACATATGTATCTCATCCCATCTCATGAACATCTGTAGCTACTCTTGGTACAGTATGTTTTCTGGACAGTCGAACTGGTTGGATCAGTCCCTATAGACTCTTCCTCTCTTAAGTCCTATTCTCACTATATGTGCAGAAATCAGGATCATCTAAAAATGGACATTTACTTTATGAGATCTGATTGGTCAGGAGGTTGTGATTTCATACTTGCTACAACTTAACCTGCTCCGGAGCAGGTTAGCCATTCAGCTTCGGGTGCTGCGGTGATACAGGTAAGGGCAAGTTTGTCTCATCTTCTGCCACTGTCGTCAGGGTTGGGAGTAATGGCTCATTCAGTTGTGTAGAAACCGGAACTGCTCTCGTGCACTGACTTGCAGTGTATTTGCGCATATAATGCTATCTGCATCAGTACAGTACAGTGCAGTGCAACCTGTGTGTAGCGCCGTAATAATAATAAGTAAGTAATCCTATTCAGTAACTATTTAAAACGATTTAAACTGTGATTGTAACAAAATACAGTTACTCTTATTTTGTATCTTATATACCTAACACCGTTACTTCCCAACCCTGCTTATAAGTTTACTAAAAGTAATGTCAAGTAACAATCAAGTAACAAGACAGCCACATTTGGGGTCATAGCTGCAGTTGTGTAAGATATTGCTCATATGGAGCTGTCACCATCCTTTTGGAAAGTTTTGCTACTCTAATCAGGATCTGAACATATGTTACAGCTACAGAAGGAGCTCAGGAATGAGTCAGAAAAAGTTAGTGTTAGTAACTAAAAATAAATTACGGTGAATAAATCTCCACATGGTGATAATCACAACTGAAGCCTTTCTGAGCAACACTTATCTATTTGCTGCAATGAGAATGAGATGTGTGCCTTTCCTACTTTGGTCAAAACCACGCTGTGCCAAATATTTGTTTATTTAGTGTTAGAGTAGTTAAGAGCTGCTTTATTATTCTTTATTCTTCTTTTACCAGTGGATGATACAAGCAGCAATTAAAGTTGAAAAAGTAATGACACTAAATCACATGATTAGACAACTGTTTTGACTCTAAAAAATGCAATACGTTATTTGCATAAGAACAATATATCCTCAGGGGACCAGAACAATCAAAGGCAAATTAATGAATGACTGGTTTTGTGCTAAGTGGTTTACAGAAATAATTAGACGAGTGAGACAGGAGCTGGCTCAGAGCCAGTCTTTCATGAATAAGCAAGAACTGAATTTGCTCGGCGACATGACTCCTCATTGCACCAGGACATGTTTAATATCATATAATCAAGTTAATTTTCATTTTAAGAAGCTTAAAAATTCTGTCTGTGTATAACACAAAGAGCATGATAATTACGCTTGGCAATGAAGGAGCTAATGTTTGGTTTCATTCATTGCAAGAGTAGTGTTAGCGAATAAATGAATAATCCAATGAGTTTGCCCAACAACTGCACATACACCCTCTTCCACAAGGCCCCCTTGACCTCATAATGTCTCCTGAAGCAGGTTAGGACTCTGTTGTCATTCTGTTTTTATCTCCTGTTTTCAGATCGGAGTATTAATTGCTCACCATCAATTTGGAGGGTTCATTATATTTCTTTTGATGTGGTGATGCACATTGCCGGCTGTCAGTAGGTGATTTATTATTTTTTAACAAGGGGGTGGTGGTCCACAGGGAGCACCCTTCTGCTCTCACACCACCAGACAACACACACACGTACTAATGCTAATTCTTCGTATTATTGATGCTGTCATAAATGTGGTTTTATGGATCAGCTATTAGGCAGAATACATAATAGCTGCAGTTATTTTCTTTTAATGGATGTGGATATGAACCATTGAGATCATGCTTATTTTTTCAAAACACATGGATGCTTAAATTCTTTAAATTTGATGCCATGTTACTTAGTTCAGTCAAAGCAATATTTTTTCCCACCGTACCTGATCTGAATTTAACAAACTTTTTAAAGAAGCTATGATCCTGTTTTAGTAATTTAGGCTATAGCTCTTCAGTCATCTTTCTTTTCTGAAATGGAGAACTTGTTTGGGAATTGTTATATCCAGAAGTTGACACCACAATAGGAACCAGAGAAAGGGGTGGGATTATTCCATCTGTAACATCAATAACACAAACAGCACTATGTTTTTATTGGTACACAGGACAGATAGGCAGCTGGTATCTCAGAGTCAGGACTGGGTCAGAGGATTTTAACCTGTACAGACCTCAGTGAAAGGATCAATAAGTGGGACTGATTAGAATCAGCCAGTTCCCTGCAATGGATGAAAATGATACTTGGTATATTAGCAAGAGGAAAGTAATTTGTTTAATTTCCTGACCAGCTATGTGTAAATGACCCAAAAGATGCCAAATGATATTATGACAAGATGCTCTAATGTTCAATCAATCAATCAAACTTTATTTATAAAGTGTTGTAGTTCAAAGTGCTTTATAGTGCAACTTAAGTTGTGTGCATGTGTGTGCACTCACACACACACACGCAAATGTCAAAGGCTACATTGGGATAGGTACAGATAGACCAGCTGAGATAGCGTCATCAGAGGAATCGTCTGCACCAGGAGCAGAAGGTCACTAGTAGCCACCAGATACCAGCACGCCGCCTAGAAAAGCGGTCGAGACCAAACTCCAGGGCCAACGAGTCATAGTCCAGCAACCACGGCCAACCACAGCTCCTGGTGCAGAAACTCCTCAGATGAAACACTGGAAATTCAATAAGAGAGAAAAATAAACGGATAAATAAATAAATGAATAAATAAAAGGACCACGCTGGGACATAAAACATAACATAATGAAGAGCCTAGAATAGATAGATAAAAAATAAATAACTGAGTACAACTAAACAATAAATATTAATCAAAAGCTAAGCTAAAAAGATGTTTCTTGAGCCTGCTCCTGAAAACCTGTAAGTTGTCTGCAGCCCTGAAGTCCTCCGGCAGATTGTTCCATAGACAGGGGCCACAAAACAGAAGGGCCTTGCCGTGAATATGTGTCCTGACTTTGGGAATGACTACGAGCCCCTACTGCTGGACGAGCGCAGGGTCCGCGAGGGTTCTTAAAGTAAAAGCAGTTATGAAAGATAAGAAGGCTCAAGACCAATAAGACACTTAAAAACTAGTAAAAGAACTTTAAAATTGATCCTAAAACTCACAGTATTAATGTTAACTTTAACAAAAAATGAAATGTGTTTTGGGGTTTTGTGTTTGTTTTTTGTCTTAACAGAAAAAGTAAGGACTAATGAGCTTAAAAGATACATATTACCACCTATCATTGCAGACAGGGTTCAATCAACAGATTTCCTTTCCATGTTTGTGGGCCAAGGAGTAAGGTTTAATTAAATGGTCAAATGAAGCCATGAACATAGCTGGACTGCATTGTGTGAGAAAAGAAACATTTCTTGTTTTGTTGTCTAAGTGTGAACCAATATTGCTAGAATTTTGCTGATTCAATCAAGAAAGTACTCTTAAAACATATCAATGCATCGGCAATATAAAGAAAGAAGCACTGATGAAATTGAGTGCAGCACAATAGAGGCATTATATTATGTTGAAAAACTGACAGGATTAAATACACAAAGACACTATTTTCTCTTACACCAGAATTTCAGTTAATAATGTTTTACTTTACGTTAACATAATAAAATATGGAATTAAAATTTAGTAACCTGTCTTTGCATTACCAAAGCACTTAATAGAGCAAAGTAAAAACTAGATATGAACATGGCGCCTTGCATGTTTGTTTAAGGTAGCATCAGTAAAATAAAAAAAAAAATCTGATTCCCATCTGCATCTCTGACAGCTTCAACATTATACTCAGGTGTACGAGCAGTTCTTAAGATGAAACAATTATTAATTCTTTTTACATTATTTCTTTTCATAAGTCAGCAGTGCAGGGGAATTGACAGACCCATGTCAGACTGAAAGTCTCTATAAGTACTTTGGACAGCTTGTTATAAAGTTAGAAAGGCTGCCACCATTTTGACTATCTATGGAAACACTCTGTCGATGTGTGATTGATGCTTTTGTGAACACAGCGAAGGATTTCCTTAAGAACTCTTCCATAACATTTTGTTAACGATTTTACAAATGCTCCCTTGCCAAGGAGAGACGAAAGTGAAAGGTGATGATATAATGATTTAACCACTGAGTTTTCCTCACAGACAGCAAAGTGCTTAATTGAGCACCTTTTGTAGCAGTTTGACATTTACTTTCCCCTTAAATAAAGTCTCTTTCAACAGGAACTCAAACATCCCACATCTAAATCTTTATAACATCCACTCCCCTCTGATATCTATATTTATATCTATATCTATCTATATCTAGATATCTATGTCTATATCTTTCTATATCTATATTGATGTGAATGCAAAATGAGTTGTCGCAGCTTGAGGTGGAAAGAGGTTCGGGACGCCAGACTTTGATGAATAAAAAGTTTTATTACAAAAAGTTAGGCATCAAACAGAAAAAAAGAAAAAGAAAAGGGGGCTTCTGTGCTGGGCAGGAGACTCGACTGTAATGCAGAGGGTTACGTAAACAAACTTAAAGATTTCCACATATCATCTCAGGGGAGTGTTATTTTTCATATGCACTTTTTATTGTTTTATTGTTATTTATCTTATAATTAATTATTGTATCAATGTTATTATAACTCAAATCTCTTCAATTTATTTATTTAGTTGTAAGTACTTATTAGGACGGATGATTATTAAAGAGCAAAAAGACAATTTGAATTTTCTTTCGGGGATGTATAAAGTTCTTTACATCAGTCTATCCTTTAAAGTGAAAATTGACAACTTAATTATAGCTTTTCTGCCTTTTTGCAAAGATCCAATAATTTAAAATTGTGTCTTTTTTAGAAGATTGTATCTGTGAGCACTTTCATTATAATAACAATAATCTAATTGTTTTTGTTAAGTTCCCTTTAGTCAATTACAACATCCTTATTATTTCTGCTTTCAGTGAAACCTGTTACTGTATATGTTTGAAAGAGCTTCTTTATCACACTAAGTGAATGTAGCTAAGAAAAGGAATAGCCTGCAGGAATAGGAAGTCTAAACAAATACATTCTTGATAACATAAACTGTAGTTTGCTCATCATATTATATTTGTAAACATAAAACAGATAACATTTTAATTGTGTAGACGTCTGAATAACACAACTGCTTCCTGCATAAAATGAGAAGATGATTAGCCCAGAGGAAAGACAAAAAACCTGTGTAGGATTTCATTATTTGCCAAATTATTCTGAATTACAAAATGTGGCATTCATTAAGTAAACATGCCAAATTCAATGTGAACAGGGAACAACAAGCAGTAATAAAGTCCTCCCTCCTCTTTTATGAATATAATGAGCCTCTTCCAAAACTGTTTGTGACAAAATGACTTATTGGCCTTTAAAGAGGAGTCTTCAAACAGATGTATCTGGTAATGTAAGTTAGCGGCGAGCTGGGACCTGCAGAGGGCCGCGTCTCGTGCCCTACTTAACCTGTCACGGTCAGTCTGAAAACTGCTCAATCAGGTCTCTAAGGGTGGCAAAAAAACAAACAAGAAAGAAAAACAAAGATAGAAGTGAATGATACAGAGAGGATCAAGGAGGTTGTGTATTTTTATCCCAAGGCATTTATCAATCGAGCTGGAGAACATGTGGGCCTGTATCCATCTAGGTATAAAAACTTGACTTAGTGAGATTTCCTCAGAGCATTGGAGAAATAAGCTAAGCATAACCTCAGATATGACAAATAAATATGACACTGAACTTCAATTAGACTAATGAATTGAGAGGAAACAAAGAGTTAGGTAACATGCCTCGTAAAGTGTGTGTGTGTGTTGAGGTGTGTGCTTGGCTTGGTTCATCCTGCAAACACTAACTAACCGAAAACATTGCTCCAGGCAAAACATACAGTTTCACATTAATTTAAGCCCAATTTTCATTTTAACAAATGTGAAAACTTGAAGGTGAATAATGTAAATGTTTTTTTGAAAGACTTTATCAGTGTTCAGTTCATACTTTCTCTTCCCCGCAAAACATTAGAAGGACTATGTAAAGCTCTCTAACTCACTTTCCAGTGAACATGAAAGCTCACGGTAAGAAGCTAACTTGTAAAAACTCTCACCATAAGCATTTAGTAAGTATGGGATCGAAAGGGAAGCTCTTAGAACAAAAATTTGTGGCTCTTGTCCTTTTTATTAAGAAACACAAGACGTTGGGTCAGAAAGAAAAACGGTAACGTCTCAAATAGGGTCCAGAGCAGGATTGTGCTGGGGAATTACGATCTCTGTTAAAAGAGCAGCGTCTCAAATAGGATCTTTGGTTTCAATAGAAATATTTTCTGATCAATATGTCTTAAAGATTTTATGATAAAAAACCCCCTTAATTCTGAGAGATAGTCAAGAACATTTTCAAACTCCTCCATTTTTGTATTTGTTTTTTGCTTACCACAGTACCAGTGTATAGAGATTGCATCTATATTGCATTTGTCTAATCTTAAACTGGCAAGCTGTTGAACCAAATAATAATAATAATAATAATAATAATAATAATAATAATAATAATAATAATAATAATAATAATAATAATAATAATAATATTATGGGAGTTTGTTGCCTGCATTAAAACAATACTGATTTGTTTTCTGATGCATTCTCATGTGATTGTCTTGCAATGTCCCTAAGAAAAATGTTCCTCCAGGTTTTCTGGTCTCTGGTGTATCTAAAAATCTTTTTGCATCATGATAACCTGCTGCATAAAGGGACACAGGTTTCCTGTGACCATCTCAGTGGGCAGTGACACCGAAATCACACTGAAATGTTTCAATGTCTGGTGGTGTAACCTGACAAAGGACTAAACTTCTCTCTGTGAGGGGGCGAGAGGAGTGGGGTCAGGGTGACATTTGACGATGACTCCAGGAGGGCCAGATGTGCCACTTTGATGGAAAGGAGACGTGTCAGCTCAGAATGCCAGCATGACAGAGCATATGAAGTAAGACCAGCTCCACTATTGGGATGTCCTTTCTTTCTCTCTAAGAAAAAAAATTAGTTCAGAGTTGAAAGTATGAACACTCACAGAAAAATATATCAGGAAGGCTTGAAGGATATGTTCCCAATGCACATCGCAATCTACACTGGAGAGTGCTTGACTTTAGGAGGCAGAATCTTGCTCCCTGCCAATTATATAGGTCTTATCAAAGTCCTTCAGCTTTATTAAAATGCTGTGAACTAACAGACCAATAACCCCTGATAAATTAATTGATTTTTGACAGAGGAGTTTCTTTGAGAAGAGAGCAGTAAAACTGACCAAAAACACTGATGAGTTTAGTGGTAATAAAACACTTAATGTTGTTGTCACACAGCAGATGCTCTACATTTACTTACATGTTACCATGGTGATTTTACAACCAACATATTCTAATGACCTAGATGTGGTTAATAAAGTATTTTTTATTTATTTCATTTATTTAGGAGGCTTCTTTAACTATGTTCTTTTTTATGTGAAAAAGCCTGAAAAAACAAATAAAATCAATTGTAATAGTAGTGGTTAAAGTTAAGAATGGTTAAAGTTAAGATGAGCAAGGTTTGGCTATTTACAACATTATTCCTTGCTTGTTTTCAAGGACACAAATGCAAAATAACTTCATGGTGAAAAATTGGAAGTGGTGGCGGCGATACACAGTCAGGAAAGTTTGTTTCGTATTGTTTCTTGTATATTTCAAGTATATTTTAGACTTAATTATGTTTGAATGTCTGCTTTGATTGTCTGAGTGTTTTGTCAGATTCAGCACCGGAAAACTTCTTTTTAACCTTTATTTAACCAGAAAATCAGATTGAGATTGAAAATCTCTTTTTCAAGTGAGACCTGGCCAAGGTAACAACCAAACCACACATTAAAAGCAGAATACATATGATGACAATTTACATTTACATAATAAAACAGCAAATACACAGTTCTGAAAACATAAAAAAAACTAGTACATGTCTCCGTCATCTCTTCATGGAAGCCTTAAAATCATTTAAGGACACAAGTGTTGCTAATTTAAGATCTAATTTAAAAACAAAACTTTTTAAGGTAAACAAAACACCAAAGACTACATAAAAAGATTTCTTTCCAAAATCTACATGATGTTTTGTCAGAATTTCTGATCTGGGAGATACATACTGTCAAATGGAGACATTGATGAAAGCCTTACTGAAATACAACAATCAAAAGAATTATAAAAGTAATTCAGTTTTAATTTTTATCAGCAAAGCTATGATATTTCTCTTTCTATGCAGGTTTTACATTTTACCTTGACATATAGAAAAATAAGCTATTGATTAAATATATAGTAAAACTCTCAATCTGTTGTATTTGAAGCGTTTATCTATCATTTGTGTTTGCAACTCACAATATTTAGGTTCATATGAACAATCACGGCATGTGTCTGTTAATAAAGCAGTCAAGAGATGTAAACTATTTTTTATTAGCTTCTGACCAGATCCTGCAAAAGTAGAGTTTAGTGGGGCATAAAACATTCTTTTGGATTTTGCTTGTTCTAAGTTGAATAAATTGATTAAATTAACTCTCAAAGCATTATTATTTTCTCTTTCTTTCGCTGATTTTATATTTTGCTAGATGATGAAGAAGTGCTTTATGGAACCAATCACTTTCATTTTAGTCATTTTACATTTTGTCAAAGACTGCAAAAAGAAAAATAGACACTTTAATTTGTTAAAAATTGTATCTATATTAAAAATGGATTGATAAGAAGTGCCCTTTCTTGAACAGTGTTATTATGTCTGATTATGTGAAAAATCTAATTGGTATAAAATGACAATCGAGCAGAATTTCTAATAATTACAGTGCTTCCAGGAAAAATATGCAAAAGAAGTGCAATCACATTTCTTTTTCATAGCGAACACCCGTTTCTGCTAATGAATAAAGTACTTAATATGTTGTATCATGTAAAGTGTCTAATTGTATTACTCTGTGAATAAGTGATTGGTTTGAAGAGGTCATGAGATAAAAATTCTGTAACACTAAAAACTTTGCCAAGCAGGAGTTCGACATAGAGGGAAGGTTATCCATCGTGGATTAACCTACAATAACAACCGCTATCTTTTCATAGGACTCATGCTTGTTCTGTCTTTAGTCTTTTTATATATATATATCTTTAGTCTTTATATATATATATCTTTAGTCTTTATATATATATATATATATATTGACAATCACAATTGCTTTAGCACTTTGTATTTGGAAGAAAAAACCCAATCGGGTTGCTACTTGCTTGTTTACTGAGTGTATTTAGTTGAGAGTTGTTTACCAGTTGCTCCCATTTAACCCTCATCTGCATGAAAAGGTGAGGAGTTCGACATTTTTGACAAGCCCTTGTTATCCAGGCATCTGTTAGTATTTTTGTCCCTTTATAAGCAACCCCGTCACCACAAATCATCCTACTAAGACACAACACATTTAATCACAGATTGTGGGAGCAACTGGAATTTCCTCAAAGCGGCAAATGAGAGTGGAAGAGGAAGCCAACCTATATTTTCTTGTAGGCTCACCTGTCTGCATGTATGTGATGCATCATGCATAAACGCTTTAATGCTTGAGTTCAGAATTTCCTCTCTCCCTTAAATTCTGTTTCACCTGAAAGTGTTTCCTTACCCATTAGAACTTGTTTTAGTCCAACTATAAGCATGTGGTGTCGACCTATGAGTTTGTAAATTGGAAAAATGCACTGATAAAAATGAATAAATAAAAAAAAACAGGAGAAGTAAAAAAGTGAAATTAAAACTTGGACAGAAAAGGTGTTCCTGCCATGTTTATTTGAGACAGTACAGACAGTTGTGAGCTACTTGCTTTGTGAGCTATGATGTTTCTTGTTCTGACCTTTTTCTCTGCAGGTGACAGGATGCGGATTGGCGGGAGAGCTCAACGGTGGGCTGATGATTAGACCAGATCAGAACTGCAGGGTGTGGTGTTCTTGGTACCACAGTCACAACATCAAACAGTTAGGTGTCTCCATCAGGTATGAAGGAGCAGCAGGATGCAGAGAGACTACAGATATAGAGTAACTTTAAGCCTTATTCTTCCATCTCTCCTGTGTCTGCTACCTCTCTGACCTCAGGGCTTGTTTACAACATTCCCTGTGTGTATAGGGAGGGAGGAGTGTAGGCTGATACAGGTATATGTGACAACCAAGAAAGCGTGGGGGTGAAAAAAAAAGAATGAATGTGAATGAATTAACCCTGAGCTACTCTCACACTAGTAGAAAGACTCATTTACACCTATTCACACTAACCTGGTTGCATAATTCATGATCATCTGTCATAAAAGAAAGGCCCAATAGCAAGTGGAATTTTTGCACAATGTGCAATTAATGTTACAGAATACATTTATAAAGCAAATTAAAACTTCTATAGAAGGCTTTGCCTGAATAATAAAAATCATGACGTCACGATTACGTGCTCATTGACCTAGTTTTGGACTGGCGGCAGAAAGACACAGTCACCGCTGCCATTGCATATATTAATTAGACCGTAGCGTCATCTATTTTTTCAGGTTTTTACCGTTTGTAAACAAAGATTATGCCGAGTTCGTGTAGTGCAGTAGGTTGCACAAACAGAACATTATGAACGTGTCGTCTTTACGCTAAACATGTTTATGATCATGAGTACAAACAGTGGGCACAATCCGATTTTTCTCCAGATGTAATCCTGCAGGGAAATGAGTTAGTCTGCTGCGTGCCCAATGTGCGTGCCACTCTGTATTTTTTTTCTGAGTTGCGGGCCCGGTGATAACCGTCAAAAGTCCAGATTCTGGGGGTTGGTCCGGAGGCTGCAAAGCCAAAAGTTCTGATAACAGATGAGCTCCCCCCTCTGGCACCCTGGGACAAGGACATGAGGTGGGGCGTTCCGGCCTGGGACCCCCTCGGAGACAAAGACCTGGGGAGAGGCATCCCGGCCTGGGAAATCCTTCGTGGATATGGGGAGGAGCGTCCCAGGCTGGTTCTACGGCGGCAGCGATAAGGGTGGGAGTTGCCGTGTTGGAGGGGATCTGGATACTGGCGTTGGACGTGGTAGAACTGGAGGGGACCTTGACACCGGCATGGACTCCGGATCTGGGATTGCACGTGGCGCTGGCTCTTGAGTGTGACGTGGCGTAGAAGTGGAGCAAAACCTGAGCAGGCTGGAAACCAAGAGTGGTTGAGTGGGGGCTAAAGCCGCTGTGCCCAGACAGGGCAATGGTGTTCTTATTGGCTTCAGCAAAAAGCTCCATCATTCCTGGCTGTGCCAGAGCCTCAGTATAGTCCTGGATCATCATGGCAAAACTCTTGGCACAAGCCAAGTGTAGGAAGTCTGGAAACGGACCTGCCATGGCGTCGAGGCTGAGCTGATCACCCTGAAGAGTTCTCTGTTTCTGACTGGTTCATTATGTCACGGAGCGGTGGAGGTGAGAACCCAATTGCAGGATGGACGTCCGCTGGTGTTGGTGGGCTCCTCGGCCTGCAGTGGTGGGGGATGCGGGTTGCCTCCGGGCTCTTGGGCCCCTGGGCCGGCGCTCTACCCGCCTTGGGCGCCCTGGGCATCTGGCGGGATCCGCGACTGCCAACCTAGGCCTGCCAGGGTCTGTTTTCCCGGGCTGCGGGGGCTCTGGCTGGGATCTCCCTCTACCGCCTCCTTAGTGGGAGGTGGGCTGCTTCTGGGATGGGGGTGCTGTGGTCTTTGTGTGGAACTGGCTGTCGTGTGCCCGGGTCTCGGGATTCTCCTGGCCGACCACTGACCTTTTGAGTAAAGGGGGTTGCCTGAGCATGTTCACTTTCCTGCGAGCACATTACACCTCGTACATTATGCATGATGACACAGTCACTACGATCTCTAGATTATTTAGTAATAGTCATTTCTCCAAATTCATATTCGTTTACTCTGCGGGAGCTCGTGAGATCCTGTTTTTCATTTCTGTACAGGTGTGACAAATGGCAAAGAACGGTTGGTTAGATCGCGTTTTTTCTTCGTGGTGTGATTCTGTCTCTTCTTTATGTTCTGTTTGTGTTCTCTTTCCTTTTCTCTTGTTTTCTTGTCCTTTTTTTTCTGTCCCCTCCGGTCGTGTCCAGCAACACATGCAAACTCTGTCGAACTAAGATGTAAATTCAATAAATAAAGAATACAGATGTCAAGAGGAAATATATATACAAGTGTATATATATAGTTCCTCTTGACAGAATAAATTTGCTCAGCATGATACAGCGGACAGATCCTCATTTTGCCTGCCTCTTGTCTGCTGGATAAGACCAGTAAAAAAAAAGGGATGGAGGCAGGTTGGAAGTAGATGAACATGGATTTATCCTAACTAAGGAACACAGGCACACATGGAGCAATAAATAACTAAACTCACTCAATAAACCAGCAACCATAAACCAAAAACCAAGGACTTAAATGCACTGAACTAAATGAGGCACAGGTGGAAACAATGAGGAAACACAGGTGAACTAACGAACTGATGCAGACAGGAAACTAGGAACTTTGCAAAATAAAACAGGAAACCAAACTAACCTAAACCAACTCCACAAAGTCCAAATAACCCCCATAGTTCAAACCTTCATAGTTGTCGTTGCTTTTGGTGTGAGTACATGTCGTGGCTTTGATAAACAATAAACCTCCTTGCTCATAGAACTCTGGTAGGCGTCCATCAAAGCTGGAAAATTAGGCAACAATCACTGTGAAATAGATGGACTAAAATGATCCTCTCAGTCACACAGCAGTCTGACAAACCTACTGGCAGTCTGCTCCTTTCAGCCTCACAAATGTCCATACAGGCTTCAGATCAGTTTTCCAAAATGTGATGACGTCACTCATGTTATCGTAACTTCATGATCTATTAATGATCTTTTAATCAAGCAGGACACTTTTTACAAATGTGAAATCCACAGCTTACCTTATATAAACTGCATAATCTGCTGGTAGCGCTGGTTCCCATTCATCTGTCTCACAGCTACAATCAATTCCATCTCTCTGTGTTTTCCAGTAATCTGCAGAACTACAGGCCGTTCTTTTGGCGTGTATATTCCTATACCTGAATGCAGAACACAAAATCACCATTTGTCCGAGTTTAACTGGTTTAGAGATTGGTCGGTGCCGTCCAGTGCAAAAGTCACATGACTCAGTGATGTAATCTGCACGTCTTCTATAGCTGCCCTCTTTCATGTTTTAGTTACACTTCTCAATGCAAATCTCATTGATTTTCAGGGGTTTTCATTGGTCGGATGGTTTCTTTGCAGTGTTAACTGAAACTCGGTGGTTACGACCAAAAGATAAATTTCTCGGCTTGAAGCTCCCTAAATGTTTTTCAGTATATAGCACTATGAAGGCTGAATGATCAAAGTTATTTGCAATCTTGAATCGGGACAATTTTTTTGAAGAATCTGTAATCAAAATGATGATTTTTGACCAAGTGAACCATGACCCAGTTTTTGGAACGAGTTAGTTTATAATAAATTGTTGTCACTTGCATGTTTATTAACTTTTCTCTCTTTCTTGACACTTTATATGCCACTTGTTTCAAATTCTGCAATGTTTTTTTTGGTTACTTTAAGTTTAAGTTAAAATATTGAAAGCTGGGGTTTCTATTGTGAAAAACTTATGGCCACTACAAGGTTTATGCCTATAGGCTTTCACACATTATAAGAAGAGTCTGACCTAAAAAGACCTATCCATACTATATATCACCCATCTGGAAATAAATATAATCATGGGATGGCAAAGAAAAACTCAACAAATATTTCTTCTGCGCTGACTCTTTATGTAGCGCAATTATCACCTCTGACAAAAATAATGTGTGTATCCACGAGACAAATCTGTAAAAAAAAAGTTTTACACATGCAAATTTCAGCTCTTTGTGTGCAAGGTGAGAGAAATTAGATTTTCAGAGTGTGATCTTTCAGAGTTTTCCTCTGTTAGTGATCATGTGTATTTGTATCCCACAATGAGCCTTAGCATCTTCTAGCCTGCAGAGAGTGTGATGCCAGAGCTTGTCTCTTGCATCTTGAATGTGAGACGATCACTGGAACATCTGGTCACGCTAAGTCATAAAAACTTAAGCTTCCAGTCTCAGCCTGGATCACGGTGGGCTGCAGAAGCACCAGACAGTGAGAGCTGTTAGGTGTTTGTTTTAGCAGGATCAAATACATGACTAAATGCTCAGTCCAAGTCTGAGTAAAGAATTTGCATTTGTTGGAGATCTGTGAGGCCAGTAGCTGCAGGGAGGGTGGCAACGAACACGTCATCTGGCAGGAGCCAAACACAAATCATTGTGGCCTTTCCTTCCAAGTTCAGACAGTGTTTACAGAAAGGCTCATCTCAGACTGTCTCAGGAGAGATACGACTGATTGATTTTCTATTATGGAGAAAAAATATTGCACTTCCCGAGAAAAGATTTTAACATCATGGCTTTGAAGAAAATTATTTCAACTCAAGAGTTGAATCTTCTTCTCCCAGATTCTCTTTTTATTATGTGTCTTCAATTTCAGGTTTCATGATTTATTTGTGCCTGTTGGGCAAGATGTCCATTGACTCTTTCACAGAGAAAGGAAAAGTGACTCAATGTGTCATTTTAGAGTGTACATGAGGTCCTTTGGTCAAAGCTCATGGTGTCTCTCAGACAGACACAATGTGTCCTTTGGCTTTGGTCCCCAGTATAACAGCTACAGTGATACATGTTGCACAGAACATAATTGTAAATAAGCTCATAAATGTTAGAATGTATCAGTTTCCACATCTAATATGTTGTGTAGGTTTTATTGAGAATAGAATATTGATTTCTGAGCTTGTCCAATCTTTATCCTGTTTTTCTTTACATTTTACACAGCGTCTAAACTCTTAAACATGGAACTAATTAGCATTTTTATGAGCACTAGGAGATGATCTAAGAGCAACAATATCCAGTTTTAACCATCAACACACATGACTGCTTCACATGTCAAGCAACTCATCTGCATTTAAAGAATGTCTGTTCTGAAGTTGCGGTCACATGCGACCGGCTGAGGCCCGGAGTCCATACGATGGCTGAGTGAACAACACATGACGAGGTGGTAGCTTAGACACGCCTGGTACCCTGTGATGTGCGGTGCACCCTCTCCCTGTTCTCATTATCCTCTCTCTGGGTGTTAAGGAGGAGTGGAGATGAGAGGGAGGCGGGTTGCGGTGGTGGAGACTGGCTGGCTAACTCAACATCCCCTGTGGACAGGGAACAGATGGGACCTAGCTCCTTCCACACAAATCACTGCCAAGAAGGGTTTAGCCTGCTCCAGTGACCGTTTCAAAATGATGACTGCTGTTTACTGAAACATGGGGACAGTCCAGGGTTGAGGGGATGGAGGGAAATTGAGAGATTACAGTCCAATAGTGGAGAAATATTCTGAAGTCTGATGTAAGTCAAGCAGACTGAGTTGTTTCTGAAATAAGAATTCTCCTAGTTTTGTAAGAGGAAATAAATTGACAATAAAAAATTATATTTTTATGGAAACACACTTTGGTGTTTGAGAGACTTGAGATGATCTTAGAAAGTGTGCAACAGTGTTTTTGAAACACATCAAAACCTCTATGAAGGGTTTGGATCCACTTGTCCTCCATTGAGGGTAGTTTCACATCTACAACCACTGGTGAAAAACATGGAAACATGTAAAGGCATTTGCTCATTTGTCTTGAAAAAACCTCACAGACAAGACACAAATAATTTTGTGTGACAGTGGTGTGTATTGACCTCCCAAAGAAATACAAACAAATTGTTGGCTATGAGTGCATTTTTTCAGTTCAGATTGAGTTAAAAAAATCATTGCCCCAACTTGTATTTCACATTTATACACTATAAAAGCACTCGGAGAGCGCAAATCTCTGCCAAGCTCACAGTTTACAAGCTCCCTCATATTGTGACTCGCATCCCAAAATATTACTTAGTCACACATGATCTTTGTCAGAGGGAAAAACATCAGACAGAAACAGCCTGTAGGAGGCGCCAGCTGCAATAACATGTGTGGGTATCCTACAATGTTAAGATTCCTTCAAAGCCTTCCTGGATATAGATGGTGATCCAGATCACCTCATAAATTTAATCACTTCTTCATCTTCCCATTTTGGATATATCCTGAAAATTTCATGACAATCAGTCCATATATGTAGGACTCTTTCAAGAATGACTTTCAATTTCAGTGAAGAATGTGGGACAGGTTGTTGGTTACTCCAAGTAACAACACAATGGCAAGGTTGCAAAAGGAAAAAAAATCAGGATGGTGTTAAAACAAGATTTACACTGTCCTAAAAGAGAAGAAGTTGTGGTCTATAGAACACTGGAAAAAGATTACATATACGTTATGATGACCAACCAGCATTTATTTGGTGAAGGTTTAATAAGAATAAAAACTATTGCCTGAAGGAAACAGGCACATTTCAGAACCATGGCAGGTTTTTACATTTTAGCACTCCCTATCAGTGGCTAATTCATCACTACACCTGAGTCCTGTCTCTTCTCTGAGCTCCATCCAGCTATTAAAAGGCAATTTGATGTTTATGTTTGATGCTGGGTTATATGTTACTCTCTCTGATCTCATTCTTGTATTAATTTAACTGATGAATTAGTGATATCAAACAATTAAAATAGCCAGTATGGATATATACAATTACTGTTATGTAAAACGGTGCCACAAAGAAAAACAAAGCTGTCACATGATGCTCTGGGCTGAAACAAAGAGTTGAGAAGGGCAGTTTCTCAGCTTTGGGATTCTTAAGATGAATAATATGTATAATGAATGCCGTTTAAATAAGTCAAAAGTGCACATTCTTAAGGTCAGAAACATATGTATTATTGCTTTAATTGCTGCACTTTAGAAAAAATCAAATTAAACAATGACAATGAGAAAAAGGTCAGTGGAGTTTTGAAATAATAAAAAAATATGTCCTTTCCCCTTTACCAATTTTAAAGTCATGCAGAATCAATGGCAACAATTTAATGAAGCTCTTCTGAGATCTGACCAATAACGCAAGGAAAAAATAGATACATTATTTATTATTTAACTAATTTTAATATGATATGGTTCAGATGGTAGAAGAATTGACTGCCAGTTGGAAAGTTATTGCTTCAGTCCAAGCTGCTCAGATAGATCTTCGAGTGCTTTTGGGGAAAACAGATGTTTATATAGCTCTACCGCCAGTAAACTACATCTTAGTTATATTCACTTGCTTGCAGGTGGGAAAAAATAATCAATCCTCATCTTCTTGTCATCTTGATTACTCAAGAATCAAGACTTAATTTTTAATGCACATGGAACCATTTTATCTGGTGTCTAAAAACCAAATAAGGTTTTATCTCACTGTCATTTTTGGTAAAAATGATGATGTTTAGTTATATTAACCTGTCAAACCTGGATGACTGAATGGCCTTGTAGACAGGTGCACTGTAAATTCTGGTTTTATTTTCTATTTTAACACAAACTATGTTTAAAACCTGCATAAAATTCAGAAACTAGGATATGTGAGTTATGTCTAATGCATGAAGTATAGTTCACACTAAATAGCAAACATTCGAACATTATGGAGTATTGTTTGGGCTTAAATTTTCCTCTGAGTGATTGCATTTCTTTTCACCCATTTTTGGAAGTTACTGTATATTCAAACGAACATACTGATTTAATAATTGATTCTCACTATAATACTACAACTATTTTCTATGTGTTATGGACCCATTGTTAGTGACAGAAAATGATCAAAATAAAATCTCATCTTCAAACCTCAGTAATCTCATTCAGTTTAACTAAACACAAGAAAAAGGAATCCTCACATATGTCCTGCTATTGAACAACTAGATTAGTCACTTTTCTAATTAGCATTTAATCATATTAAAGCCATTTTAATGATCACCCACACAGTTACAACTCAATACCAGCACCAACAGAATAAAGAAAAGTTTGCTCGCCAAAGATTTCCGATGTGGAGAGACAACAAAAACGAAACATCATGATAAAACTTCCACTGGAATTAACAGTGGAGAAAGAGTGGCTCACTTGCTGATGGAATAGCTTGCAAATGATTCATCCCACTGATGGTTCATCTCCAATTTATCCTCCCACCTTTTACAGACTGGGGATACCTGGGTAATGTAGTTATCCACTGGGGACATAATTAGAGAGCTGCCACCTGTACTTTCCCTGCCTGCTCCCTCTCTAGAACAAGACAGGCCTCATTAGAGAGACAGTCTGTGTGGGGTGGGAAAAAGTAAATTAATCTACAGTGGAAATCTGACACTAATTAGTCATTTTGGCCTTAACGTTTCCTCGGCCTTCAGAGACAACAGCTGAAACACTGAACATGTTTTAATTGTGCTTTTTTAGACACTGACAGTTAAACACACATCAAGTGATAGCTGCATAATTTTAATGAACATTTATTAACAGGACAAAACTATCTTAGTATTGAAACCCCCTTAAGAGTTCAAAGAGAGTGATAGTATATTTGTTTAGATAATGAATACCACCCAAATGGTTTATAGATGCTTTTCTTTGCAATTGCGGCAGCTCAAAGTGGTCTTTGTAATCTGTAATCTCTGCCATTTGACATGTGTTCTTTGACTCAATACAGTGTAACTATACTATATACACACTGTGTTAATATTTTAATTTAACTAACTAATGGTATAAGGTGTAAGCAGAGGTGGATTTCACAAAATTGGCCTTTGATGGACTCAATACAGTCTATAAAAGTCATACATGTAATTAAGTAAAAAAAACCTTTAAAACTATTCATTAGCATACCTTAAAAGAATCCTAAATACACAAAATTCAAGCTTGGAAAGAAAGAAAAATATATCAAATTATATAAAAAATTAAAATATAATACAAAACAGGTCTCTTTTTTTAGGGGCTACAATAGATGTGTGAGAGCCAATAGTGCTGTGTACCAAAACATCTTACAGATATATTCAGTTCAGTTCAGTTCAATTCAGCTTTATTTGTATAGTGCCACTTCACAAACAAGTTGTCTCAGGGCAGTTTACGAACACATCAATGCAAGCCAGTTCATAACAAAAAGCTTAGTTAAGGTTTCCTTAGTGAAGCAAAACCAACAGACTGCATCAAATCTTGACTTCAACTCATTCATCTGTCCTGAGCATGCATGAGGTGACAGTGGAAAGGAAAACTCCCTTTTAACATGAATGACAAACCTCTAGGGTCCCCTTGTGACCAAGGTGGTTCAAGCACTGGTTGGAAGCCAGAACCAGACTGGCTCTCAAAACTGGTTCTATCTAGGCAGCATCTCTTTGCTGGGCCGGAGTTGAGAACCAGATCACGTTTCCTGCGTCCACAACTGGAGGCAGGGTTTCCTTACCAAAATAGCGCTTAAAAAGAAATGGACACTAAAAACAAGCAGAATTAGTCCAAGGAGGAGATTTAGTGTTTGCTGCCTTTATGGCGTCTGCTGAGATTCAAAGTAAATTGGACGGGGCAAATGTTTGAGCAGCTGCCGTGAAAGACGGCTGCAGCTAACTTCAAACAGAGCTTCGGCAAGCTGATCAACAAATGAAAATAAAACTGAAAAAGATTTCAGGGACCAGAAAAGGAAGGTGGGAGACAGCTGTAACAGGCGAACCAAAAGAAACCCAAATTTTTCAGATCCTGAATTCTGATCTTAGTGACCAGCTTGATGAGCGAACAACCGGCGTCCTGAACTCCGCCATGGTTGAGTCCATTCTCCTGGCCATGGAGGATACCATGGTGGAATCTCAAAACTCCCAACATCACTAAATCTGGTAAATGTTGCTCTCTTACAATGGTTTTCATGTGCAACTGTGGGAGACTGAGATATTAGATATCACACACGTGAACATGTTTCAGATGACGTAATGACACAGAACCGACTAACCTCTTTCAGTCAAACAACCTAAGCACTGGCTTTATGTGTGACATCAGGAATTCCTGCACTGTAGTTTATGTAGTCTGTATGCATCCTCATCAGTCTCTGTATCTCTCTCTATTTCGGAATCTGAAACCTTCTTTTTTTAATCCCTTAAACAGACACATCCTTTTTCTTATCATTACTTATTTCTTCATGTATTGTTCACTGAGTGGCCATCTTTAATTCTGACCCTCCTGGCCTGGCTTTTCTTTATTCATTTCTTTCTTTTTCACTTTGCTGCTCATTTCTCAAATTTTTCTCCCAAAACTGGAACTATCTTTGCTTTTAGTTTTTTTTTTCTCGTGGCATCTTGCAAGCTGAAAATTGGAAAATTATTACATAGAATCTACAGAAGCCTTTAAGCGTGCACAGTGCATGACAAGCAGGTATATTTAGATTTCTACAGTATTTACATTGCTCCTTACTTTATTTGATCAGAACTTTTCAGAGGCTATCATTTCTTTCAGAAATGCTGATGATTTTTGTAAAAAATTTAACTCACTCATGACAAATCTGTAACTCTAGTGTAACTGTTTGTGTAGTCATCAACCAACAAACCAGCAGGGACAGAACAGATGCTACTTGATACAGAGATGAAGTCAGGTATGTCTCTCTGTTCAGTATCTCCTGGGATGAAATAGAGATCAAGAAGTGACAAAGTGCATCAGTTATAATATCAGAAAATATAATGAAAAAGTGCCACAGTACAAATATTAGTAATATGTAGTTAATGAGCACAGGGAAGTGTTCTGTTGCGACAAATTGTAAAGTCACAAAAGAAGCACTGCCCATCAAATACATCTCCACGATGTCAAAAGTGTGTCAACACAAAGTCTACATTTTCCATGTTGGCTAGAATTAGTTGTGTGGATGTAAAAAGCTGAAATCTACTTGAGATTAGAGAAAGGGACAATAGTAAGATGAAGAGCGAATTCATGAGGAATAGTAGTTTTTCACATTCATTATCTCAATGCTGATTCAAATCTGACTATTCACGGATAACAGACCGGAGAACACAAATATGTGTCAGGGAAAGAAATAGAGTTCTCATCTCTGGGTTGCATCACCAAAGTGGGAATTTTATTAAAAAACCTGACCACAAACTGCATTATACTTGTAATCCTACTGACTTTGAACTGTCAAGAAAAGTAGTTATATCTTTTTAAATAAATATAACACATATATGTAGAATTATTGTCGCTGTTAAGGCCGTTTTCCTGTCAAAGGACGAAGAGTCTGTTTTTGGGTTGAGAAGAGTGTAATTTTTTTTAATGAGAATAAAAGGAAATTAAGCAAGGTTTAATGAACAAGGAACAAGATAAGACATGCAGTGAGACAATACATGAAGGATAAGACAAAGTACATGATTGCAATCGAGGAGGATCACATGAAAGATTTGTTTTCAAAGAAGTCCGAAGGGATTCTGATCAGTCTCTCAGGAATATCTTGGTTTAAATACTCTGATTACAAGCGTCACAGAATACAGAGACACTGTTCTGAAACAAACAGATAGAGAACCTAAACATTTTCCCTTTCGGGAAAGACATAACTCAGACAGATTGTTTCCTAAGGTCAGGATGACATCAGTTAAGGAACATGCTAGATTAAAGGATAGTCAGACCTTTCAGCAGAATACTAATTAAGAGTAAGGCAAATAAGCTAAGATATGAAATTGCCACAACAGTCACCATTAAATTAAACACCTATAATAGTGGGTTGATTGGTAAATTTATTTGTAGTTAAATGTAACTTTTTCAGTCATGTTGACCACTCAAAGCGCTTTACACTACATAGCACATTCACCCATTCTCTGATAGGGACATCGAGGGGCAACTTGGGGTTTAGTGTCTTACCCAAGGACACTACTGCATCAGGGAAATACCGACATCGATCTCCCAACTTTCTGGTTGACAACTACTCTTCCTCCTGAGCTACAGCCTCCAGTTTAACATGTTTTCAGAGATCTAATTTAGTAAACAACTATTTCAGGCTGAATACCTTGCAGCTCTGACACTCAAAATCAAATCAACTCTGATGAAGTGAAACAGAAATTAGAACCAATTTAGTGCGGACAGTTCAGAGAGGTCTCCAAAATGGCACAGTTTAGCCACCGGGTTCTTAGTGGTCCAGAATTGGGTGATGTTTGAGTGTTTTTAGTTAGGTGTAATATTTGAATGTTAGTTCATTTGTTATATTTAAATATGAGAAGCTATGGTTAGTCATACGATGGGTAAGGTAAAATCTTATTTAAAAAAAAGAATATTCATCTTCAATATTACGAGGGTTAGCACCTATGTAGTTCCTTAAAGCTAGACATCTAAAAAAAAGTAATTTTACTGCATGAAAAATTCCTGTAATTAATTTACATAATTTTACAAAAGTTCAGATCTCAACGGCACAAGGTTGCCTGCAGATTGTGGTGGAGGTGTCTTTAGGTGACACGCAAAAATCAAACGGCACAAACATACAGAGCAGGAGTGAGAACATCATTAATTAACACTCCAAATTTAACTTCTGTTCACACAATGAACTTGTCAGCAACATTATAAATGCTCAAATGATGTGAATGAACTTCAAATTTAAGGAAGACGTGAATAAATACAGAAGAGTGTCACCAAAACACTGCCGTTTTAAATACAATGACTACAAGACATCATTTGCATATACAGGCGTGTATGCAAAAGAGCAGTGTCCCACTAAAAACAGAGCTTAAGATGTGGGAGGAATGGAGGTTTAAATGAGGAGAACTAAATGTGTGAAGTAATATGAGATACTTCAAGATGTCCATGTTTTTGCTGACAGCAAAGAGACAATCATGGTAAGTCTGCCAAGAGATTGTGACACAGTGTGAAAGAGGCTGACTAAGACTACATCCATCCACACTTAGAAGAAAGACCACAATAACAACTTGTGTAAAGACAGTTGTGAATAATGAGCACAATGGAGCATTTGCCCAACTGAGACAAAAAGTGGTTATTACACCGTCTCCATCAATACCTATATCTATATCTATATCTATATCTATATCTATATCTATATCTCTATATCTATATCTATCTATCTATCTATCTATCTATCTATCTATCTATCTATCTAT
>JBAMHX010000020.1:8756304-8777134 GCA_037177515.1 Pseudomugil tenellus
GTTGGATCTTTTTCAGCTTGGGAAAGGGAGGGGGGTGTTTTTTTTTTTTTTTTTTTTTTTTTTTTTTTTTTTTTTTTGCCTGTACCATTTTCCAGTTGCACCCAAGTCCTTCGCTGCAACATTGCATTGCCTTTTGATATGGAAATGAAGCTGCTAATTTGGTCTTACAATTTACTCCTGAGAAATTATAACCAGCCATTCGCTGGTCACATCAAACAGATAAAATATTTAGTAAATATTGACATTTCTGCCATCCATCTCTTTGATCTCTTTTGAAATGCCAAAGGCAAGACTGAATGGATTTTTTTTAATACTAGTATTTGTGTAAACTATATTTGGACTTTAATGGCGTAGGAGGATTTTGGACTCGTCTTGCGCTTACAAATGAGAGAAAGCATCTAAAATAAAAGTTAAAAAGTGGACTTATAGAGAAGTTAAGAAGTATCCAAAAAAGTCTTGCAGAGAAGAGAAGTGAGTCACCTTTGACCTTGTGCCTACAATGATATAGTTTTACACCCTTTTACTCTCAGCATCCTTATTCCATCAGTAATTACAGTATCCATTTATGTGTAATTTGCAGTCTCCCTATTTTAGGTCAACATAATATTGAAGGAACATAAAAACACTTTCAAATTTCCTGTTTGGACTAAAATCACTTGTGCACCATGTGTTGTTTGTTTTAGACTCTATAAAAACTCAATAAAGCGTGTTGCTTATTTGGTCAGCTATGAGGATACACTTTATCAGTGGTGGCAGTAAATATACAGATCTAAGAGACATCTTAGAGACATGTGAGTTGCATTATAGTTGACCTTATTGTTACTGTATTCATTTTATTTCTTTTATTTCTCATTCCAGTCTTATGCATGTGTTTTTATTTTATTGTGTAGTTGTTTGGCTTTGGGCAACTGGGGTTGAAGTAAATGTGCTATACAAATGCGCTTGAACTTAGATTTTCTCATGTGTAGAACTTAAAACAACTCAACTTTGTATTTTGATGTCATAACTAACATAAAATAGTTCACTTCTTGTTCTATTTATTTAGAATTTTAATATTTCGACTTGGCGTTTTGGTCTCACTGCAGACATTAAGTCCTATCAAGCCAACTAAAATATGAAGATGCTACTTGCTTGTTAGTACTCTGTAAATGATGAATCGAGAATTTCTCACAAGAGTAAAACCCATTAGATTAAAAGCTGGAATTGACTAACTTGGACCTCACTGTTGCCTGAACAATGTAACAGAATGTATGAACCTAGTATTTGCAGTGCCAGTGCTGGTACAGAAGCTTTTGAAGCAGGTCGGGATGCACCTGAATCCAGATGAGATGAAGAGAAGATTTCTTCAAGTATAGGCCAAGGGAATGACGAAGATCAAGGAAAGCTAAAGTTTTTAAGCGGCAAATGGGAAATCATTGGAAAGTAGGACGTTTTGATTCACTTAAACCTGAACTTTACCAGAAAGGAGTGCTAATTCGCCCCAGATATTGGGCTGTAAGTTGTGAGTTTCTGTACTATTCTGCAATATCTGCACAAATAACTGCTTTGTTTTAAAGGAGAGTTTACTTGTGTGACCACTGCTGCTGAGTATAATCTCAATTGTTCAATAGTTTCCAACTTACAAACGACACCCTCATGAATTTATGGTGATCTTTTTAGATCTCATCCTGCTAAACTTTAACTTCTATCAGTTTAACAGACTTTAAAAATGTATTATTTTTTACCTGTTCTTTTCCTTCCTAAGTGCAAGATAATATTTTTCTTTTGCAATTAATGTGGGCAGTACAGAAATAATACATTTTAATGTTAAATCTTTGCATTTTAAGCTTCTTTTTTATTACAACTTAACATGAAAGAAATCTTTTCAATCACAACATGCTACTTCTTAAAATATGTTGCACCTTAAATGCTAATAACTTTAAATCAATTAAAATTTTGATCTACAACACAATCATATGAATGCTGCATTATATGAATAATAGCAGATCTGACTGTTGGATTCTCAAATTATGACTCAAATGACAGAAGTTAATGACAGGATAGAGCCAAATAGTTTTATTAATTAACTAAAAACAGGGGTAGTGTCCACACAGTTAAACCAGAAACCATTGATGGAAAAACACATGGCTTTATGGTATAAAACGCAGCAGTGACGTTGATCTGGAACTGAACAAAGGGAGCATTTAAACTGAAAACATTTATTTAGTTTTAGAACAAGTGATGCTAATAAGCCAAATGATTCAAGGCATAGTGTGGAAGCATTAGCCAAATATAAAACAATCAGGTAACTGGAATAGTGTTGGTTTACTGGGGCTTGATGGGGTTTTGTATTCACACAGTGGCAAGCCTGTTGCATGTCATGGCTAAAGATGAATGCTGTGTGTGTTAGCTTTGGGCCCAGCTGAGAGAATATTTTGTTGGTTTAACCCACTATGTTAATAAATTCATCCCACTGGCTCATTGATAACAACGCATTTGCTTAAAATGTGAATAAGTTTTTATTTATACTTGAAAAATTGACTATCCCAATTATTGTTCCACCCTGTCTGGGTATACAGGAAAGTAATACTTATGAAGAATATCGCTTATGATCTTACAGCTACCCAGTCTTCATAATAAATACTTTTATCTTACTTAAGTCAATATATTATTTAAAAATCTCATTGTAATTGTTTACATTGCAGTGCTAATGGCTCTGAACACTTTTCCCAGTGGACTGTTGTTTGACTGCATAATAAATGCGATGACTATAAATAATCAATGAATTTGCCTCTGTGCTGTCTTTTTTTAACCACAGTGGTTGGATTGTGGTCACTGCACCAATCTGCTGATGGACTTGTGAATGTCATTAGCTGTGTAAGTGCTCCCTCACTGCACACAATGAGCCAATCCTTAACCTTTTGGGAGGGGAGAGGGGTCATTATAGGAGAAAAAATAGGCTTATTTTGATCCTATGTGCAATAGGATTGGGCTACTCAGGGAGCATAGTCTTTTCCAATTAGCCAAGCTGTAGGTGGTGGATGGGGCTGATATGACTGCAATCTCTGCTGCTGGATGAATATGTGACCACTGTGCTGCCTTGCCCCACAACTATTCTGCTGTTTATGTCTCTGTCAGGAATGGAGGGAGTATTAACAGTAAATAGTTTTGAGAAATAAATGTATTTATTTTCATATTGCAGCTTCCAAAATATTGTTGCGATACACTTTAATGTTCTCGTAATATTTAATAAAATCTTTTTTTTTTTTGCTTCTGTGCAAAAAAAAAGAGACAAAGTTCTGATTATGCCAACATCATTTAACATTTGAAAGTAATTTAGCTAATAAAGTTTTGTCTTGCGTGTTTATTACTTTTCAACCTAAACCCGAAGTTAGATATCCAGGAGATTAAAATTTAATCTACACTCTTGAGAAGTAATTCTAGAACAACAATGTCCACTTCAAACATACATGTTAAAGTAATGTTTTCAAGTTTGTTGGGGCTTTGAAACGCTCATTGTTTCAGGCAAGCATTTAATCTCTGTATCGTAACCCAGGACTCACCTCACATGGCGCAGGGTGGAGCAGGTAATTCTGGGTGACAGCTGAAGCGGACAGAGTGGTGTCGGTGACTTTGACGTGGGGAAATATCGTACCTCCGCTGAGATTAAACAGCAGTTGAATCAATAGGGAGCCTGCCTTATGAATAATGTATAAGGGGCGTTCTCCAGACATTTTTCTTCAAAGCCCTCAAAGAGGAGGCACAAAGAAAGCATCAAATACTTAGAGGAGTTAGACTGTTGGGCCTTTGGTCACAGGAATCAGAGGACGTAATCAGAAGAGAGATTTGTATGAGAACATTAAGATTTACATGCTGGAGCTGACCATGAAAAGGTCTTAGCTTTGCTCTTTTAGGGTTGTATTTGGGAATTTATTAGAAAATGCAGAGCCGCTGTGTACAATAGGCATCTAAAAATGAATGAGAAAACAATTAAACTCCTGTTTTAGAGGGTAGGAAAGGTAAAATCATAGTTCATGTAAGTCAACATTTCCATAACTGCAATATTTTTATCTGATAACAACCAACAGTGATGCCACAGTGTGCTGAGCAAACATTGGAGTTTAACTGGTTTATTTTTCATTTTGACTCAGCAGCCATTCAAATAGAATTGTTAATGATGGAAACTTACAGCAAATTGGTGAATATGAGTTTTATTGCACTTTTATAGGTTTAGAAGTTGTTAGCAGTTTGGATTCTGTTAAAAAGGAGATTATTCCTTCCTACCTTTCCGTCACTTCTTCCCTCTGTCAGTCACTTTTGACCAAATAACAAGTGATTGAAACTGCAGATCCGCTTAGATCACAAAATTAAAATTTGGGTCAAATAAGATTTTCATTTCAAACAGGGTTTGCGTATTTTGAGGTTGTTAAAGTTTCCTCTAAGAAAAAAAATGCAACAGTAAACCAAAGTTTTTTTTTTTCCTATTTTCCTTTCTCAAACCAATAAAATTAAATCATTCGTATAACACAAAATTATTTTTTTCTTCATACACATGTGAGACTTCTTCCGTCTTCTTCCACTTATCAAGCGTCGGGTCGCAGGGGCAGCAGCCCAATGAAGAAAACCAAGACTTCCCTCTCGCCAGCCACATCTGCCAGCTCATCGGGAGGGATCCCGAGGTGTTCCCAGTCCAGCAGGGAGAGATAATCTCTCCAGCGTGTCCTGGGTCTCCCCCGGGGTCTCCTCCCACAGGGACGTGCCCGGAACACCTCACCAGGGAGGTGTCCGGGAGGCATCCTAACCAGATGCCCGAGCCACCTCATCTGGCTCCTCTCGACGTTGAGGAGCATCGGCTCTACTCTGAGTCCCACCCTGATGACCGAGCTTCTCACTCTATCTCACCCTAAGGGAGAGCCTATCACTCTGCAGAGGAAACTCATGTCATCCGCCTTTTTTCGCAATCTCGTTCTTTCACTACCCATAGCTCATGACCATAGGTGAGGCTAGGAACAAAGATTGATCGGTAAATAGAGAGCTTCGCCTTCTTGCTCAGCTCCTTTTTCACCACGACAGACCGCCGCAGAGTCAACATTACTGCAGACGCTGCACCGATCCGCCTGTCGATCTCACCCTTTTACATGGAGTCCTGTGGTTAAAAAATAAACTTCCCCACTATGATTGGGTAAATTTATTATGCTTTTGTCTTTGTAACCTGGCCTTTAGATTATCAAACAGCCGATAAACAGTCTACTATTTCTAAAATAATAATCATGATTATAACTGATCTCGTGGTTTTAATTTCAGTGATACTTACCAGTATATATTGATTGTGACATATTTTAAGAAATTACCAGAAGCTTTAAACCAGAGATTACCAAACATTTATCTGCAGAGCCTTCTTTTCATCGACAACAAGCAATCATTATTATTTATTTTTGATAATTGAAATGTCAGTTTTTTCATCATCCTTTGCCTATTTGTGCTTTCATGTTTTGCTTGCAATGCAAAACTATACATCTTATTTGGTCAAGCTCACTCACAAACTGCATTTTGTTAATCTGGAATAACATTACAGCCTTTTATGTCTTGGCCTGACTTTGTCACAAAGGTAGAGTCATCTGTGGTGCAGGAGGCATCAAAGCCTACAGAGCCTACGGGTACTTTAGAGAGTCACCTGTACATGTCTCAGGTCATTTCTTAGTGCACCTGCTCTGTAAAACCTGCTTGAATAATTCAATCATCCTTTCAACTCTGTTGGAAGCTGCACTTCTGAATACTGACGCATCTCTATGTCTATAGACATCTTTCACCCAAACTCAAAAAAGGTTAACCTTGATCTTCTATTGTTTTGCTCTAAATCATGTTGAGTTGGTTTAATGTGATTTCCATATAGTTCTGTTTGGTGCCTCCTTTGGATGATGCTGATATTAAACCAAGCGGCAACCTCCTTCCATAAAAAGTGAAGCCCATGCGGAGGAGCCAAAATAGCAGTTCCCACCTCATCTGCTTTGGACTCAAAAATAGAGCAAATACTCACAGACCTATGTAAAAACTGCCAACATCAGAGCAAAAATAAACATTTTTAAAACCTGGTACAAAAACACATTTTAAGCTCATTAAGTTGAGTTTGCCATCATGAACTGCAAGGTTTTAATAACTTATCGTTTTAGATATTATTAATTTTTAAATTCAGCATAATTATGGGTGTCAATTTTCATTGACAAGTATCTAATATCCACGGCAAGACGGCAGAGAGTAGCACAAACGTGATTTTAGCAGGCTAACAGAATGCCTTAGTTTTAGCCCACCTTCCTCTGTTAGCCAGTTAGCTCTCATTAAATCCCAGATTAGCTCAGTTAGCTTTTAGCTACTAGCAGCTCAGAGTTGATCGTTGTCAATAATCCACACCTATGCTCATAGCCCCCCTCTCAGCTACATCTCTTTTCTCATATTTGTATTTTCAGGGAGCAATATGTGATGCAGCCAAGATGGCAACGGTAGGAACCGCCCAACAAGATTCACTTTTGCTCTTCAGAAACCTAAGAGGGGGCTCCGTCTATCTCTTATACACAGTTTATGTATTGAACCCACATGACACAAAGTGTTTTCTGAAGTTCTAAACAAATCTGGATCATTGTATTCAACCCAGGGTGATTTTTAGTTGTTTTTGTTTGCGATTCTTATATTTACGCTAATTATGTGAGTTCTCCCACAGCAATAAAAACTGGCAGCTAGACAGCACTCTTCTGTTGGTCAGATTCCAGCAGCATCAAATTGGACAAACAGGATAACGTTGGGATTCATTGCAGCTCTGGGCTCAATCGGTGAGCTCAGCTGATGCTTTCTAATAACTGTCAAGAACACCTGAGTTCACTGGATTCAATATGCAACCAGTTTGTTTAATCGCCTGCCTTCTGCTCACGCACATCCTACCAAATGTGTGTTTACATTGTTTTTCTGCATGGCATTTAAAGTAGAATTCAAATAAATATAACTCATTGTTGTCATATTATTGAATTTGTTCGCATTTATTGATAATTTATGTTTATCAGCATGCTTTTCAGTGTATTTCCTAATGGAAAGTGTGCCTGAAAAATAGATAGTTTGCACATCTCAAGAGACATAATGTCTAAAATATAGGCACATGCAAATGGAAGAAGAAACCTAATGCTGAAGCAATATTTGAGTGGAGATTGTTCATTTTTGTTTAAAATCATAATGTTAATGAGAAAATTGAGTGTGATGGCTTAAACCCAACATTGCTTTATTCGTTAGGTGAAGAAAGGTGTGGCAAAGGGTTAAGGGTGTCAGCTCATCGGGCTCTTCCATATGTGGCTGGATCAATTAGTTATTGCTGGCCATTTGGTTCCCACTCATGTATGAAATTTGGTTCTACCAAATTCCTGTATATGTTACCCTAGTTAAAGCATAAGTGTTAATGCTGCTAAATTCTATATAAGATATTGGCCCCATTTACATGGGACTTTAAATTCCTCTTTAATTCCAAAAATAAATTAATTCATCTTTAAACAGATTAAAATGTAAATGAATGAAAAAAATGAATGAAAAATACTTTATCACTTTTCACTTTTCAGGGAAATTCAAATAAAAGTAACCTACTTTCACGTGGGATTGTTCATTCGGAATAAAACTTAATTCCGAAAAAAGTGGCTGGTTTTTTCTCATTTTAAAGCAGAATTAAATCATTCCTGTCTCATGTAAATCCCAAATTCCTCTCATTGTAAATTTCAGTCGTTTTGCGCATGCCTACCTTTTCCTGCTACAATGATGCACAAGACCAGTCTTCTGCCTCCCATCTTGCTGTTTTGTAAATCCAATAAAGTTAAAAAAAAAAAAAAGCTTGCGTCCCTACTGCAATATATTTGGTCCCGTCTATTTTTCTTCTCCTTAACTGCTCAGAAAAGTAAAGTCATATACTTGTGACAAGCTAGTACTTAAAAAATTGACTCAAAATTGAATCTAAAACGGTTTAACTTAAATAGTCTTCCATGTAGCCTTTAAGGCTAAAATCAGGAAGAGATTTGTTGTTTGATTATGACACTTCCGCCATCATGTCGGATTTAAGAGATGAGAATAAACGTGATGCCATGTAAACTTTTATTCTGAATTAAAATGTAAACTCGATGCCAAGAAGAATTTAATTCAGAATTAGTTCATTCTGAATTAATAATTAGGAATTAAAAGCATCATGTAACCATACCCACTGTCATTTGCATGTTTTTTTATGGACATTGAAACATATAAGAATTTGGGATTGGAAGGGAGCACACTCACACTATATGTAAATTTGTTGCCTCTTTGTCACACACAGAATCCGTTGGGACCCTGTGTTAAATTTTCCTCTGCTACAGGAGTAAATGGCAGCAAAGCCTCAGCGTATAAATAACATGCATGTAAAAACATAAAAACATGGTTTGTCCACTTTGACACCTGAAAATATTTTTAGACTAACAACAAAATCTGCTCTTTTTTAAGCTGATTAGTCATAATGTCGTACAGTGCAATTCAGCTCTTTAACATGTAAAATGATCTCCCATTGAGGAAGTTCAAACCAGTACATAATCAGGAAAGTTTTCTCACACAATCTGATGTTGTGGTGCCAGACATACTTTAGTCAATAAATCGATTCCTCCTTACATGTTGTGACAAAGGAGAATAGCAATAAGCTGGCCAGGTCAACCTGTGGCAGTAGCTGTACTCAAATGTACATGTAAACATACACTGTAAAGGTGCACAAGGATGTGTTACAGTATGTAATGACTGTGTAGCTGTGAACAATTAGCCTGACAAGTTTAATCCATTTTCACTTTATTTTTTCTGCAGTTTATAACTGCATTTTTTTTTTTTTTTTGGCAGAGATGAATAGAAGTGAATACACAGCCTTGTAATGCACAGCATTCTTTGGTGGTCAGATCAATAAAGTGTTGGTCCTTGACTGGCTGAATGGATGAGTGTGTGGGTTTAGTGGAATGATGCTGTTATTACATCAGCGAATGCATGTTAATCGACTATGCAGCATCTTCTTTTCTTTTAAAGCTCAGCCTTGATGGAAATTATTGCTGTCGAATTCTGAACTGAATGCTTCTAATGTGTGCTTTGAGAGCCATAAAATCTAAACCACAGCTCAAGTCTGACAGTAAATAAAAAGGTTAGCTTTGAAAAAGTCAGGTATAATAATGATGCTTATTCAATATGCATGCAAGTCGATCTTACCTTGTAACTCTAGAGAGAGAGATGTTGTTTAAAAGAAAAATACATTGTTTTGCCTAAATACACTTGAGATACAAAACAGCTGGAATCTGTGTTATTACCATATGTCAGACTGCAGGTTTAATATGGAAAGGATGTGCCTATACGCTACTTTGTATTCAGATGTAAGCGACAACATCTCCTCTACAGAATCTGTTTTCCTGTGAAGGTGTTGCTTTACACTTACTGCAAGCCCAAGTAGCCGGGTGAAGTAAAAAACTGCTAATGAGCAAGAAAAACTGTGGCAGTTGGACACAGCAGAATGAAACGTAAAATACACGGCCAAGGATAGTATTAATAACCACAATACTTTTAATACACCGTAATGTAACTGAGTAGAAAAATGTTTTGATATATACTCCATCAGAAGTCCTTTCTATGACCTCCATCTTTGAAAAGTGATCCACTAAAAGTAAATGTCTCTGCCTGATGCTGATCTATGTGTAAAGTCCCTTGTATTATGACAAGGTGAGGACAAATGATTCTTCAGAAATATTTCTAAACAGAATTGTTAGGGACCAAACAGCCAAGTCATGGCAAAATCATATCAAAGAACGGGCTTTCATTAACCCTTAAAATGCATACAAAAATACAAAAGGAATAGACTAGTCAGTTTTTCCTTAAAAACGGTCCACTACACATGATTTTACTAAAACGTGTAATCTAGGCCAACCCATTAAAGAAAACAAAAAGACTCCTTTACAATTGCATGAAGAACCTTTATATAGTTCTTCAAATCCAACCAAAACACACACAGGGGAAAATACAAGGACTAATAAGAACTAGACAAAGCCAAACCTAAATAACTTCAAACCTTCGCCCCCATACATGGTACAGCCTAATAAGCTGGCACCTGGATGTGAGGCTACTCAGCCTTTTGCCACGCCTTTCACCCAAGTAAGGAAGCATTGTGGGGCTTGAGCCATCACAATAATATAGATACATATTTAATATTAGACAGAAAATACTGCTTTGATATTTGCCTTTAAATCTTTGTATTATTCATACTCTATATTACTTAAAGTGTAATTTATTTGTTGTTTACCTGCAGGAGTCCAGAATGTTAAGTTTTCCAAGATCTTCCGTAGCAGTGTGATTTGAATTATCCAAATAACAAGATCCATTAATTAAAGACTGAGACATTTGAACTTTTGAGAGGACAGGCTGACATCCAGCTTAACTTATGTACTGTAGTCCTTTTCATGCATAATGAGGCCCGATGCATCTTCCAGCACATCCATTTTAAACTTCAGTGAAACATGTTTGCCACAAAGACACATCATTAATTATCAAACCACATGGCAGCATCATAGCTGTGATAATTACATTCACTCAAGAATAAAAATAAAATCCCTAAAACTGCATCAGGTGCTTTGTTAGTTCTTATATAAAAAAAAGAAGGCTGTCCATTGCATCATCTTTATAAATTACTTCCTTCTTGACTTTCCAACAACATCTGATAGAGATTGAATTAGAGGCAAAATATGTTTTATTAAAAAGCCTACAAGATATTTTACAAAAGTGGCATTCCCAGTTGAGTCATTGCCAAGCTCTGTGATGAAATAAAGCAGCATTAGAAGAAATAGTGTTAGGAGGGAATTAGGGTTGCAGTATGATAAGATTTAAGACTTCTCACTTGATACTTCTTTGCTGAGTTAACTCAATTATTAAAGCCTTGGGCAATCAAAAACAAGTACAGTCTTATTTTTCATGCAAACAATGGATTTTAAACATGATTGTTTTTGTGTGAACTTAAGGGAATAAAGTCTGCACATTATGTGCATTTTGCATGCTGAGGTGAAATCTATTGAGAAGAGTTAATCATCTTGTTCTGCTTGTAATTTCCACAGTTGACACTGACAGTGTAAGCAGAAGAATTTACAGTTAGATCTCAGAGTTTACAAAATGTATCATGCTATCTCTTTTTATCATCATTGACAGTTTGCTCATACACAGCTTTAAGCTTGATACCTGGTCTTTGCCAGTGTGTGTGCTGCTTGGAGTTACCATGCTTTTAATGATCCAACTTACACTGAGCTGATTGAAGCTGATAGGCTATGTGGAAGCTGGTGACACCAAGAGAAACTACAGTCCACACATATACACATGACTCAGTGAGATTCTTGTTGCCCAGCAGGGGGGCTGCAGGGAGAGTTGATCTGCTCTGCCTCCAGAAATGCCAGCAGGTCAAAGCCAAACAGCTCTGAAATCCCATGAGCGCTATGTATTTTGTGAAAAAAATGCTTTAGCGGAAACTGCTTCATGTGACTGCATGGAGTTAAAGCAAAGAGCCATCGTGCCCAGTGGACACGCAGTTGGTTGAAATATTATGACCTATGTCCCCTATGTGTTTTATTTAGGCTGTTTGTCTGTTTTTCTATCAGTATACACTAGGTTTAGTTTAAATAAAAGTCATTATTAGGTTTAGACTCAAGACCAATTTTAATTCAATGCCGAAAACGGGTATGTGTACATCTGCTGCATCTGTTATATACATTATTTGTTCCATTTTCAATGGACTTAGCTATACTACTTAGCAGACACATCACCAGTGAAAGAAAAACCAGAAGAACACGGTGAAGACAATGCAGAAACAATAAAATAAAATGATAACAACATCAAGAGCTGGATTCATGGCAGGAGTATTTGAAAAGAGGCTGCATGAATGTCTGCAATACAACTCCGCAAATTAGTGAATCAGATGATATAACAACCATTGCAACTTTGGAAGTATAAGGGTGGTGGCATATGACAACTTTTGAAATGTTCCCATTATTTTAAGATAGGGGGCATGAACGAGCCTTTGGACATACATGTGAATGTTCTTTGGCAGGCAAGAGCCAGAGTACATGCTGGACAGGTTGCCAGTCCATTGACCATTTTTAATTGGTAATAAATTAAAACCTAAAGAGATCAAAGTACTTCAGAATAAAATACTGACAATGCAAAGCAAGGTGATTTATTTGTATGGCGTATTTAATGTACAAGACACGTAAAAACATTAAAAGCATTGCAAGTGTCGATATGAAAAGACAGCAACAAAAGCAAAAATCACAATAAAAATCATAAATAAAATGAACATTCGTTTAAAGTTGATGACAAATATATAATAAAAGTTTAAAAAAATCGACATGTCTTATCTGCTCTGACCTTACACAATTTGTGTAACGTGACCAGAACTAAAGTATTATATTTTTCTGTCCCTATTTGCTGTTTCTGCAGCTTTTGCCTCTCTTAAAACTGCAGAAGAATAACTGATGATAAGCAGTTAATGATGGTCATGGAAGTTGAAGGCAACATCTTCAAACCTTTGAAAAAAAGGTTAAAGTTAGTCAATAACCCCAATGCTTACCTCGGCAAAAGCCCCTGCAGCCTGAAGCAGATTAAAGTCGGTATAGTGCATTTCTTAATTGTGTACATTAGACTTAACATTAATGTCTATATAAATAAATAATATAGTTAGGGGAACATATTTGAACTTTAAGTAAAGAAAGAAGCACAAAAATGTTGTACAAGTCAACCGACCTTTTGGGAGAATTATGTGCTCTACCAAAGTCTTTCAAGAAATTTCTACAAGAAACTTTCAAGAAAAGAAAAACTCAAGCAAGCCAATTAGTTATTTAAGAAGGCATAAGGTTTTAAAGAGAAGTGGCAAATTAATAATGTTGTAGATGGTGTCATTTAATGGCACTGATAGAAAAGTACAAAATAATCCAATGCTCATGCTGTCCTCTGTTTATTTTAATGCTAAGCTACATGTCAAAACACATGGGGATATGTATCTTTTTGCTTCAACTGACAATGTGCTAAATGCCAAAGACCAATTAGCCCCCTGTGGCCACCACTGCTGGGTCCTCCAGCAGAGTCTTAATTTCAATCAAGCTCTCTGTCTGACATCCAGCTTACTTTCAAGGCCATCGGAAACAAGGGGCACAATTGCATCCATTATGTGAGGTCTGGGAAATGTTGGAAATCATGTGGTTGATCAATTATTTACTGTATATTCTTTTTTTCAGAAAGGCAATGCCTTGGTCAAAGCCACCAGAGACACTGGTGTTTATATGATTTGTCATTACTGGTTGTGCAAATGTTCTTTCACTTTGTCTTCCTATTACTTTCTGTCAGTGTGACTGCATGTAAACAGCAACTGAGTTCAATAAAATCTTCCCCACAGGGACAATAAAGGGCATCAGACTGTATGATATTGGACAACCTGAAAGTGATCGCCTATCACTGCAGGTTTTTGACATGATTAACACAGAGGTTGCACTGATACTTCTTATCTGATGTCTACGAGACTCTCAGCAAAATGGAGAGCTCTTTAACATTCTAAAAATATCCATCCAATCTGAAGAAGACTATGACATATGCTTTGGTTTTTAAACATGTATTTTTTTTATTATTCCCCATCCTTTTATAACTTCTATGGACTATTTATGTTTTCCTCTCTGCTGTCCCTTGAATCTGACATGAAGCAGTTTTTTTTATGCTTTATTTCTTTATCATTTCCTGCTAAAGCAGTGTGATGGGGACAATATATGTATTATAACCCCACAAATAAATCAAATGTGTGTAAATCAATGTGGCTATATTTTTATGTTAGACTGCTTTGATTCCTCCAGTGCAGAGCTGTTCAACCAAAAGTTTCTCAGATGCCTCAATATTAACATTTTTTATTTTGATGTCCTTTATTTCATCACATGGACTCTCTCTGAGTCATGAACTAGATTCTGATTGCGTGAGGGTGAGTAATTATTGGACTGATCATTGCCATGACTGACAGTAAATCAGGCAGTGAGCACATGTCTGCCTCTAAAACTTTAATGAAGGCAATGAATGAACATGAGCGAATTACCCTGCCCATCTTGCTGCCATGGCACTCCTTCCTCATCACTGTTATCCATAAAACACACCAAGGCATCGCGAAAGGATACAATGAACACATCATGTACAGACATCTAGCTAATTCAAGCTTATTTTTAGCACACAATACACACTTTTTACATTTGCTTTATCATATAACTTCTATATCAATAGAAACTGGAGATAGTTTTTGACCACATACAGTTTCCAGGTTAAAAAGAGAACAACAGTGAAGCTGTTCTGTTATACTTGCAATTAAGTTTCTTGAATATATTTTAATATCATCATTTAGGTTAATTACACCTTTCCATTGATGAGAATAATACTTCATTTTAATTTGATGTCTCCTTTAAAGAAAGCAGAAAATATGTAAGCCAAGTGTATTGTATAGTACCTTTCATGTACAAGACTATTCTTTACATGAAAACATCACAAAAGCATTACAGATGTGAAATAAGAATAAAAAACAGCGAAAATGACATTTAAATCATAAAACAAAATCCTGAAAGCAGATCAGATAAAAGTTGCAGTGCAGATTTCATTCATAAGTGCATGAGAAAAGAATGGTTTTTAATCTGATATCTCCTATATGTCTATTTTTATATCAGATTCAAACATTTTAAGAGCCTTTGAACATTAGCCATCAGAGTAAAACTAATGAGCAGAAATGTGTATTTTCTCTGAAAACTAGATGCCTGCAAGCAGTCAGGAAGTGGGTGGAAGCTTCTGAAATGACACTTATGCTTTCTATTTGTTATTGTTAAACCCTATAAAATGAATACAAGCGGATAAAGAGAGGTGATTATAAAGTTGTACAGCATGCAACACAATCGTCTAGTTCAAATGTGATTACATATTTCTAAAAATCTAAACTCTAAGTCCTTGCCCAATATGAAACTGATGCTGCAAGGTCATATTGTGAGTAGGTTTGACTGAGAGGATCCAGCAAAATCATTATACACATAGAGGGGCGAATGTCATCGGGATAGGGTTCAATCATTTATGACATTTTTATTTAAATCCTACCGCTGAGCTAAAAATTTGTGAGGCATGTACAAGCAGGACACTGCTAACAGACAGTGAAGGACTCTGATCGCAGCCAAGTCCATCAATTAACCATGAGTGCTTCTTTCCTTGTGGTGAGCTACAGATTTCTGGCCCGTTTTTAGCCTACCTAAACATTATTGATCAACCAATTTAGCTTTTTTATATCTGTGTACGTGGGAAGGAAGCAAAATATATTCTTTAGAATTAATATAAAAAACATCCAGTGGATGTGTGAGGGACCAAGCTGAGAAACTAAAGCACAGGGATTTTTACAAAATAAGGCCCAAGAGATGGCTAGGGGTATATTCCCAAATGCCTGAGGTCATGACCTTTTTTTTGCCCTTGATTTGAGGTCAATTGGACATATAGTTCGAGAGATATAGCCAAAAATTTGATTTTTTTTGTGCATAAAGCGCCACCTGGTGGGAAAACCATAAATCCCAAAATTGTGAAATTTATCCAAAGTCATCCCCTTGGGGACCAAGTATCAAAATCCAATTGTAACAATTGTTTGAGTTATTACACTCACACAAAGAATATTGTGGCGACGGAGGTCAGGGTGAAACCATAAAATTCCTGAAACATCATATTTGGGGATGAAAATATACTTAGGTTTATTTTACCAAAGTAACACAACAGGTTTTGATAATAACATTAGGGCCTATAAAAGAAATCAACAAAACAAAACTTCAACATACGAGAACATAGGAAACTGAAGGTTTAACTGAACTAAACAAACTGACACAGAAGGGACAATAATATGCTGGCTGATCACGCCATTTTGACATACAAGGAGTATTCTACACGAATCAGATTAAACAAACTACAACATAAACTTAACTAATCAGTATAGAGCTAAAGATAACCTTTCAAGAAATAATTTAAACTATCCAAAATCTTTAAATAAAGCAGAAAAGCAAAACAACCAAACAAAACAATAGAAAAACCTAAACCCATCTACACCTCCCTCCTAGCAAAATGGAAGAGTATAATTAGACCTCAACATGTCAGTTCTTTGTACTTTCGCATGTTTGGTCAGCTGACGAGCTACAATTTGTTATCAGTTTGTTGTTCAGTTACGCGGGACTGAAACGAATCAAAATACCGTAGTCACTACATGTAAAGACGTGGTGTTGGGTTAAAGCAAAAATCATTAATTTTCACTGTGACTGTAACATAAGCTGTGCTGTAAGTTAAACCTTATGTTACCAGTTACTAAAAAATAGTTGCTGATGGTAAAATGAAGAGGTGAATGGATTTATTGTACTTCTAAGAGCTTATGAAAACATGGTGTAGAGATAATATTTTATTTTATAATCTAAAACAGTAAATATTTCTCAAAGATCTTAATTTTGCTTTTAAAAATAAATTTACTGTAATGTACTCTTATGGTGATTAATGATAATCTACAGATGCAAAGAGAGAGCAGGATTTTAGTAAATATTAAACTCTCCACTTCAATATGAATCACAAGAATCACATCAACTCATCAATATCCTCTGAGCTAAAGCAGGCTCTCTGGGGGAAAAGTACCACAGCTCCATATTAAAATGTCTGCACACCTGTGACATCCATACTGCTGCAAGCTTGTTTTATGAACACATTGTGTGGCTATTTAATGAGACTGGCAAATCATTCCCTCATCACTGCTTATCAGCAAGAAGATGTGTTGTGGTTCAGGAGTTGGCTTTGTGAACGTAATCTTGCCAGGAGTTAACTTTTGAATCTTTTTTATAGAGGTAATATCATGATAGCATGTATGAAGCAAGTACCAAAACCTCACCATATCAAATATTTACTCTCTGCATTCTCATATGTGTGCAAGAATTCCCAACAAATTTATGAAATTTCCAAAAGGATATTTAGCTTCAAACAAGACACAGCCACAAATTGGAATAAATGAGAGTTGGAGCTCTGTGCATTGAAGATCGTTGTCCCCTTAGCTGCATGAGCTCTACACTTATGTTACCCATAACAGCAGTGAGCCAGACAGGAGCAATTATTCACCACAAAGCAATGTGGCGCGGCTGGGAGTAAATTACTGTAAGAGCCTCTACCAATTACTTCTCCTAATGGTGAGACAAATCACATTTGACACTAAAACATCCTTTGTTCATTATTGACCCCTATTATGGATCAATAAGGAAGAAAATCCACATTCATAAAGAAGGAAATACTTATTCTTGATGATGCATCCTATTAATTAATACATGAGGAAAAGTTTGTGACATAATGTAAATAATCATGCTGCTGTTTTTTTCATTACTTATGATATATGATGCATATTAATTCCTACTACATGTCAATTTGACATCCAGTGGTTAAATGTTAGCTGATAGACAGATTTTTGTTTGACCGGATACCCTTGGGGTATATAAGCTGATGAAAAGCTGGGTGAGTTCAGGCTTCCATGCCCCTGGCTGCCATTAGAGAAGCAAGTGTAAATGAAAATGTCTCCCCAAGAACACACAAACAAGTCCTATTAACACATCCACCTCTCAGACCTGGGGGTCACATTCTGGTATTAACTTTATTTGATAACTATATGTTGAAGTTAAAAAATTAAAACACAGCTGCATTTGAAGGGGACTATATATCATTCTTGTGCTGATTGCTGTCACTTCACCTTCCTCTTCTTGAAAACAGTGTAATTTTTCAGTCTCAGAGTCGTAGAAAGACAAGACTTTTCCTGGCTGTGTCTTAGATTTGGCAGATTTGCGTTTTCACTGCTGATTTGACACATGACTTTAAAAAGTTGTCGCAGACTTAGAACTATTTGTTTTTTCATATATTTCAGTCAGCCCTCCCTTTCAGGAGGGATGTGTTAAGTGACAAACACTGAGAATTTATTATCATAATGAGCTAAAGTGTTAAGTTTTGAATGACACCAACAGTGGCTAAATTCTGATTTTAACCACAGATGTTGACTCTATATTCTTTCATGTTCATTTTGCTCTATTAAGCAATTTGGGTTGCATAGTTTGATGCAATGCTACATATTTAAAGTATAGTTGAGATGAATATTGTCATGAAATATAAATATTTTTAAGTTAGCAAGGGGAAAGTGACAATAAATGATAAAGATGTATTTTATTTAATACAGCCAGCTTTGTATATGTTGTCTAACATGAAGAAATGTGTTTAAAAAATGGACTAAAATGCTTCAACAGCAGCTTTAAAAAAAATGTGTCTTAGTGGCAACATGTATCTTAGCAGGCTTAGCAGTGTCCGTTGTTTAGCTTGCGTTGTTTAGATAGAAATCATTTAGCTTGCATCGTTTAGCTTGCATCGTTTAGCTTACGTCGTTTAGCTTATGTCGTTTAGCTTCCGTTGTTTAGTATGCGTCGTTTAGTTTGCGTCGTTTAGTTTGCGTCGTTTAGCTTGCGTCGTTTAGCTTGCGTCACAGCATTTTGCATTCTGCAGCATGTGTCCTGCATCGTGTTTTTTAACTGCTCTGTGATCAATCCAATGAAGGATGAGGGGAGATATTTTATCTACACAAATAGAAATTATATGAAAATTGATGTGTATGAAAACCTCACACCTCCTTAAAATTCCGTGAATATGCCATAATACAGAAGCAGAGGTGAGACTGTTGTGCTGAATTAACTTAAAGAGGAGAGGACAGGTGTTGCTAGGGCATAGACAATGTTACTCTGAGTTATTGGTGTTATGCAGACAGGTACTTTCCAGACTTTATCCGGTACAGATGAAGAAAATGTGTAACTGTTGGATTTGACTAGCAATTTCACTGGGTTTTGTGGAAATTATGTACATTTTCCTGATGCTAGGTTTAAATTTTTGAGCAAATGTTTAAACAGATCAAACTCTCAGGTTTGTAAGAACAAATCCAGAAGAAGAAGAACTTCACTGTCAATGAGCCAGCGTCCCGCACAATTGGTTTCAGTACAGACCCAATCTAAACAGGATCATGGTGTGACTGAGGCGACAGCCATTCTGGTGCGCCCTTTAGGTAAAGACTTTTTGTTTAGGACTCTTTTAGTTTTGTTATGACATTTTATTCCACTTTCTCTTGCTTTTTGTTGAAGTTTACACAACTTGGTTAGGCTTAGGAAAACACTCATTTTCTCATTACATCAGTCAGAAATTTGCTTTTCAAGGTTAGAAGGGTTCTGAATGAGAAAGTCATGTCAACATGAAGGCAATTTTGTTACACAATCTAAGTGTATTAACACTAATTTTACACATAACAAAAATTGATTCAGGATGCCTTTTTCTCTTATCTCTGTTTTGTGAATTCCATCATGATCACAAAAGCGCCTCTGGGACTTATTGTGTTTACAATCATGTTTTTGGACAAAAATATGATATACTCTGTTCAAAACCAACACCAGGACACACAAAGTCGAAGAACATACACTGGATGACATCTAAGAACTACGTCCCTTCACATATTCCCAAACACCATGAAAACGGCTTGCTAACGCTTGCCAAATACTTCTGTGCTGTCAGCAGATACAGCACGCTCAGTTTTTTAATAAGCTCTGAGCTTAACTGTACAGTTCACTATTAGACAGCGCAAACAGAGCTGTTTACTCCCCCTCGGAGATTCAGTTTGTTCAAGAGGCAATAAACAAGCAGCATCGTATGTCAGGGCTTTAAATTTTAAGCAAATCATAGCTTTAATATAAAAAGCACATTTATCATCTATATATATATATATATATATATATATATATATTCCAGCAGCTGTTTAGTTTCTCACGTTTGTCTGCCCATATTATATTTTAAGAAGCATTTATTGCCTAACAAGTTATTATGTCAGTGCTATTTACCTGCTAACACTCTCTTTTTTCCAGTCATTTGCTGCCTGCTGTTTCATCAACACTTTTACAGGAGGAATATGAGAAGACAGAGACATTATTTCAGAGGCAATCACTGTCAACTAAGATGAACTGTGAACAGCTAAAGATAGAGACTCTATTTTAATCCCTGGCTGGAGATATTAAAGATACATATGAAATGGGGAGAAGAAAAGACAAGAATGATAGCACACTCATTCAGAATTTTAATGAAACATCCAGAGGTTATCTTCAGTAACTGGGGATCAGTGTAATTATGTATGTTTTGTTGACAAAGGTTATTGATTTCCTAATTAGAGATCAGGTGCAAATTTGCTCAACATCTGTTTTTGGTTGGTAACCCACTGTCACATTATGTAAACACATAAAAGAGTTGTACCTGACAAGAAAGCACACATCCTGTACGCCAGTGGCAACTATATCATCATCAGTATTGAGGGGTATTGCTAAATGCATGACTAAACGGCAAAGGAATGTTAATGATGTGTAAAATCCCAAAGAGGGAGGAGTGACTCATTTGCTCAACCATGACCAGGATAACATTCAAAACATGCTGTCTAATCATGGATGACAGGAAATTAATTTCTTCCACAAAGCAGATTATAATGGTTATGCAGTTATACCTCAATTAATTGAAAAATATGTTTTGGCTTGAGTCAAATCTAATTACCTGCTCTATTCATCAGCAGTTTATGTGTCGCTGCGATTGGTGGCCACTTAAAGGGGTTAAAAGAATCCATGAAATTTATTAAGCTGCCACTCACTCTGCTAAACAGGAAGAATGATGCAGGAAATATCCAATAAAGATGAATAACAGGAGCCTTTGGTAGATGTATATATATATACAT